>OY992888.1:48813157-49325657 GCA_963921405.1 Cepaea hortensis
GCCAAACATCTACCTTGAGATGAGTTAACTTTCATACACACAGTTGAGGACCTGAGTATCGCCAAACATCTACCTTGAGATGAATTAACTTTCATACACGCAGTTGAGGACCTGAGTATCGCCAAACATCTACCTTGAGATGAATTAACTTTCATACACACAGTTGAGGACCTGAGTATCGCCAAACATCTACCTTGAGATGAATTAACTTTCATACACGCAGTTGAGGACCTGAGTATCGCCAAACATCTACCTTGAGATGAATTAACTTTCATACACGCAGTTGAGGACCTTCTTCTTCTTTTGCGTTCATCCAGTGTGTTTTTTTTCAGATGTAATTGCAGTGTGTCTGGTTAGGCACTCTTGGGCCAACACATCCGACTTTAGCGTGCATTGTTTACCAGGTTAGCATTCCTGGGGACTCTCACTTTTGTGTTGCCGTCCACATCCCAGCTGGTCAAGTTAAATCAACTCTCAAGGGAAGGCAGGGACAGTCCATGGCATTATCTGCCATTCAGGGTGGCTTCCATAGTTGCAGAGCTGACACATAGCGCTTTGGTACTGGGCTCACCGAGGGAATCTCCACATCCTGCTCATGGCTGCTTTAATTCCTCACTTAAATTTTGTTCACTACGTGCCGCTCCCCGCACAAACCAGGGATGGTCGGACTGCAGATGGTATCCACTCAGTGAGCTTTCGATTTGAACATGTGCTAGATGCTGTGCCTGGAAAACAAAATAGTCAGAGCTGTGCTGGGCACGACGGACACTCGGAAGACTTGACAGTCAGAGCTATTCTGAGCACGAGGGACAATCGGAAAACTAGCTAGTCAGAGCTGTCCCGGATGCGAAGGACATTCGGAAGACTAGTTAGTAGAGCTGTTCTGAACACGAAGGACATTTCACTCTGATGTTTATGCATTGTGCCTGATTTATTTGCGCCCTTAAGCCAGCACATCCGACTTCAGCGGGTGTTTTTACGAGTTTGCCTTCCCAGGGTTTCAAGGGACTTTAGACTCTTACTGCTGTGGTGTTGCCCACATCTCAGCTGGTCAAGGTAGAACGGTCAACCCTCAAGGGAAGGCAGGGGCAGACCATGGGCATTCCCCGCTATCCAAAGAGGCTTCCATAATTGCAGAGCCGGCACATATTGCTCTGAGACTGGGCTCATCCAAGGAATTGTCACTTCCTGCTCATGGCTGCTTTAATTCCTCACTTCCATGTATTGGGCATTTCGTTTGCCACTGCTCACTCCCCACACAAACCAGGGATGGACAGTCTGTGGATGACATCCACTCATCAAGCTTTCGCTTTGGACGTCCACGAAATGGATTCTCTACTTAAGTGTTCCATTTCGTGTTTTGTAGATGTTTTTCCACCTTTGACTATTCTCACTCTGTGAGTATAGATACAGACTTTCATCGTAACCATTTTGTGCGACTGGGGCTTTTTTCCACCTTTAGTACCCGCTCACGAGGTAGGCTACATGTGCTGCCGGCTCAGCACCTTACCTCCGTGCGACAGTGAGCGAGTAACGACCAGGCCCTCTCATCCGGGAATCCCTCATATTCCCCAGCTGAGAGCCTTCAAGCAAGTATCTGAACTTAGCCTGTAGCATGCTCAGCATCTCACCTCCGTTTTGCAGTAGGTGCGTATCAGCCCGGCTCTCACATCCAGGGGTTTATGGCTTAGAGGAGTTCAGTCATATCCCTCAGCTGGGAGCCTTAAAGTATGCGTCCGGACCAAGAATTAGTGGCTTTGTGCGCCTGATTTGAACTTTCGACTGCTATCCTCAGTCTACGTGCAGAGCAGCAGGTTGTGTCTCTCTTGGTCTGGTTCCTATCTCAAGGCTTGTCCGACATGTGGTTGTGCTTCTGTCGGCAGAGCTTTTGGGGTCACTGGGACATGCAAGCCCCTCTGCCCCATCAAGGTGGAGACACATCAGAGGGGGTTGAGGACCTGAGCAGTGCTAAACATCTACCTTGAGATGAATTAACTTTTCATACAAGCAGTTGAGGACCTGAGCAGTGCCAAACAGACTTAGTCATTATGATGAAGCAGACTATAAAGATATAGATGTGTGTCTACTAAAACCAAACATGTTATCACTATTCAATGTTACAAAAAAGGTTTTCTAATTCTGGAATTTAGTCTCAACTGTGAATTATTAAACAGGGTTAGGATAGGCTAGCCTCTCCTAGGAGAGGAGAAAAGTGAAAATAGTAGCCTGCCGATGACCCACAGACTAAAGTCAACCTCACCTCCATGTGTAGATTGGGAAACTATCACCGCGAGGTCATGGGTCAACAGGGCTCTGGCTCCTCAGGGGAGACGGACTAACCTTGGTCAGATTTCTGTCTTAAACCTGTGACTGGCTCAGCAAGCCAGCAGACTGAATAGTCTAAATGAAGTGTGTAAGGAACATAACATGCAAATTAGCACCAGTGAAACAGAGGTAACGACTATAACAAAAGTAGAAAAAACAACAAAGATTCACCTAAAAGAACACCCCTGAAACAAGTAAAGAGCTTCTAGTATTTAATATAATATCAAATGGCAAATCAGAAGATGAGATCGAAAATAGATGCAATAAGGCAAACCATCTCATTGGACAAATAGCACCAATACTAAAGAAAAAACGCATATCAATAGTTACTAAGAAAACACTCTACAACACAATCTTCCTACCAACTCTATTCTACCAATGCCAAACCTGGACAATGACAGAAAAAGAGAAAAGAAAAATCACAACAGAAATGAGATTCCTGAGAAGAATACTCAATGTATCAAGAAGAGATACAATCAGAAATGAATAAATCAGGACTAAAGTGGAGGTTTTAGCTGCACTAGATTTTATTAGAAGGCAATAAGTGAAATGTATTGATCATGTAACTAGGTTACCAATAGTATACTACAATAAGCTATGATGTACAGACCAAATGGAAGCAGAAGAAAAGGCCCATGTAAACGATGGACAGAGGGAATAGCAGATTCATGAAACCCATAAATGGACACTCTCTCGCTGTTTATACTTCACCTCGACACTGCAAGTTACAAGAGGAACAAAATGAGATGAGAGTGACATATTCAACCTGCTCTTTTTTTCTGCTGCTGAGGTACTTTTATATGTTATTGTGCAAACAAGTTTTCACAGCTTTCACCCTTATCTGATAAGTCTTGGTATCTGATCCACTACTTTGGTATAACATCATCAGGTTAATTTTATAAAAATAAATTCATGCATGATTTTCATGTCATCTTACTGAGGAGCAGGGGCCATAACTCTAAGCCACTTTATGCAATATTCTCTCACTTTTTGCGTCAGTGTTTTCATTTCTTAGCATTCTATCTTATTGGCATAAATGAGCAGGTTTTTAAATTCATATATAATGTATATAACATCTTGATTACATTTTGATTTGTCATGCAGGATTTCTAGTATATATGAATGGATCATTCAAAGAACGTTCATCATCTCTATTCTTTTCATGACCAGGGTTATGAAGACTGGCTGCGACATAAAGCTGACAATGAAGTTAACTTACGACAGACATTTATCATCAGAAATGGAGTGCAAGAAGCTGCAAGAGCCATGGATATCAAGGTCAGACATAACTATAATGTGCCATGATTTGTTGAAAGACTGATAATATTGACAGTATGGGTCTTCAAGCATAAACAAATAATATAAACTAGCACAAAGTAATGCAGCTTTGCAGAACACAATCATGGAAAACATGAGACGTTGTGGTGACTAGCCTTCATCAGCAAATAAATACACAAAACACAGCATGAGGAAAACACTACAGTGACTGTATTCAGGCAAAAGAACATGATGACAAGAATGGAAAGATACACAATTAGAGCACTGAAGAGAACATTTTAAAAATGAAAAGAAATGTTGCTTTCTGAACGACCGGCACCCATACCATTTAATAAAATACCAACAAAAGGCGGTCTGCTGCCAAATCGCCCACAGCTGTGTTTCAAACGCGGTATGTGGGATTACGAACTGTGTCTGTAACCTCTTCGCCATAATAGCTGAATGTCAGAGAGCAATGAAGTGTACTTAAAATACGATTGTGTGCTACTGATGCCTAACACCCATGTTCTCTCTTGAGCTTGTTTCAATTCAGTCTGTACTGGATTTTTACAAACTAAGAAAGGGATGGTATACTCCTTCCTGATCATAGGGTAGTGTATTGAACATTTAGCATCCTCAGAAGCTGGGGGAGGACTTTGAGAAATTGTGTGCACATTAAAAAATCTCTTGACAGATGGACATTTGAAATATGAGCTGAATTAGCCACCCAAGCTTATTTTCAAAATTGAGGGAGATTTGTTGTTGAGTTGTCTCGATATCTCCTCTTTTATCCTGACCATGTTTCTTACACATAAGGCTCTGTTGGCTGTCTTTATTCTACTTCATCATTCCTTCATCTCCAAATATCAGAGGTTGTAATATTTTCTGGTAATTTATTTAGTCATCCTGATTTTAATGCCAAAGTCCCTTGTTATGGTGAATGAAGACGAAACCATTTGAGTTCCAGTGATAGGTGTGCTATAGGTTGACTCAAACATCAGCCAGACACCAGTTCTAGGCATAAACTAGCTTGCTAGCTAGCTAGTTTGTTTACATTTCAGATCTTCTTATGAAGTTATTTTCACCAATTTTACTTGCTTGTTGTGTTTCCTGTAAGTATCTTATTTCTGTCGTTTTGTTCATCTGTCATATACAATTTGTCTGACATGTAATGACAGCTGTCATGCCTGATTCTGCAGGTTGGTGACATTGTCAAGGTACAAAGGAATGAAGAGTTTCCATGTGATCTGATCTTGCTGTCATCTGACGACCCCCTAGGACAATGTTTTATTACTACAGCAAACCTGGATGGAGAGACCAGTCTGAAGGTTTGCACTGTTTTATTTGCAGTACTGTTTCAGTGATTGTTGCACCTGGCTACCTCATGTTGTAAAATAAGGTTGGTTTTTATGATGGTTAGTTAGTTAGTTAGTTAGTCGCAGTTCCAACTTCACAGCAACGGGTCGTCCCCATTATGCTTCGTTCCTGTGCCAGTGAATATCATACAAAACGCTCCCCACTGCCCAATGTGAAAAGTGGAAAAGACAGGAGTCTCGACAAACAACAGCCGGCACAGATGCACTGTGCATAATGCCGCCGCCAGAATGTCAACACAATAGTCCCCCACAAAACACCCAGTTCATTTCTGATGGAATCTGCAGCCATTTTCCCATCTGGATGTTTCCTAGATGTTCACCCACACAGTCCACGAAATACAGTTCATCGTCGATGGCAGTGGCAGTCAACCAGAAGCTCAGCAGCCACGCATTTCTGCATAAGGCAAAAACCGGTCAACTCTGGGACATAGCCATCTGCTATCACTCCGAACATCAGTCACATTCCAAAAAACCTCGGGCAGATTCAAAAGCACTTCACACGAAACTCACAGCTCACAGTGTCGCACCACGCACTCACTCAGTAGCAGGGCGACGGAACCATCAAGCCTCCTTAGTCGCCTCTTACGATATGCGTGGTAGGCCGCAGTGTTGCTATTCTTTGCTTCCCTTATGGGCCCCGGCAACACACAGGAGTTTTATGATGGTGTACCTGGCGACCTCATCTTGCAAAATAAGATCTTAATACAGAAGCCATAAACAATATATTGCTTGATTTATTGCCTGGCATATTTCGCCACACCTCGTTATGCGCATGTTGCAGAGTTATATATCATTTGAAGTAAATAAACAAATAATACTTATAATACTGTGGCTGAAATACTAAACAAATAGTCACTGATACTGTTTGAATGTGGAGTGTGTTATCCCCAGGGTAGTCTAAGATTTAAAAGGAAGTCCTGTTTGCATAGCAAAATAAGATGTGCTTTCATGACGGGTGTATCTATATCATTTTGAAAAATAAAATCTGTTTCAATGATGGGTGTATTTGGCTACCTCGCCTGGCAAAATGTCTGCTTTCATGAGGTATGTACCTGGCTACCTCATATCACAAAATGTCTGCCTTCATGAGGGATGTACCTGGCTACCTCACCTCACAAAACAAAGTGCCACAGAAAATGCTCTTGTTGGAGCCGACATTAACAGAGCCTGAGCCATGTGTCGTGTCATGGCAGCTTGTCCAGTCAAAAGCTGGTATGAGGCGTATTTTAATTTGTCACTCCATCATCTCTATCTTTGTGACTGCCCGTACACTTAGAAATTGTGCTGGCTTCATGTTGAATTCCATATATGTATGAGATTAACATGCTATTAATATTCCGTTTTTTGGTTATTTTTCTAAGTTGTGGAATATTATCAGAATTTAAGGCAGTTTTTCCCTAAACTTGACAATTTCCAACTGCCGCAAGATCTTCGACATGCTAAGTGTGCCCGCTGGATCTTCTACTTGTTTGCCAGTTTCTGAGAAGGCTTGACTTCCAATCTGGTATCTGGAGAGAGTGCTTCTTCTTTGGATTGCTTATTTTAAGTTAGAGGTATCCCAGGTTTTTCTGGAGGACAAAATAAAGCAAAGATGGTAACACTGTAACCTACCTTACATATTGTAAGAAGCCACTAAGGAGGGTTGGCCTGAGACTGGCTTCCCCATGCTGCAGAAAATTTAGCTGCAAAACCCAACCACCTATGAGCAAGTTTAAAGAACAGAAAAGAAAAATAACTCATTCAAGGAGCAGTGTCAGGAGTCTAAATCATTGACTGACTTCCTTTCACCCAGAAAAGTCTCCAGATTTGGCAGCTGGAATGTTAGAACTGTGTATAGATTGGGAAAGATAGCTTTTATGGTAAGAAGGTACTTAACTAAGAGGCTGCTAGTGTGAAAAGGTTCATATTGTGGAAGTCTCTTCATTAAGTACCACCAATGTTATTTCATTATCCTTATTTTTATTTCACATGACTCCACAATATTACGCCTTAATGTAGCCATTACAGTGTCATTTCCATTTGTTAGGGTGTACTTGTATTTTGTTCTTCTTGTTTTCTGAATCAGCATGCCTAAATATGATAATGAAAAATCTGCATGTTAATTTGTATTTGTAAATTGTAAAGCTGAGTGCATAAATCTGCTGATTAAACATGAATTTGTACATTTTCATGGTAATTGCAGTCAGAGAGAGGAGAGGAGTGGAGGAGGGAAGGTGGATGAGTGGGTGTGTATAAAAATGTGCATTTAAAATATATGTATGAAATTTGACAGTGCTGTAGCCTGTCCGTTCTCTAATATCATCATTCATTATGTAAATTTGAATCTCATATATAGATTGAAATGATGTCATGATGGAAAAGTAATCAGGATCTTTGATTGTTTCTTCAGCAGTGTGTATGAATTTGACAGTGTTTCAGCCTGTCAGTTCTCAAATATTTTCAATACAGTGTGTCTTTTGTCTTCCCCTCTGCTGTTTACATTTAGCTTTTGTATAATTTTCCAGCAAGAAAAATTAGGAGGTACGTTATCAAATCAGGCAAGCTTTTGGCAAGTGTGATTCTTTGTCTGTGTATGCATTTATGTGTTCTCTGCAGACCTTTCTTTTATGCTTTGTGTACAAAATATATAGAAGTTTATGTAACATTTATATTCAAAAGTCAGTATCTTCAACCCATTTTACAACATATGTTCTCTTAGTTATCAGTCAATCAGGTACCGTCTCCACAATGAAGGTTGGCTACAATGAATCTGTCTGTCTCTCTTGGTTATATGTATACATTGAATTGGTAGATTAATGGTACATTGATGTTAGCTTCATTATGTCTGCAGTTTGATATATAATTATTTGTTGTTATACAAGTTTATTTGTGTTGTACATGTTGTTTGTTGTTGTACAGGTTTGTTTGTTGTTAAGCTAATTTATTTTTGTTGCAGACATGCTACAGTCTGAATGAAACACGCCAGTTTAACATACCTGCAAAACTAGGTTGTCTGAGGGGTAGCATCACCTGCATGGCTCCTGTAGCAGATTTGTACAGATTCCATGGAGTTTTGACAGTTAGCACAGACACAGAATCCAAGTCTCTGGGGCCTGAGAATTTACTGCTAAGAGGAGCTCGCTTGAAGAATACAGGGTATATTTACGGTAGGTTGCTTTTGCTGGTTTTATTAGAACCTTGTGAATTCAAGTTGTTCAGTCTCTTATGACATGAATTGAGGATCAGTGATGACCTAATTGGAGTCTTGTAGGCAGTCATTTCCCACATACTAAAGTACTCTCCAAGTGATGTTTGTGCCAGCTGTGTATTGGTGATAGCTTCCTTATGTGTACTAAAATTAGATTATGTTTGCACCAGCTGTGCATTGATGGTAGCTTCCTTATGTGTGCCAGAATTAGATTTTTGTGGCAGCTGTGCATTGATGGTAGCTTCCTTATGTGTGCCAGAATTAGATGTTGTTTGTGCTAGCTGTGCATTGATGGTAGCTTCCTTATGTGTGCCAGAATTAGATGTTGTTTGTGTCAGCTGTGCATTGATGGTAGCTTCCTTATGTGTGCCAGAATTAGATGTTGTTTGTGTCAGCTGTGCATTGATGGTAGCTTCCTTATGTGTTCCAGAATTAGATGTTGTTTGTGTCAGCTGTGCATTGATAGTAGCTTCCTTATGTGTGCCAGAATTAGATGTTGTTTGTGCCAGCTGCGCATTGATGGTAGCTTCCTTATGTGTGCCAGAATTAGATGTTGTTTGTGTCAGCTGTGCATTGATAATAGCTTCCTTGGATGTTGGGGCATGCCCATGGTCTGCCTCTGCCTTCCTTTTAGGGCCAGCTAGCATGCTTGCAGCTGTTCTGGATGACCCTGTTTACGACACCACCTGTTGATAGAAGGGTGAAGACGACATCACAGTTGAAGGTCATACAATGTCCAATGAAACTTCCCTGTAAGGCTAACCAGTTAACAAAAGCCGGGAAGAAAGTTGCACATGCTGGCCAAAAGGCACAAATATCGCAGCTTAGCTATAAACATGCACAATGCAGACAAGACAAATATATATATATATATTGGAGGAAGGAAGAATAATTGGAAGCTCATTGTTCCCCATCATTGTGGAGAGGCTCTGTTGTATTTCTCCTATGCAAATTTTGCAGTTCTCAGCAGGTGTTATCACATAGATCATGGCTGATTGTCCATTTGATGGATTTCAACCATTATACTCAATCAGTTTAATTATTAAGTAGTAAATCATGGTCACATAACATTGTTTTTTCATAAAATTAACGAAGAACATATTCTTTTTTTCCCCTCCAGGCTGTGCTGTGTATACAGGAAAAGACACCAAAATGTCCTTGAATTCCAAGTCCAAAAAGATTAAGTTTTCCAGAGTGGAAAGGTACTTTGTTGATTTGTTTGTTTGTTACTATTTGCTTTGATGTTTATATTTCAGTTATTAATTTCTGTTGCATTGTTTTTCTGTTCTTCTTTGCTGTCAATTTAGTTGTTATCTTATTCTTTCCACAGATGTTTTTCATTTATTCTTTCCTTTTATATCCCAGTTTATTATGCTAACTATTGTTTATTCATCACCCATTTCTCTATTCATTCTTTCTACTTATTTTGTCCTTTCTTGTATTCTTTCCTCTTTGTTTTTCTTATTTCTTCTTATCTTTCCATGAAACTTTCCAATACATTGTTTCTCTAATTAATTCTTCATTTTAGCTTGTCTCATCACCTACACAAAATTTTGTTGTTTCTACATATTATAATGTATGTTAATTTAAGCTTTATGTCTCTTCAGATTTTCAACTGTTCTCAACAATTGTTCCATCATTTATTCTCTGCCACTTTTGAACATAGAATAAAATTGTCAGTGTAGATCAGCATGACCGAATGGATAAGAGTGCTCGCTTATCCAGTGTGTTGTTGCTGAGATAGTGGATTGACCCCTACACGGATTAGTTGGACTAAAATGTTGACTTCTCATTCTTAACTTGGGGACGTAAATTATAGGTACCTTAGAAGACAGAGTGGGATCACCTAGTGGCGAGGGACAATGGTAATAAGGAAAGATAATCTACACGCAAAAATAATTCCAGTGCACTAGAAGTAATAGCACGTGTATGAACTACACTTGAGTTCAAAGTGAGTGAACGCACACACAAAAACTTTCTGTGGTGTCACGCTGGCTTTAGAAGCTGTGACCTCTGTCTCAGATTCAGTTGAGGACAATATCTTCAGGTTAAACTCTGGAGAGAGAACCAGAGATATCATACACCTATCAGATCTCTGGAGAGAGACCCAGTGATATCATACACCTGTCAGATCTCTGGAGAGAGACCCAGTGATATCATACACCTGTCAGATTTCTGGAGAGAGACCCAGTGATATCATACACCTGTCAGATCTCTGGAGAGAGACCCAGTGATATCATACACCTGTCAGATCTCTGGAGAGAGAACCAGAAATATACACCTGTCAGATCTCTGGAGAGGGAATCAGTGATATCATACACCTGTCAGATCTCTGGAGAGAGACCCAGTGATATCATACACCTGTCAGATCTCTGGAGAGAGAACCAGAAATATACACCTGTCAGATCTCTGGAGAGGGAATCAGTGATATCATACACCTGTCAGATCTCTGGAGAGAGACCCAGTGATATCATACACCTGTCGGATCTCTGGAGAGGGAATCGGTGGTATCATTCACCTGTCAGATCTCTGGAGAGGGAATCAGTGATATCATACACCTGTCAGATCTCTGGAGAGAGAACCAGTGATATCATACACCTGTCAGATCTCTGGAGAGGGAATCAGTGATATCATACACCTGTCAGATCTCTGGAGAGGGAACCAGTGATGTAATACACCTGTCAGATCTCTGGAGAGGGAATCAGTGATATAATACACCTGTCAGATCTCTGGAGTGGGAACCAGTGATATCATACACCTGTCAGATCTCTGGAGAGAGACCCAATGATATCATACACCTGTCAGATCTCTGGAGAGGGAACCAGTGATATAATACACCTGTCAGATCTCTGGAGAGGGAACCAGTGATATTCTACACCTGTCAGATCTCTGGAGAGGGAACCAGTGATATTCTACACCTGTCAGATCTCTGGAGAGGGAACCAGTGATATAATACACCTGTCAGATCTCTGGAGAGGGAACCAGTGATATAATACACCTGTCAGATCTCTGGAGAGAAACCCAATGATATCATACACCTGTCAGATCTCTGGAGAGAGAACCAATGATATCATACACCTGTCAGATCTCTGGAGAGAGAACCAATGATATCATACACCTCTCAGATCTCTGGAGAGAGAACCAGTGATATCATACACCTATCAGATCTCTGGAGAGAGAACCAATGATATCATACACCTGTCAGATCTCTGGAGAGAGAACCAATGATATCATACACCTGTCAGATCTCTGGAGAGGGAACTAGAGATATACACCTGTCAGATCTCTGGAGAGAGAACCAATGATGTCATACACCTGTCAGATCTCTGGAGAGAGAACCAGAGATATCGTACACCTGTCAGATCTCTGGAGAGAGACCCAGTGATGTGGGATGTCTGCCTAGCTTTCTAAGAGGGGTCTCCTGTGTACATTGTGCACATTTCAAATCCCCTGGCAGTTGGAAATTGTGAAGTGTAGATTGTGCATGCAATAGCTGCATCAACATTTCACAATTAGAACAACTACCAGTATTAAAAACATTTGTGGATTCTGGTATCAGCTGATTGAGCTTGATGGTGCTACTGAGTTTGTTCACTGAGCTGAGTTTGATCTAGTGTGATATGATGGAGGAAATCGCAGTATAAATGGATAGTTTCACAGTGTGATGAAAGTCCCGGAATCCAGTCAGTGAGTCAAAACATTTCATGCTCGCCTGTTGTCTAGTGTATACTCATATTTCCAAATGATTCACATCTCATGTATGTCAGCCATTAATAGTTTAATTGTAAATTGGGAGCATTTCAAGCAGCCATTTTTGTTTTCATTCCCTTTAACAGGAGTCAGTCAACTTAATGGTTAGTGTACTGATTTACCAGTATAGTTGCCGGTGGTTCAATCCCCAGTTATGCAGCATGTTTGTAGTAACTAGTAAACCTTAAGGGGTCAACACTCATCTCATCTCATCTCATCATGTTCCTCTTGTACCTTGCGGTGTCGAGGTGAAGTATAAACTTCGTGAGAGTGCCCGGTTATGGGCTTCGTATATCGACATTCCCATGGATTCTGTTATTCCCTCCGTCCAGCGTTTACGTGGTCGGCCTCTTCCTCTGTTTCCATCTGGTCTGTACGTCATTGCCTGTTGTGGCATGCTGTTGACTGGTAGCCTACTTGCATGGCCAAACCATTTGACTTGCTGCTTTCTAATAAAATCTAGAGCAGCTTTAACCCCCACTTTAGTCCTGATTTCTTCATTTCTGATCTTATCTCTTCTTGATACGTTGAGTATTCTTCTCAGGAACCTCATTTCTGTTGTTGTGATTTTTCTTTTCTCTTTTTCTGTCATTGTCCAGGTTTGGCATTGGTAGCACAGAGTTGGTAGGAAGATTGTGTTGTAAAGTGCTTTCTTAGTAGTTATTGATACATGTTTGTTCTTTAGTATTGGTGCCATTTGTCCAATGAGTTGATTTGCCTTATTGCACCTATTTTCGATCTCGTCTTCTGATCTGCCATTTGATGATATTATACTTCCTAGGTACTTGAAGCTCTTTACTTGTTTCAAGGGATGTTCGTTTAGGTGAATTGTTGCTGTTTGTTCTTCTTTAGTTATAGTCATTACCTCTGTTTTGCTTGTGCTAATTTTCATGTTATGTTCCCTACACATTTCGTTTAGACTATTCATGTGGTCTTGTAATTCAGCTTCTGATTTTGCTATTAGTGCTTGGTCGTCCGCAAACAGGAGTTCTCTAATGGTTAGATTTGCAGATGGTTCTTCTTCTGTGTTCTCGTCATGCGGTATTCTTGCTGTCTCTGCTTGGCTGGTTTCTTTACATATGTTGTCTATATATGTTATGAACAAGAGAGGGGTCAGGACACAACCTTGTCGTACTCCAGATCTTATGGTGAAGGGTTCTGAGTGTCCTCCAGTTGCTCTCACTATGCATTCACTGTTGTCGTATAAACTTCTACATAGGTTTGTTAGATGTGTACTCACTCCATATTGTTTAAGGATTTCCCACAGCTTGTTTCTATCTACCCTATCAAATGCCTTTTCTTGGTCAACAAAGGCTAAGTAGAGTGTTTCATTGAATTCAATTGATTTTTCTATAAGTTGTCTAAGAGCAAAAATGGCGTCTGTGCATCCTTTGTTTTTCCTAAATCCAAGCTGCGTTTCGCTTAGCTGGGGTTCTAAAGTAGTTCGTAATCTTTTTTCAAGAATTTTGCAAAATATTTTCCCAGTATGACTCAACAGTGAAATGCCTCTGTATTGTGTGCAATCTCTTTTGCTGCCTTTGTTTTTCCAAATTGGGATAATTATGGCGTTTCCCCAGTCTCGTGGTGTCTGTTGTTCTACCCAAACATGGTTGAATAGTCTATGTAGCCAAGCTGTTCCTACTTCCCTTGCTGCTTTAATTAGTTCATTTGGTATTTCATCCTGTCCTGGTGATTTGTTCAATGGGGCTAATCTGATGGCTTCTATAATTTCTTCTTTTAGTATGTCTGGTTCTAGTTCCTCGGTGACATCTGTGTAGGTCTCTTGAATTCCTGTGACATCTGATGGGATGTTGAGAAGTTGTTCGAAATACTGCTTCCATCTTATTAGGATGTGTTTTTGTTCACTTATTGGTTCTCCATTTTCGCTGTTAATTATTTCAGTTGGGTCAAAGGGTACTCCTCTGGTTCGCATTGCACTTATCTTTTTGTAGAAGTTTCTGGTTGCCTCCTTGTAGTTTTTATTTAGGGTTTCTCCATACTCTTCCCAGTCTTTCTGTTTTTCCCTCTTTACTATTCTACTCACATGTCTTCTCGATATTCTGTATTCTATGAGATCACATTCCTGTTTGCTCTTCAACCACTTTTTATATTTTTCCTTTTTTTCTTTTACCGCTTTCTTTACTTCTGCGTTCCACCAACTTGTTATTTTCTTTATCCGTGTTTTGCATTTTTTCGTGGTTCCGCATGTTATTTTTGCAGTATTTAAAACGCTTGATTTGAACGTCTCCCATTCTTCTTCCACTGTTTTTCTTTCCGTAGGTAATTTTACAAAGAGTTCAGTTAGTTCTTTCTCATAATTTTCCCTTACTGCCTCGTCTTTAAGGTTTTTTAAGTTTACTGATTCGCATGGCATGTATTTTCCTGCTTTTTGTTTTCTTCTTCTAATGGTTCTTATTGTGGCAACGACTGCTTTATGATCTGTGTTTATACTGAAATTGGGCAACACAAGCTTGTAAATTGTGTGTGAGATTGTTGTCATCATACAAGGATAGCTGACCTGTTACTGGACTGATGTTTCAGCTTTTGTGTGCCGTGTAGTCACAGAGAATGTGGACCTAACACCTTGTCTTGAATATACCTTCATGATATTTAAACAGGAATACCGAACAAAATGTTTTTCATGACACATATTTTAGATATGAAATAATATGTTTGAAATGCATTTGTGTCTTGTTGAGTGGTTTTGTTTACAAACTTTCAGAAAGATGAACCATTTCCTTGTTGTATTTCTTGTTGTGCTGTTGCTGGAGTCGGTGGTGTCCACGGGATTAATGTACTGGTATGAGGATGTACACGGGGTGCCCTGGTATGTGTCCAAGGGTAAAACTGAGGCAGAGGTAAGTGTAATGAGTGTTTCCTACAACAGTCTGTTACTATTATGGTTGTTGGTTATTCTTGTACTGCTGAGTTGTCTACTCTTGGCAGTCCAGTGCCATTCATATGCGGGTGCAGGTTGTCCACATCTGTTGTAGATTTTCCTTAATGTTTTAAAGTGCAGGGCACTTGAAGTCAAGATGGTGGTTGATTTAAGGCTGAGAATTATGTCTGCTCAGGGGTGCAGGTTTAGATAGCTATTGACTGTAACATACTCCATTTAAAACTGAAAAATTAAGCTTTAGTTTTTGATGTAATTGTTAACTTTTAGTTGATTCCTACTAAATATATTGTTTTGCTTTCATAAGGGGTGTTTTTCAGTGTCTCCGGGACAGAGAAAGTATTAGTGAAAATCACTACATAACATGGATTTTGTTCCACTGGGTCAAACTGCTGGTGCGACTGTTCAATGGCAATTCTTACTGCATTAATCTCTACTTCATAGTTGGAACAGCTATCTTCACAGGAGTCACATTCCTCAAAGTGTCAGGGCACTTAATCAAATGCTGTATCTTGTAAAGGGAGTGGCTTTTATTGCTGAAAAATCTGAATGCCTGGATTGTCAATAACAGGCAGCTGTTTATGGTTTCACATGTCTAGTCCTGTAGGGAGTGAGTCCCTTTTTACTGTTTTCTCAAATAACTTTGCTTTGATATTTGAAAAATGACAGTTCTCCCAGGGAAATATCCCAAAATATGTTGACTCCATGTCTGTCTCTTGTGGGAGATAGTATTTTTTCATTTCTTATTTAGAGGTCAGCATGACCAAATGGATAAGAACGTGGGTTCTTAAACATCTAGTGTGTTGATGTCGAGGTTAACCCCTACACCAGACAGTTGGACTAAAATGTTGACTTCTTGTCTTGGGGACGTAAATTACACGTACCTGTGAAGCCGGAGTGGGTTCACCTGATGGCCAGGGACACTGGTGATAGGGAAAGCTAATCCACACACAAAATTCAGTCCAGTGCTAATAGAAGTAGTGTGTGTGGACTACACTTGAGTTCAAAGTGAGTGAGCGGGGGAAAAAACCCAAAAAATGTTTCTTTAGCCAAATTTAGGCGGTCGTTGTTTCAATCATCAAATTTGTTTCTGGGTATCATTCATTACCGTTGTCTCCTGCATCTTCCTACAACTTAGTCAATGCTTTCTTTCAGCTTATGCCTAGTGGCTCTATGGTAGTGGTCATTACACATGCAGCAACAGATAACGACCTCAGTCCTCCACGAATGTCTCTTGAGACCCTGGTTGTGTACATGGTCCGAAGATGAGATGGTGCTAGTGCTCACTGTGATCTGGAGGGGAAGGGTTTAATCCATGATCACGATCATATAGCTGAGAGTTAGATGCTACAACGTTCATCTGCTCCCCAAGTGGTGCTAGCAAATTGTTTGACAAGATTCACATGTCTGTTTGCTTTTTCCTGATATTCATGATGTGCCTGTCTTGTTTCATCTGGCTGTCCAGTTGTATTCATAGGTAGACTGAGGAGTCCTCTTTTGTTAGCATAATCTCATTCAGACTAATATTTGTGGCTGTCTTAGCTGCTTTGTAGCTCCTTGTGAAGTTTGCACTCTTCATAGTATGTATAACAGTGCTGATGTTGTAGAGCAGAGACAAAGTCCTCGCTGTATTTCAAATATTTATTCAATTGAATACATCGTAGAATATAAAACAGCATACAATGACTTTCTGGGCAGATGTTATTACAATAGGTGTTGCTGACCTGAGGTACAGATGGTAACTAACTTCCCTACCCCCCGCGTCACAGCTTGAGCGTCCCTAGTTACATCCCAACGGGATGCTCAGCCGTGCCTTGTATACGAGTCTTTTCCCCTTTGCACACCACCCATTAAACCCCCTAACAGAGATGATGCTCTGTTATATTCCTCTCTACCCTCAGCAAGACTTCCCCGAAAAGTCTTACTCCAAATTCTATGACTTTCTAAAACACTTAACTAAACGCTCTCACAAAATTACTTCATCCTCAAACCATTAGCAATCCGCCTTCATATTTTACACTGAACAATTTAAACCTGTCTCAAGTAAAATCTATCTCTATCTCTCTATCCCTCTATCCCAATAATTCATCTTATAGCCAGCCACATACATTATTATAACGTAAGTATATTTTACAAAAGCTCCTCTTGCAATCCGTCACAGAGCAATGCTCTTTATAAAAAATATCGATCTAAATTATGATTAACAAAAATTGAAGATTTCTTATGTATTTTTACAACTTATCATACTCTCACTAACATCAACAACACAGGATAGACAGGAAAGTGGTTGGTGCGCACCAAAGAGAAGTCCTCACTGTATTTCAAATATTTATTCAATTGAATACATCGTAGAATATAAAACAGCATACAATGACTTTCTGGACAGATGTTATTACAATAGGTGTTACTGACCTGAGGTACAGATGGTAACTAACTTCCCTACCCCCCGCGTCACAGCTTGAGCGTCCCTAGTTACATCCCAACGGGATGCTCAGCCGTGCCTTGTATACTAGTCTTTTCCCCTTTGCTCACCACCCATTAAACCCCCTAACAGAGATGATGCTCTGTTATATATGCTGAGATAGTGAGGAGTGCTCCGCTGATGTTGATTTTTATCAGAATTGGAAAATTATCAGTGGTTCAGATCATGAGTGCCCACAAATAGTGACTTTCATACACTCCATCCATCCATCATATGCCATGCCGATAAGCGTGGGCGGCCATGTTCTGCCATCTCACTTGATCACCAGAGTTGTGGATCAGCTCTGTGTTCCTGTCTCAACCATGCCACGTGGCCAAACCATCCAGGTACTTACTTCTCGGTCTTCCCCTTGGTCTCTTCCCTTCGATCTTGCCAGTCGTCACCAAGTTCTCCAAGTCATTTCTTCTCATAACATGCCCCCCCCCCACCCCCCCCCCCCCCAAAAAAAAACAAAAAAAAAAAATACACTCACAAGTTGGTTATTGTAAGATAATTGATTATGAAGAAGGCTTTCAGATGTTCCTTGTACACTAGTGTTGCTATATACTTTATAATATTTATCAATAACAGACAAATGTATTTGATTTGATTTATGTTCTTTTCAGGCCCTTAAAGCAATTGAAACTGCCCTGGCATTCATGGTGCTGTACAACTACATCATTCCAATATCCTTGTATGTCACAGTGGGTAAGTTTACCTGTCTG
The DNA here is from genome assembly GCA_963921405.1 of Cepaea hortensis. Classification (NCBI taxonomy): domain Eukaryota; kingdom Metazoa; phylum Mollusca; class Gastropoda; order Stylommatophora; family Helicidae; genus Cepaea; species Cepaea hortensis. Next base: position 48,831,135 of record OY992888.1, read on the forward strand.
CATTGTATGTCACAGCGGGTAAGTTTACCTGTCTGCATTGTATGTCACAGTGGGTAAGTTTACCTGTCTGCATTGTATGTCACAGTGGGTAAGTTTACCTGTCTGCATTGTATGTCACAGTGGGTAAGTTTACCTGTCTGCATTGTATGTCACAGTGGGTAAGTTTACCTGTCTGCATTGTATGTCACAGTGGGTAAGTTTACCTGTCTGCATTGTATGTCACAGTGGGTAAGTTTACCTGTCTGCATTGTATGTCACAGTGGGTAAGTTTACCTGTCTGCATTGTATGTCACAGTGGGTAAGTTTACCTGTCTGCATTGTATGTCACAGTGGGTAAGTTTACCTGTCTGCATTGTATGTCACAGTGGGTAAGTTTACCTGTCTGCATTGTATGTCACAGTGGGTAAGTTTACCTGTCTGCATTGTATGTCACAGTGGGTAAGTTTACCTGTCTGCATTGGTAGAGACAGTGGATGAGGGCAATGAGTGCTGTATCGCTGGTGAGAGTGGAACTTCAATTGTAAGAAGGAAACGATTCCTGTATGTGGCATATTAGTGTAGTGACCAGACACCCACCTGCCGACCCTGTATGTTTCATGTTAGTGCAGTGACCAGACACCCACCTGCCGACCCTGTATGTTTCATGTTAGTGCAGTGACCAGACACCCACCTGCCAACCCTGTATGTTTCATGTTAGTGTAGTGACTAGACACCCACCTGCCGACCCTGTGTGTGGCATGTTAGTGTAGTGACTAGACACCCATCTGCTGACCCTGTGTGTGGCATGTTAGTGCAGTGACCAGACACCCACCTGCCGACCCTGTATGTTTCATGTTAGTGCAGTGACCAGACACCCACCTGCCGACCCTGTATGTTTCATGTTAGTGTAGTGACTAGACACCCACCTGCCGACCCTGTATGTTTCATGTTAGTGTAGTGACTAGACACCCACCTGCCGACCCTGTGTGTGACATGTTAGTGTAGTGACTAGACACCCATCTGCTGACCCTGTGTGTGGCATGTTAGTGCAGTGACTAGACACCCACCTGCCGACCCTGTATGTTTCATGTTAGTGTAGTGACTAGACACCCACCTGCTGACCCTGTGTGTGGCATGTTAGTGCAGTGACTAGACACCCATCTGCTGACCCTGTGTGTGGCATGTTAGTGCAGTGACTAGACACCCATCTGCTGACCCTGTGTGTGGCATGTTAGTGCAGTGACTAGACACCCACCTGCCGACCCTGTATGTTTCATGTTAGTGTAGTGACTAGACACCCACCTGCTGACCCTGTGTGTGGCATGTTAGTGTAGTGACTAGACACCCATTTGCTGACCCTATGTGTGGCATGTTAGTGTAGTGACTAGACACCCATCTGCTGACCCTGTGTGTGGCATGTTAGTGCAGTGACTAGACACCCATCTGCTGACCCTGTGTGTGGCATGTTAGTGCAGTGACTAGACACCCACCTGCCGACCCTGTATGTTTCATGTTAGTGTAGTGACTAGACACCCACCTGCTGACCCTGTGTGTGGCATGTTAGTGTAGTGACTAGACACCCACCTGCCAACCCTGTATGTGGCATGTTAGTGTAACCCACCTGCTGACCCTGTATGTTTCATGTTAGTGTAGTGACTAGACACCCATCTGCCAATCCTGTATGTGGCATGTTAGTGTAGTGACTAGACACCCACCTGCCAACCCTGTATGTGGCATGTTAGTGCAGTGACTAGACACCCACCTGCCGACCTGGTTGTCACGGGTTCAATTCCACATCGAGGCAGATTTGCAAAATGTATCTGGGCATGCAGGTCAACCCAGCTTTAAAGGGTACCTGGACATATTTTGGGAGGTAGAGGCAGTCAGCCTGATACTTTCCACATAAACCACTCACTGAGCGCCGATTGGTCTATTCAAATAATGGCTCTAGCACCATATGCCTTGTGTGCCTTGAGGTGTGTAAAAAGGTCCTTAACTTTACTTACTTATCTCTAGTGGGACATTGAGATGTAAGAGAGAAATTATTTCTGTATCTCTAGTGGGACATTGAGATGTAAGAGAGAAATGATTTCTGTATCTCTAGTGGGACATTGAGATGTAAGAGAGAAATTATTTCTGTATCTCTAGTGGGACATTGAGATGTAAGAGAGAAATTATTTCTGTATCTCTAGTGGGATGTTGAGATGTAAGAGAGAAATTATTTCTGTATCTCTGGTGGGAGGTTGAGATGTAACGGAGAAATTATTTCTGTATCTCTAGTGGGACGTTGAGATGTAAGAGAGAAATTATTTCTGTATCTCTGGTGGGAGGTTGAGATGTAACGGAGAAATTATTTCTGTATCTCTGGTGGGACGTTGAGATGTAAGAGAGAAATGATTTCTGCATCTCTGGTGGGATGTTGAGATGTAAGAGAGAAATTATTTCTGTATCTCTGGTGGGAGGTTGAGATGTAACGGAGAAATTATTTCTGTATCTCTGGTGGGATGTTGAGATGTAAGAGAGAAATGATTTCTGTATCTTTGAAATGAGGTTTAAATGTTAGAAGAAAATCATTCATGTATCTTTGAAGGGAGGTTCAGATGTAAGATGGAAATTATTCTTAGGAGGTTCAGCTGTAAGAAAGAAATGGTTCATAAAGGAGTATGTGTACTGGAGACTTTTTGTATGATCTGAATAAGATCCGAACACTAACGGGTAATTTCATAGCGTGACAAGTATAGTCTCTGAATCCAGTTAATCAATTATCAAATGTTATTTCTGTATTTACAGAAGTGCAGAAATTCTTAGGATCATTGTTCTTTGGTATGGATATTGAGATGTATGATGCAACAATTGGAGAGCGTGCTCAAGCAAATACATCTGACCTCAATGAAGAACTTGGACAGGTGAGATGTGTATATTCATTTTATGTTACTGTGATAAATGTTGTTTTCTTTATCTCCTCCTCCTCCCAAAAAAACTATATTTGTTTCTCAAAAGTTGTCCACTTTATATTTATTTCCTGCTTCAGTCAGAGTTAACCTCCCTGTGCGGGTTATGTTTCTGCGGGGGGGGGGGGGGGGGGGGGGGGGGGGGGACACCACTCAGGGACTGGGCAGACAGACCTGGAAATTAGACATGTGGTAGATTGTAGCCTGATGGGCTTGATGATACAGTAGTATACAGTGATGGTTCTGTGCTGCATGGCCAAGAAACATGATGTTTGACAGCTGGTGTGTGAGGTAGAGTCATCACTGACGACCAGCAGTATGAGAATGGAGATCAAGGCTGTCACTGCAACACTGAAATGGCTTTTGGTTACTTTTTCTCCAAACTCACAGCTTATGCTTTAGGAAATTCACAATGCATGCTGTGGCATGAGTAACTGACACTTTTGGAGGCCTCAAACCTTCAGAAATGTGTGGATCTATTCATGGTTCCTTCCTGGTGTTGAACTTTGTGGATACTTTGAGTGTTCTTTCTTCAGTCAGATATTTTACTTCGTGAACACCTGTTACCTTATTATTCTTGTTATTTTAACAGATGAAATGCCATCTTCATTTGTTTCACCACCTCATGTTTTGTCTGTCTTGATTTTCAGGTTGAGTACTTATTTACTGATAAGACAGGCACTTTGACAGAAAACAATATGGTTTTCCAAAAATGTTGTATTGGCAAACGGAAGTTCGAAATTGTGGATGGAAAATTTTGTGAGAAAATGGACACTGATACCCTTGACTTAACAAATGAAGTAGAATTTACAGTAAGTGTATCTTGTGTTATCACCAGTAGTAGTCACTTGTGCAAGGTATATGTGTTTGACTTTACTGCATGCTTATCTTGTATTGTTAGTCAGTCAGTTAATTACTTAGTCAATAGATCATCCTCACCTTGCATTGAACTATTCATCCTCAAGTCTTCTCCTCAGTATCTCCCTCAGCATGTAGCAATGATGACTCCAGTTCTGTATTGGTTGACTATTCTTCTTTGGCCTCCCAATTGGTGCTTTAGTCTAGCTTGACCACATTTGACTTGGTGTTCTTGCAGTTTGGTTGTTACAAAGCAATATGTGTTATGTTTAGTTGTGACATTTAAAAAATAATCCATATGTTTAAAATCATCAGTATACTTAATAAGATTCTTATTTCAAGTGGTTAAATTCCATAGTCACATTCAACATCGTCACCATCTACTGAAAACATAATGGAGAAAAGTGTTGCAGTTAATTTTTTAGGGGTTATCAAAGATATAAATGGACAGACAATATTAAGATAAGGTCTAAATACAGTCGGCAGAATGTACAAAGCTCTTAACAGAAACTGCTGGAGATCATTCCTACCAGCCCATACTGCAGAGACGGTGCGGATGATGATGTTGATGAAACTTTGTAGAGTAGAATGGCAGAGTCTCTGTTGTGATTCCTTATTGGTACAGTTGTTTTTGTTCAGTGCCAGTTGAGTGGTATATTGGCTTTTGCACTTCCTTTTTTTGGTTTATTTGGTTTTGTTCCATTTCCACTCGATGGATTCACATTTTTTTATAATTGATAAAAGCTCTGGGATTGACCAGATCTGGTTATATGTTTCCTCTGAGGAGAAATTGTGACAAGGAAGGAAACTGGTCACCCTACTACTTACTGTAGTAAACTAGTATATGTGAAGTCCTATCACTTCAAATTGCTGTATCTGCTGTAGCATTTACTTTATCTTGAAACTTGTTTGTATTTCTTAAGTTTACAGAAATGTTAGTTAGTTAGTCGAGGTTCCAACTTCATGGCAACGGGTCGTCCCCATTAGGCTCCATTCCTGTGCCAGTGAATATCACACAAAATGCTCCCCACTGCCTAATGTAAAAAGTGGAATAGGCAGGAGTCTCGGCATTCCAACAGCCCGCACAGGTACATTGTGCATAATGCTGCTGCCAGAATGCCAACACAAAATTAAACCACGAAAACCACAGTTCATCATCGATGGACTCGGCAGTCACCAGAAAGACCTCATTGACCTGGGTTTTCTCACATGGCTCGGTCTTTTACCGTAGGGCGACCCACCGAAAGTGTCGCATAAAGCACGAACTCCGCAGCTTCAGCGCCGACTCCCGGGAGTCTCCTGAAAAATGCACTCGTGAACCGAAAAGGCAAGTCAGTCAAATTCAGCAACAGCCGGTAGCCATTGTTCCGAACATGCAGGTCACTGTACAGGACAGATGTAAAAGCATTCCCCTCAAAAATCATAGCTCACAGTGTCGCCCACGCACTCACTCAGTAGCAGGGCGACGGAACCATGTACTACCAGTCCAACATGAGGAAAATGCGATTGCAAACCGTAGCTGGAAGCATAAACACGCCACAGGCCTTAACGGTTCAACCATGCTGGCAACCAGAATGTGTTCTCAAGGATTACTTGAAAGCTGCTTTCTAGCTGTTTCCATCCATATTATAAAAATATCTGTTTCTCTTTGTAGAATATTTTTCTTGAGGTTAGATCCATCAGCTGTACACAAAATGATTTTGGAAGCTCAGCAAAAAGGAAACATGCAGATGCAAGTGAATGCTTTGGTCAAAGTCGTTATTAACAAACAAAAAGTCATGGCTACTTGGCTGGAAAAACTGGAGTACTATAATCCAGTGGATACATAAACAAAAGCCTTTTGTTTTGTTATCATTCGCTTATATATGTTTGTTTCCTTTCATCAATCTTCCTAGTTATGTTTTTCTTTATTCATTCAGGTTCCATACCAGTTCCAGCAGCATTTTATCACCTGCCCCTCTCGCCTCCCCACCTTTTTAAAAAAAATACTGACATGGAATGTGCGTGTTACCTGTGGGTGAAACTTAGTTCTTCATTATCCAGTCTGTTCATTTTAAAATTTGCAGGACGAGATGAATGCATTTTTCCGGGTGTTAGTTGTGTGTCATACTGTAAGACTGGATGTCACACGGAGGTCTCGAGAGTCACAAGCCTCAGACAGCTCAACAATTACAGAGTTTGAATATCATGCAAGTTCTCCTGATGAGAAAGCATTGGTGGTAGCGTGTAACAGGTGAGGCACTTAATTTGATGCATTGGTTTTTTTACAATTGTCTCCTTTGTTGTTGAAGTTTTGTATTATTGGAACATCTCTGCTAATGCTCATTGTAGTTTTACTGTATTATTTGGTCTCTCTGTTTCTGGATTGTTCTTTGGTTTGTGTTCTTTTGTTTGTTTGTTTTTTGTTGATAGCTCATGGGTGTTTCTTTCTGCTTATTTCTCCTGCTTGTCTTTTTTATCACTTTAATTGTTCCTTTTTAAGTATTTCTATTTGTTTTTGGTTTCTATTCATTTCAACAAGAAGAGCTCTGAAGGCACTGGGAAATTTATGAAAGTCAAAGGAAGTTAAACTTAGCACCGGACTTAAAATGTGTAATGTTAAATCTGTACCGTTGTATAGGTCAGAAACATGGAGAACAGCTAACAGAATTATTAATCAGCGAACGTAAATTTCATGGAGAGAGTTAAATAAATCCCAGTGAAACAAGAGATGTAGAAAAGACGCTGGTGCTAGATAGGATACACACTGAGTAAACCTGAGGACAATATAACTAGACACCCTCTTGTTTGGAACCCAGGTGGCAAATAAAATACCAGGAGACCTTAAAACACACAGAGAATAGAATTTCATTCAGAGATGAATAATATTGGGCGGACATAGAGGGAGCTGCAGGAGATAGCAACAGATGGCGGCTTGGCCTGGTTTGGTTGAGGGCTTATGCCCTAGTCAGGGATAAAGGGCACAAGAAGAAGAAGAAGAATCCAGACCTAGTTGATTCCATCATTACACCACTGGGTGATCCTCATTCATATTAACCTCATTCATATTATATTTCTTTGTTTATTTCACTCTTACGAGAGATTGTTCCGGTCAAGATGGCGGTGGACGGTCGTGTTGTTTTGTGACCATTCCTTTTTTAGCGTAGGCGATGGATATTTTCATCTCCTGCATGTAATTTGTGTGCCAGCAAGTAAAACCAGAACTTTCTTCTCAAGATCTTCGCCGATGCTGTGGAGTTTGTGCATTGAGTGAAGCAATCCTCGAGTGAATTTTTGCAGCATGTGTGTTTTTGTGGTGTTCGGTTTTTTAACACGGCGGAACAGCGTTTAACAAGGTGACGGGGAGGCCGCAAGCGGCAAGGTAGACGTGATGGAGCAAGGTATTTTAGACTCAAATGTGACCGTCTGGGCCCCAGGAATACTTGTATTCTATATTGGAACTGTGCCAGCGTAAAACAACGAGGCCTTATTCTAGAAAACCTGGTATACAGGAACAACATTGTAGCGCTTCAGGAGACGAGACTGGGTGATCAATTACTCCAAATTGCCGGCTTCAAATGTTTCTACAACAGGCGACATCTGGGAATGGTGGCTTCAGAGCTAGACATGTCAAGTTGGGACAGTGAAGACATACAAATACAGGCAGTTAGAGTTCAATCCGGTCTACCATTCGTGTTGGTTAATGTTTATGCTCGCAATGCGAGTGGATTCCCAGAGGTGGCAGTGCTTAAGTGACATATAAGGTCACGAGAGAAATGTTATTTTCTGTGGCGATTTCAATGCTAAAGGCAGATCATGGGGAAATATTTCCTCCAACACACAGGGGGAGGAGCTCGAGACCGCACTTGAAATCATTGACCTGGTCTGTATCAACAGTGGCTGTGTCACCAGGACAGCAAGTCATCCAGGTGATGAGTGTTATTGATCTGGCGCTGGTTTCTCCTTCACTCACTACAGTGTGTACATGGGGTGTCCTAGGGCACCACGGCAGCATATTGGTGGAGAAAGGCAGAACCAGGCAGCACAAGTCAACGGTCAAGACTTTCCAGTATGACATTTCAGGGCAAGATGTGGTGAGCAAAATAAGGTGCGACAAGCGCAGAAAGCTTCAGGGCAGGAAAAAAAGCTGAGAGCAGCCACCTTGGTCGAATTTTGAGGTGGAGAAGGCCTGGGTGGATAAGCATCATGCTGTAAGGAGATGGCAAAATGCCAAGAAGAACAGTTGCCCATCCTAGTCCCTGCATGCACTTAGAAAGAGAGATGCACACAAAAGTAAGCTATTTCAATAAACTGGTTAAGGAGGTTAAAAGTGAAAAATGGGCAGAGGTATGTCACAGAGTAAGCACAGACAAGTCATTGAAATTATTCTGGCGACTACATAAAAGCATGCATGAGTGGGGTAGTCAAGAACAAGAGTATTCCTGACTTCTAAGGTGCTGACCTCAGAGTTTATGAATGTTTCCACTCAGGCATTGAAACCTTTGCTGCAGCGATTGATCTTGAGGAAGTGTACAACAGAGTACCATTGGATTTTTTAATGCTTCAGCTTCTTGAACTCAAGATAAGTCCTTTCCTCCTTAGCTGGATCGCTGCTGCCCTATTCCAACGGAAAGTAGTCTTTAGATGTGGCAGTCCGGGAAGGTTAACCAGGTCAATAAATGCCCGCAGAAGTCGGATGTGTCAGCCTAACGTTGCAAGAACGCAGCTCTGCTGTAAACAAGCACAACGCAATCATATCAATAAAAAAAAAAACTCTGGGTGAACGCAGAAGAAGAAGATGTGGCAGTTGGACTTCAGAACCAACAACAATATATCCTGGCCTACCAAATCCTAAATCAATCAATCAATCAATCATATATCACCATTATCTCTGGTGCTGTTCAATGCCTACACTGTGAGAATCACCAGCGAGCAAATCATAGGCCCGGGGAGGACATTGTCATATGCAGACGATGTTTTAGTGTATTGTCAGGGCAAGGATAGAGATCAGGCAGCTGTGGAACTACAAACCGAACTCAATCGCATAAGCACTTGGTGTGTTAGAGGCTGGGGCAATGGTCAACCCAACAAAGGCAGCAGTGACATGGTTCTGTTTGAATAATCATATTGTCAACACTCCAACGCCAACTGTAAATCTGGGTTCAGAGACTGTGGAAAGAACGCAGGCAATGAATTACCTGGGGATACGATTTGATCGAAGCCTAGCTTACTTATACTGAGCACGCAGACCAGGTGATAACAAAGGCCAAGCGGGGTTTGGCTGCGATGCGGGTGATGGTGGCGGCAAACTGTGAGCAGCGCCTTCTATGTCTTCTTTACGAGGGGCTGGTCCTTTCTGTTCTGGAGTATGTGATGGTGATCCTGACTCTCAGCCATAAGCAGATAGGATGGAAAGGATACAGAACGAAGCCATGCGCATCATTCTTGGATGTACAAGAGATACAGCATGCAGGGCTATGCGCTACCTTCTTGATTTTCTAACCATGAGGGACAGAATACAAATTTGCCAAGCACGTGCCTATCTCAGAGTCAACGCAAACACACAACATCCACTGCATAGTGAGATTAAGAAGTTAAAGGGCAGCAGGTTAAAAAGAGGAAAGTCGTGGATGGGTCAAACCAAAGACATTCTTCAGCAGGTGTGTTCACTTGAGGACTTAGAACCTAGCGAGGAGTGGGTACAAGTGCCAACAGAGTTCTGTACATCCTTTTCAGTGTGCATCCAACTAGACAGGAAATGCAGACAAGAAAATCCAGCTGCTGTGGAGGCAGAAGTACAGGCTTTGATCTTCGAGAATTCTTTAGAGGATGGTGCTATCATTTACACGGATGGGTCGGTCACTCCAAGGAGTGAGAAGTTCATTGGCGGAGTGAGAAGTTCATTGGCCTTTACAGCTCAGGTCGGAGGGAAAACTGTGAAGGAAGAGTCTGGTGCTTTTGCTTTGACCATATGCAGCCTGACTATGGAAGTCATGGCAGTAAGTAAAGCAATAACATGGCTCGAGACACAGACATTTAATCAGGCTTGTGTCCTTAGTGACTCAATGAGTATGCTCAGGGGGATAGAGATGGGATGGGTCCGAAGAGAGTGGCTGCTGTCTCTAGAGCAGTCTCAGCTGGCAAAAATCAGTTTCATCTTCGTGTCAAGGCAAGCGGGCATACAAGGGAATGAGCAGGCTGACAGGCTTGCAGGTAGGGCTACTGTGGAAGGCGGACGAGCCATGAACCAGGCAGACATTTGGAATGCTCTACGAGAAGTAAGTCGTTTTCGAGAACCAAGCGATAACTGGGAATCTACAACCATGGTCTGGCTGCGAAAACATCAAGTTAAAAGAAGTGTGGCCAAACAAGAACACTACACTATAGTAAAACTGCAATGGTGAATATATCAAATCCCATCATTAAACTACATTGGTGAATCTATCAAATCCTTTCATCAAACTACATTGGTGAATCTATCAAATCCTTTCATCAATCTACATTGGTGAATCTATCAAATCCTTTCATCAAACTACATTGGTGAATCTATCAAATCCTTTCATCAAACTACATTGGTGAATCTATCAAATCCTTTCTTCAAATTCAGCACTGGATCTGGTATCTAATGTATAGCTTGTTACATAGAAGCAAGGCTGTTTGTTCCTGTAAGTATGCACAGTAGCCATTTGGCTTGTAGATCTACATTTCATGATGTTTGACTAGTATGTTCTTGCTGACATCTTTGGCTCAGGGGCATTGAATGCCGCTACACAATTACCTCATCCTTGGTTCGAAATCAGCCACAGGAAATTTGGAAGCAGACTGCCTAGCACTGATTTTCACAATGGTATGAGCAGTAGTCATTTAGAAAACAGTGGCAAACAACTGAATGTAAAATTACATAGAAAATTACAAACAGCCAAAACGAATATTATGGTTGATTATGATTTCTTGTCAAGAACATGCAACTAACTTACTTTTAAGTTTGTTCTTATTGTTACAATTAATATGGCTGGCATCTTTTTGTACAGGTTAGGAATAGTTTACCGTGGGACCAGCGACAATGTCTTGGAGGCTTCATTCAATAAACAGATTCAACATTTCAAACTTCTACACACCCTGCCCTTTGACCCAACTAGGAAACGCATGAGTGTTATAGTGCAGGATGACAATGGTGAGTAGTCTTGCTGGCCAATAATAGTCATTTGTGGTTTAAGGTCAAAGATGGTTTTAGTTTGTGCCAGTAGTGTTTAGACAGTTAGTTTCACAGTTAAAGTCAGTTTCATGTCCTTTGCAGAATGTCACAATCAACCCCAGCCTTTTTTTTACTGTGATTTACTAGGCAATTTTTACATTCAGTAGTTTGCCTTTGCTTTCTGAATGACCGACTCCATACCATCAAAATCAATGCAAGGCGGTCCACTTCTAAATTGCCTGTAGCTGATTTTGAACACTTGACTCGGACATCGGGAATTGTGAAATGCATTCACAGTCTCTAAGTCACAGTACTGACAGTTTCACTGTATGACCTGAATACACCAGATCTGACACGGTATGTCCTGAATACACCAGATCTGACACGATATGTCCTGAATACACCAGATCTGACACGATATGTCCTGAATACACCAGATCTGACACGGTATGTCCTGAATACACCAGATCTGACACAGTATGTCCTGAATACACCAGATTTGACACGGTATGTCCTGAATACACCAGATCTGACACGGTATGTCCTGAATACACCAGATCTGACATGGTATGTCCTGAATACACCAGATCTGACATGGTATGTCCTGAATACACCAGATCTGGCATGACATGTCAAAGAATACACCAGACCTGACATGGTGTCACTTGTTTCCCGGGAGGAATGTGGAATCAACAAGCACATCTTCAAACTTATTATCTGTTGGGATTATTGACTGACTTCTGTCTACACTCCTCCCTTCTGTCTTCCCTTCCATATATCTATTTCTTTCACTCTCTCTGTTATTCCCTCCACACATACTCCGACAACAGTTCCTTTCAACGATAAATAAAAGATTTATTAATAAAAACTATGTCTGGTGTATGTATGGACTGTGTATATGTAGTTTGTATTGTCTGCTAATGTGAGTGCAAGATAGGACTTTTAGCCGTTAGTCTTCGTAGTTTCTCTAGCATTCAAACGGCCAAAACATCAGACATCAAACATAGACGTGGAACGGTCTCACCCTGGATGCTCCTTTCCGGCTTGAGTCTTGACTTAATCCAATTATTGAAAACAATTGTCAATGTCTTATCCTCAGAAACATAATCCAATAAAGGTAAGTCACTGAAGTTCAGATATGTCCTGTTTTGGAAGGTAGTATAGTCCACCACTGAATACACATTACGACTGTTTATAAATGTCTATTTCTATGTTAAATGTTCTCGTGTTCTTCAATGTTTCTTTTAGGTGATTACCTAATTGCACTATATTCTAGCCTATTTGCTCTGCTTGAATAAAGGTCTTTCACTGAGGTTCACCAAAACATGTTTCTTGGCATTCGTTATGTCACCCCCTCTTATTGACTGTTTAGGTTGATTTTTCTATAGTGACATATTTTCACTGCACCTGTGAAGTGCTTGATAAAAGTGAACGTTCTTTCCTTTATTATCAACACTGCTTTCTCTATACAAGAGATGTACTGGTTTATCTTCTTTGATATGTCAGACTGTGTAGTGGAACCTGGGTAATAAACATTAAATCAGATGATTTAAGTCTGCTTCATATTACTGTTTATGTGATGGTCTTTCTCCAGCCGTAATGAACAGCTTCCGAAAGACTACTCTGACATAAACAGCAGAATTCACTAAAGTCTAAACTATTCACTAAATAGAAAGCAATAGTAAACCCTAAGCACACACACATTTCCCTATGCTAATATTACTTTAATATTAGTGTTACCTTATATATCTAGAATTAATGATACTCCAAGCATTGAAATCTATTAGCACACAATCGCTTCTATCCCATTTCCCGGGATGATTTCTTTGCTATTTTCAGGAGACATAAATCCAGTTTGCCGTCCCTTTAGGTAGCACACACTAACACAACAACTCCATGTTCAGCTATTTATATTGCGTGTCCCATCCTCCGTTGATTGTTTGATGTCCATACATCAACAATCGCATTTGCCGTTCCCGTAACATCAAACGTTCAGTGAAATCACGTATACGTCCGGGCGCTCCGTGCTCCGGTCCGCTCCGTCCCTACGCTGTTTCCCTGTATTCTCCGACGCTGGTACCTCAAAGTGTCCAAACCCTTTGATCACCGTCTCCCGCTGCGTTTTTCCCGTGTCGAAGTTTCCCCCAGCGCGATCGTACCGTTTCCCGTCCGGTCAGATCGTCAAGCAATGAACTTTACGAACACCTGTATCCTATTTTCATATTTGTCGGTCAATGATCTTTTATTCGTCCTCATCTCAAAATGAAGTACACAATGGTTAACCCTCCTTCTTCCTTGTAGTTTAATATGTGTGTTATCCAGGAATCACTAAACTGCAGTTTTTCCGTGACACATGGTACGCCCTGAATACACCAGATATGACATGGTATGTCCTGAATACACCAGATCTGATGCGGTATGTCCTGAATACACCAGATCTGACATAGTAGTTCCTGAATACACCAGATCTGACACGGTATGTCCTGAATACACCAGATCTGACACGGTATGTCCTGAATACACCAGATCTGACATGGTATGTCCTGAATACACCAGATCTGACATGGTATGTCCTGAATACACCAGATCTGACATGGTATGTCCTGAATACACCAGATCTGGCATGACATGTCAAAGAATACACCAGACCTGACATGGCACGCCCTGAATACACCAGATATGACATGGTATGTCCTGAATACACCAGATCTGATACGGTATGTCCTGAATACACCAGATCTGACATAGTAGTTCCTGAATACACCAGATCTGACACGGTATGTCCTGAATACACCAGATCTGACATGGTGTGACCTCAGTACACTAGATCTGACACGGTATGTCCTGAATACGCCAGATCTGACACAGTATGTCTTGCATACACCAGATCTGACATTTTATGTCCTGAATACACCAGATCTGACACAGTATGTGCTGAATACACCAGATCTGACATGGTGTGACCTCAGTACACTAGATCTGACACGGTATGTCCTGAATACGCCAGATCTGACACAGTATGTGCTGAATACACCAGATCTGACATGGTGTGACCTCAGTACACTAGATCTGACACGGTATGTCCTGAATACGCCAGATCTGACACAGTATGTGCTGAATACACCAGATCTGACATGGTGTGACCTCAGTACACTAGATCTGACACGGTATGTCCTGAATACGCCAGATCTGACACAGTATGTGCTGAATACACCAGATCTGACATGGTGTGACCTCAGTACACTAGATCTGACACGGTATGTCCTGAATACGCCAGATCTGACACAGTATGTGCTGAATACACCAGATCTGACATGGTGTGACCTCAGTACACTAGATCTGACACGGTATGTCCTGAATACGCCAGATCTGACACAGTATGTGCTGAATACACCAGATCTGACATGGTGTGACCTCAGTACACTAGATCTGACACGGTATGTCCTGAATACGCCAGATCTGACACAGTATGTCCTAAATACACCAGATCTGACACAGTATGTCCTGAATATGCCAGATCTGACACAGTATGTCCTGAATACACCAGATCTGACACAGTATGTCCTAAATACACCAGATCTGACACAGTATGTCCTGAATACACCAGATCTGACACAGTATGTCCTAAATACGCCAGATCTGACACAGTATGTCCTGAATACGCCAGATCTGACACAGTATGTCCTGAATACACCAGATCTGACACAGTATGTCCTAAATACACCAGATCTGACACAGTATGTCCTGAATACACCAGATCTGACACAGTATGTCCTGAATACACCAGATCTGACACAGTATGTCCTGAATACACCAGATCTGACACAGTATGTCCTGAATACACCAGATCTAACACGGTATGTCCTGAATACACCAGATCTGACACAGTATGTCCTGAATACACCAGATCTGGCATGACATGTCAAAGAATACACCAGATCTGACACGGTATGTCCTGAATACGCCAGATCTGACACAGTATGTGCTGAATACACCAGATCTGACATGGTGTGACCTCAGTACACTAGATCTGACACGGTATGTCCTGAATACGCCAGATCTGACACAGTATGTGCTGAATACACCAGATCTGACATGGTGTGACCTCAGTACACTAGATCTGACACGGTATGTCCTGAATACGCCAGATCTGACACAGTATGTCCTAAATACACCAGATCTGACACAGTATGTCCTGAATACACCAGATCTGACACAGTATGTCCTGAATACGCCAGATCTGACACAGTATGTCCTAAATACACCAGATCTGACACAGTATGTCCTGAATACACCAGATCTGACACAGTATGTCCTAAATACACCAGATCTGACACAGTATGTCCTGAATACGCCAGATCTGACACAGTATGTCCTGAATACGCCAGATCTGACACAGTATGTCCTAAATACACCAGATCTGACACGGTATGTCCTAAATACACCAGATCTGACACAGTATGTCCTGAATACACCAGATCTGACACGGTATGTCCTAAATACACCAGATCTGACACAGTATGTCCTGAATACACCAGATCTGACATTGTATGTCCTAAATACACCAGATCTGACACAGTATGTCCTGAATACACCAGATCTGACATTGTATGTCCTGAATACACCAGATCTGACATTGTATGTCCTGAATACACCAGAGTTGGACATCAACATAACCTCTGTTCTGTATTGTAAAACACTGACAGACATCACCAGAAGGTGTAGTTAGTAGAGACTGATCCTATTGTCTTGTCTACAGGAGAGTATCTGTTGCTGTGTAAGGGAGCTGAGGTCGCCATTTTGGACAGAATAGTGGAGGGGGATGTTTCAGGGATGCAGAATCTCATCAACGAATACGCTGTGGTAATTGAGTTTCTTTAATTATAACAAATCAATGTAATTCCCAGGCAGTTATAGCAGTTTTGTTTGATAAATGTGTCATTGCCTGGCAGATATAACATTTTGCTGTGGTACATGTGTCATTGCTTGGCAGATATAACATGTTGGTTTGTTAATCTGTGATTTTCTATCAGATATAACATTTTGCTGTGGTACATGTGTCATTGCCTGGCAGATATAACATGTTGGTTTGATACATGTGTCATTCATCGGGAGACATAACAGTTTGATTTGATAAATATGGCATTCCCTGGCAGATATAGCTGTTTGGTTTGCTTTCTTAAAGAAAACCTTCATAGCACAATAGCATACCTCCACAGTGAAGTGGTTTAACCACCTGCCTTGCAGGCCAAAGGTTATGAGTTTGAACCCAAACTTCATCATTCGATTCATGAGTGCATTTTTTCCCCCTGGAGATTCCTGGAGGTCATCGCTAGAGCTACGGAGTTGGTGCTTTGTACGATGATTTTAGCAGGTTGCCCTGTGGAAAGAAAACGGGCGACGGGTTAAACCCAGTACAATGACGTCAATCTTACATTTAAACCTTCTTTTTATATCATCAGAAGAGCTTCAGTCTCCTCTCATAGATCACGTAATGAGCATATCTTGACACAGTCCATCAACTCCATAGCACAGGTGACAGTCCATTTGCATGTATCACAAAACAAAATATGTTGCAAGTATTATTTTTGTGGAGAGGTTCTAATTTGTGAAATAAATTCAACCTGGACAGCAGACTATAGCACTTTATATTTGTTTTGTGGATGATAAAAAAGTCTCAGGCAGCAATGATAGGGAATTCCTGAGGAGCTAGTGGGACACTAATGAATCCCACAGAACATCATTAACTTAAGAAGTAAAAAGTGCAACATATTTGGATATGAAATGTAGAGTTCTACTTGAGGGAAAACTAACTAGTGCATTTGAAATAAATACATGAGTGCAACAGGGATGCCTTTTGTCACCATTATAAGTCATGTGGCTGAAAGGTTAAGGTCACTCGCTCTTAAACTGCCGGTGCACTGATGGCAGGGGTAGGGGGTTCCCTCTCTACACTGGTTAGTGGGAGTTAAACATTGAATTCTTGTCCTTGACTTGGGGACATAAATTGCAAGTACATCTGTAGTCGGTGTGGGTTCGCCTGATGGTAGAGGACACTAGTAATAGGTAAAGCCCACGCAAAAAGTCATTTCGGTGTGAACTATGCATGAGTTCAAACGACATATAAACTTCTCTTTTTCTGCCAAAGTGCTTCACAACCTTGTTGTTCCTGGCAATGTTAGTTTCTTACACATAATATAGTGCTTGACAACCTTGTTGTTCCTGGCAATGTTAGTTTCTTACACATAATATAGTGCTTGACAACCTTGTTGTTCCTGGCAATGTTAGTTTCTTACACATAATATAGTGCTTGACAACCTTGTTGTTCCTGGCAATGTTAGTTTCTTACACACAATATAGTGCTTGACAACCTTGTTGTTCCTGGCAATGTTAGTTTCTTACAAATAATATAGTGCTTGACAACCTTGTTGTTCCTGGCAATGTTAGTTTCTTACACATAATATAGTGCTTGACAACCTTGTTGTTCCTGGCAATGTTAGTTTCTTACACATAATATAGTGCTTGACAACCTTGTTGTTCCTAGCAATGTTAGTTTCTTGCACATAATATATTGCTTGACAACCTTGTTGTTCCTGGCAATGTTAGTTTCTTGCACATAATATATTGCTTGACAACCTTGTTGTTCCTGGCAATGTTAGTTTCTTGCACATAATATAGTGCTTGACAACCTTGTTGTTCCTGGCAATGTTAGTTTCTTACACATAATACAGTGCTTGACAACCTTGTTGTTCCTGGCAATGTTAGTTTCTTACACATAATACAGTGCTTGACAACCTTGTTGTTCCTGGCAATGTTAGTTTCTTACACATAATACAGTGCTTGACAACCTTGTTGTTCCTGGCAATGTTAGTTTCTTACACATAATATAGTGCTTGACAACCTTGTTGTTCCTGGCAATGTTAGTTTCTTACACATAATATAGTGCTTGACAACCTTGTTGTTCCTGGCAATGTTAATTTCTTGCACATAATATAGTGCTTGACAACCTTGTTGTTCCTGGCAATGTTAGTTTCTTACACATAATATAGTGCTTTACAACCTTGTTGTTCCTGGCAATGTTAGTTTCTTACACATAATATTGTGTTTGACAACCTTGTTGTTCCTGGCAATGTTAGTTTCTTACACATAATATAGTGCTTGACAACCTTGTTGTTCCTGGCAATGTTAGTTTCTTACACATAATATAGTGCTTCACAACCTTGTTGTTCTTGGCAATGTTAGTTTCTTGCACATAATATAGTGCTTGACAACCTTGTTGTTCCTGGCAATGTTAGTTTCTTACACATAATATAGTGCTTGACAACCTTGTTGTTCCTGGCAATGTTAGTTTCTTACACACAATATAGTGCTTGACAACCTTGTTGTTCCTGGCAATGTTAGTTTCTTACAAATAATATAGTGCTTGACAACCTTGTTGTTCCTGGCAATGTTAGTTTCTTACACATAATATAGTGCTTGACAACCTTGTTGTTCCTGGCAATGTTAGTTTCTTACAAATAATATAGTGCTTGACAACCTTGTTGTTCCTGGCAATGTTAGTTTCTTACACATAATATAGTGCTTGACAACCTTGTTGTTCCTGGCAATGTTAGTTTCTTACACATAATATAGTGCTTGACAACCTTGTTGTTCCTAGCAATGTTAGTTTCTTGCACATAATATATTGCTTGACAACCTTGTTGTTCCTGGCAATGTTAGTTTCTTGCACATAATATATTGCTTGACAACCTTGTTGTTCCTGGCAATGTTAGTTTCTTGCACATAATATAGTGCTTGACAACCTTGTTGTTCCTGGCAATGTTAGTTTCTTACACATAATACAGTGCTTGACAACCTTGTTGTTCCTGGCAATGTTAGTTTCTTACACATAATACAGTGCTTGACAACCTTGTTGTTCCTGGCAATGTTAGTTTCTTACACATAATACAGTGCTTGACAACCTTGTTGTTCCTGGCAATGTTAGTTTCTTACACATAATATAGTGCTTGACAACCTTGTTGTTCCTGGCAATGTTAGTTTCTTACACATAATATAGTGCTTGACAACCTTGTTGTTCCTGGCAATGTTAATTTCTTGCACATAATATAGTGCTTGACAACCTTGTTGTTCCTGGCAATGTTAGTTTCTTACACATAATATAGTGCTTTACAACCTTGTTGTTCCTGGCAATGTTAGTTTCTTACACATAATATTGTGTTTGACAACCTTGTTGTTCCTGGCAATGTTAGTTTCTTACACATAATATAGTGCTTGACAACCTTGTTGTTCCTGGCAATGTTAGTTTCTTACACATAATATAGTGCTTCACAACCTTGTTGTTCTTGGCAATGTTAGTTTCTTGCACATAATATAGTGCTTGACAACCTTGTTGTTCCTGGCAATGTTAGTTTCTTACACATAATATAGTGCTTGACAACCTTGTTGTTCCTGGCAATGTTAGTTTCTTACACACAATATAGTGCTTGACAACCTTGTTGTTCCTGGCAATGTTAGTTTCTTACAAATAATATAGTGCTTGACAACCTTGTTGTTCCTGGCAATGTTAGTTTCTTACACATAATATAGTGCTTGACAACCTTGTTGTTCCTGGCAATGTTAGTTTCTTACACATAATATAGTGCTTGACAACCTTGTTGTTCCTAGCAATGTTAGTTTCTTGCACATAATATATTGCTTGACAACCTTGTTGTTCCTGGCAATGTTAGTTTCTTGCACATAATATATTGCTTGACAACCTTGTTGTTCCTGGCAATGTTAGTTTCTTGCACATAATATAGTGCTTGACAACCTTGTTGTTCCTGGCAATGTTAGTTTCTTACACATAATACAGTGCTTGACAACCTTGTTGTTCCTGGCAATGTTAGTTTCTTACACATAATACAGTGCTTGACAACCTTGTTGTTCCTGGCAATGTTAGTTTCTTACACATAATACAGTGCTTGACAACCTTGTTGTTCCTGGCAATGTTAGTTTCTTACACATAATATAGTGCTTGACAACCTTGTTGTTCCTGGCAATGTTAGTTTCTTACACATAATATAGTGCTTGACAACCTTGTTGTTCCTGGCAATGTTAATTTCTTGCACATAATATAGTGCTTGACAACCTTGTTGTTCCTGGCAATGTTAGTTTCTTACACATAATATAGTGCTTTACAACCTTGTTGTTCCTGGCAATGTTAGTTTCTTACACATAATATTGTGTTTGACAACCTTGTTGTTCCTGGCAATGTTAGTTTCTTACACATAATATAGTGCTTGACAACCTTGTTGTTCCTGGCAATGTTAGTTTCTTACACATAATATAGTGCTTCACAACCTTGTTGTTCTTGGCAATGTTAGTTTCTTGCACATAATATAGTGCTTGACAACCTTGTTGTTCCTGGCAATGTTAGTTTCTTACACATAATATAGTGCTTGACAACCTTGTTGTTCCTGGCAATGTTAGTTTCTTACACATAATATAGTGCTTGACAACCTTGTTGTTCCTGGCAATGTTAGTTTCTTACACAAAATATAGTGCTTGACACCCTTGTTGTTCCTGGCCATGTTAGTTTCTTACACATAATATAGTGCTTGACAACCTTGTTGTTCCTGGCAATGTTAGTTTCTTACACATAATATAGTGCTTGACAACCTTGTTCCTGGCAATGTTAGTTTCTTACACATAATATAGTGCTTCACAACCTTGTTGTTCTTGGCAATGTTAGTTTCTTACACATAATATAGTGCTTCACAACCTTGTTGTTCTTGGCAATGTTAATTTCTTACACATAATATAGTGCTTGACAACCTTGTTGTTCCTGGCAATGTTAGTTTCTTACACATAATATAGTGCTTGACAACCTTGTTGTTCCTGGCAATGTTAGTTTCTTACACATAATATAGTGCTTGACAACCTTGTTCCTGGCAATGTTAGTTTCTTACACATAATATAGTGCTTCACAACCTTGTTGTTCTTGGCAATGTTAGTTTCTTACACATAATATAGTGCTTCACAACCTTGTTGTTCTTGGCAATGTTAATTTCTTACACATAATATAGTGCTTGACAACCTTGTTGTTCCTGGCAATGTTAGTTTCTTACACATAATATGGTGCTTGACAACCTTGTTGTTCCTGGCAATGTTAGTTTCTTACACATAATATAGTGCTTGACAACCTTGTTCCTGGCAATGTTAGTTTCTTACACATAATATAGTGCTTCACAACCTTGTTGTTCTTGGCAATGTTAGTTTCTTACACATAATATAGTGCTTCACAACCTTGTTGTTCTTGGCAATGTTAATTTCTTACACATAATATAGTGCTTGACAACCTTGTTCCTGGCAATGTTAGTTTCTTACACATAATATAGTGCTTGACAACCTTGTTGTTCCTGGCAATGTTAGTTTCTTACACATAATATGCTGACAGTTTGTTTTCTAATTGTAACTAAATATAAGTAAAGGATCTGTTTTCTCACCATGAAGCTCGCTTTCAGCCTAGAAGTCATCATGGGTTCAGATCTGTTTTCTCACCATGAAGCTCTTCCCATGATCATTCTTGATGTCTCTATGTGAGATACTCACTATTTCTATCATGTGTATTACCATTCTTACTTCTTCTTCTGCGTTCGTCCGGAGTTGTTTTTTTTCCGGATGTGATTGTGTTGTGCCTGTTTACAGCAGAGCTGCGTTCTTGCGCTGTTCGGCCGACACATCTGACTTCTGCGGGCATTTGTTGACCGGGTTAACATCCCGGGGTTACCATTCTTACTATTTCTTTCATTCCCATGATTATTCTTGATGTCTCCATGTGACACTCTGACTTTTTGCATGATCATTCTTAATGTGTCTATGTGATATACTGTCACACTAACACAGCTGTGCCTGTTTTACAGCTAGGACTAAGGACTCTCACTATAGCTCAGAGGAAACTGTCACCAAAAGAGTACAAGATGTGTGATAAAATGTTAAATGAAGCCAGGAGGTCTTTGGCCTCAAGGGATGATCAGGTGAGGGACATTTAAATTATTCGAATAACGAAGATACAAACAATAGATTTCATGAGTTATTGCCTGGCATATTATGCTGCATTTATTTAGTGTCAAGCTTGTAAGCTGGATTTATTATCATGATTATGTCATGTTCAGTATCAGCTCTCATCATTCGCTGTGGGAGGCAGAGACTGGCCACCTAATCCTCTCTGTACTCAGGCCCACAAATTGTGATTGTCCCCACAGTGGGTTCCTGCTGCAGGAGTTTAGACAAAATAGTTCTCAGTCCATGTCATGTGGCGTTGGTGAGCATGTCTGCCCACAGCCCTCTGTCTCATGTGCTGCTCATCATTTCTGATACTGATGTTCCTCCATGCTATTATATCAAACTGTCCAGCATCTTTTCTCTTGGTCTCTGCTGCCTCTTCTTCCACACCCCCCCCCCCCCCCCCCCCCCCCCCCATTTCTCTCCATCTTTCCAATTGTGGTGACATACTCCAGCTTTCCCCCTTTTCATGATATGCCGAAAGAATGTGAACCCTTCTTCTGATGCCAGAAGAACCAGTTCTCTTTGTGAGTGAACTTCTTTCAAGAAATCTTTATTCTCTCTATCCATTCATGATGTTCCCATTATTCTTCTCTAAAACCACATCTCCGCAGCTTCCACATAATTCCACACTTCTCTGCAAATTGTCCATGATTCTCTTCTGTACATCAGGATTGGCTCAATATAGATCTTAAGAACTTTTTTCCTCACTTCAATTGAAAAAGATAAAATGCAGAGAATATTCTTTATCTTATCAAATGCTGCTTTTGCTTAGGATATTTACATGTAACTTATTAATACATCTCCCATCTATTGTTAATCTTGACTCTAGTCCGACTTTGTGAAGACACATGAAGGGTGTAGCATAGGTGGGAGCGCAAGGGCAATTGAAATACCACTACTTTTATCGTTTCTTTACTTATTCAGTCAGTCAGCTGTGGAAGGATGGGAGATTTGCTCGGAACACGAGCAATATATCCGGCGGGCCTTTTCCCGGTGGTCGCGGGATCCACACAAGTCAGGCGGGGAGTCTGGCGGTAGGACACGCTTTACACAGGTCCGGACACTTGTGTGTGACAGACGTACGCGTCCTATTATGTATGGTCCAGACGCGTACGAGGCCCTCACCTGTGGGACCTGGCTGGACGTCTCTAAGTCGGGTCCCTTGGGTTCCAGCGTCTGGCCACCACTCGCCACCTGCTCTTGGAGGCGAGGTCTTGGAGGTTGATGCCCTGCCGCCAGCATCTGCAGCCTACCTTGTGGCAGATGTATTGGTTACCCATTCCTCTGGAAAACACAAAGCAAGGCCGAGAGAGGGAACATGTCGTTTGAGTACCACATGTTTCTCTGAAGCTCTGCCCAGGCATTGTGATGGAATTTTGGCCACATTCCAACTCGCATACTTTGGTCTGTCAAGACTGCAAGGTGCCACTCACTTATACACATGCCTCGCGTCAGATTTGGGAAGA
The DNA here is from genome assembly GCA_963921405.1 of Cepaea hortensis. Lineage (NCBI taxonomy): Eukaryota > Metazoa > Mollusca > Gastropoda > Stylommatophora > Helicidae > Cepaea > Cepaea hortensis. The sequence goes on from OY992888.1 coordinate 48,854,609, forward strand.
CATTTTGTCTTTGTAATTACATTTAATTCTGTTTTCCTGTTGTTCAGATCAAGTACTTTGTGTTGACTTTCTGTTGCAATTATATCTATAATTTCTTGAAATTGCTTTTCATGTTTAGCAGCCATAACCATGTCATCAGTAGAACACAGGTTGTTTATATCATACCCACCAATTGATACTTCTGTTGTGAGTTGTATGGATCTCATTACTATTTCCTGTAAAAATTGAACAGACCAGGTAACATTTTAATAATTACTTCGTAGTTATACACCCCATGCTACTGTATTTTCTATAACATTAGTTATTGTCCATTGTGTGTTTACTGTTGACTTTCACTCTAGTTGGCTGAGGCATACAATGAAATAGAACAGAAACTGACACTACTAGGGGCCACCGCAGTTGAAGACAAACTGCAGGATCAAGTGCCTCAAACTATTGAGGCCTTGAGAAGGGCTGGAATTAAGGTAACATTAATGTATGAAAACATTGCTAATGCAACCATAAGGTTTTTTTCTTGAAATGAAACAGACAACAAATCATGTGGTGAGAGCATCTTGTTGTGAGAACAAATCTGATCATCTGCATGTTGGCTTCTTCTTCTTCTGCCCTTGATCTCACAATGGAGCAACCACATCATGCCAGGCCCATTGTAGACTTGTGTAATGGTTGGATTCTGCAGCAAAAGTATTCTACATGATGAGGTGGCCAGTCTCACGGCAATACTGCATGGTCACCTCTTAGACATGCGTGGTAGAGTAGAACTAGAGAGAGAGAGTAGAGTAGAACTGTAGAGAGAGAGTAGAGTAGGCTGTAGAGAGAGAGTATAACTAGAGAGAGAGAGAGTAGGCTGTAGAGAGAGAGAGTAGAGTAGACTGTAGAGAGAGATAAAGTAGAACTGTAGAGAGAGAGTAGAGTAGGTTGTAGAGAAAGAGAGTAGAGTAGGCTGTAGAGAGAGGTAGAGTAGAACTGTAGAGAGAGAGAGAGTAGAGTAGGCTGTAGAGAGAGAGAGAGTAGAACTAGAGAGAGAGTAGAACTGTAGAGTAGGCTGTAGAGAGAGAGAGTAGAGTAGGCTGTAGAGAGAGATAGAGTAGAACTGTAGAGAGAGAGAGTAGAGTAGGCTGTAGAGAGAGAGAGAGTAGAACTAGAGAGAGAGAGTAGAGTAGGCTGTAGAGAGAGAGAGAGTAGGCTGTAGAGAGAGAGAGTAGAGTAGACTGTAGAGAGAGAGAGTAGAGTAGACTGTAGAGAGAGAGAGTAGAGTAGGCTGTAGAGAGAGAGAGAGAGAGAGAGTAGAACTAGAGAGAGAGAGTAGAGTAGGCTGTAGAGAGAGAGAGAGAGTAGAACTAGAGAGAGAGTAGAGTAGGCTGTAGAGAGAGAGTAGGCTGTAGAGAGAGAGAGTAGAGTAGACTGTAGAGAGAGATAGAGTAGAACTGTAGAGAGAGAGAGTAGAGTAGGCTGTAGAGAGAGAGAGAGAGAGAGTAGAACTAGAGAGAGAGAGTAGAGTAGGCTGTAGAGAGAGAGAGTAGAGTAGACTGTAGAGAGAGATAGAGTAGAACTGTAGAGAGAGAGGGAGTAGAGTAGAACTAGAGAGAGTAGAGTAGACTGTAGAGAAAGAGAGAGAGTAGAACTGTAGAGAGAGAGAGAGTAGAGTAGAACTAGAGAGAGAGTAGAGTAGACTGTAGAGAGAGATAGAGTAGAACTGTAGAGAGAGAGAGTAGAGTAGACTGTAGAGAGAGATAGAGTAGAACTGTAGAGAGAGAGAGAGTAGAGTAGACTGTAGAGAGAGATAGAGTAGAACTGTAGAGAGAGAGGGAGTAGAGTAGAACTAGAGAGAGAGAGTAGAGTAGGCTGTAGAGAGAGAGAGAGAGAGAGAGAGTAGAGTAGAACTGTAGAGAGAGAGGGAATGTTGTTACTCACTGTTTTTGTCTTTATGAGAGAGAGTTGATTAGATACACTGCAGAGCAGAGAGGGGGAGTAGAGTAGAACTGTAGAGAGAAAGAGAGAATGTTGTTACTTACTGTTTTCTTTCTGTGTTAGAGAGAGAGTAGTGTAGAGAGAGAGAGAGAATGTTGTTCCTTACTTTTTGTTGTCTGTGTTTGAGAGAGAGTAGAGTAGAGTAGAAGGAGGGAGTAGAGTAGAACTGAAGAGAGAGAGGGTAGAGTAGAAGGAGGGAGTAGAGTAGAACTGAAGAGAGAGTAGAGTAGAGTAGAAGGAGGGAGTAGAGTAGAACTGAAGAGAGAGAGGGTAGAGTAGAAGGAGGGAGTAGAGTAGAACTGAAGAGAGAGAGAGTAGAGTAGAAGGAGGGAGTAGAGTAGAACTGAAGAGAGAGATAGTAGAGTAGAAGGAGGGAGTAGAGTAGAACTGAAGAGAGAGAGAACGAACGAACGAACAGACTTTATTTTCAAAGGGTAACAAATTGGGCACGCAGGCCCGTCTTACATTCGGCCCTTCCAATCATTCATCTTTCTTTCATCAACAGTGCATAGGAAAAAAACATTGTCACATGAATTTTGTAAACATAAACAATGCATATTACTATGTTATGAGACACATCCACCACCCACCCACACATCCCCCATTCACTCCAACTTCCCCACCCAACCACACACACATACAATACATTCCCCCACCCATCCACCACATCCCTACACCTACACATCTCCCCACCCACACACACCTCTCACCCACCACACATCCCATCCACCCACACCCCAAGCACACATACATTCAATAACCCACACATCCCCCACCTACACACATCTCCCAACCCACTCACATATCCTCTACCCGTCCCATTTCCCACCAACAATCACTCACCCAATATCCTCCTCCACCCACACACCTCCAACCACCAAACCAAACACACATTCCTCAGCCACACACATGTCTCCCCGTCAACTCACATATTCCGCACCTACCCACACACAAATTCCGCACCTACCCACACACAAATTCCGCACTCACCCACATAATCTCCCATCTCCCCCAGCCCACTCACAGATCCCGAGCCCGCACCTACAAACATCCCACCATCTCCTAACCTGCACACACTCACCCACCCACATATCCTCTACCCACCCACACATCCTCTACCCACCCATCCCCCAACCAAACATCCCTTAACCACACACCCTTACTCATATACAATCATCCACCCACACATCCTCTATCCAACCACACATCATCCACCCAACCACACATCCTCCATCCACCCATTCCCCCAGCCACACATCCCTTAACCACACACCCCTACCCATATACACACACATCCCCACCCACGCACAGTCTCCCCACCCATACAAACATCCCTCACACACATCCCCACCCACCAACACATTCCCCATTCACAAACACACACCTCCCATCCACGCACACACAACCCATACATTCATCCCCTCACACATCTCTAGACACATGTACTTATCCCTCAACCACTAACACCCACACATCCCTTACCCACTCATCAACACATACATCTCCTATCTAACCACCCACACTCACACATCCCAACCACCCATCTAAGCACACATCCCCCACCCTCACACACATCCTTCACCCACCCACAAACCCAACCACACCTTCACCCACCCACACAAACATCATTTAACCACACCCAGCTCCCCTCCCACACAATACCACACCCACACACATCCCAAAGACATCCCTCACCCACACACACATCTATCCACACATCTCCTACCCATCCACACATCCCCCAACTACAATCACCCTCACTACCCACACATACATCCTTCATTCAGCCACACACACTCCCACCCAGCCAGACATATCCCCCACCCACACACACATCTCCAAATCCATCACCCACACCCATCATGCACCCCTCCCCCAACCCACACACCCCCCACACACATTCACCCACACATCTCTCACCCACACATCTCTCACCAACACACACTCCCCACCCATCCACCCAAACATCCCACACCCATACACATCCCTCGCCCACACACATCCCTCGCCCACACACACATCCCCAAACCCACAACCACCCCCACCTGCACACATCTCCCACCCACCACATATCCCCACACCCACATCTCCCCACCCATCCCATAACCCACCATCAATCATCCACCAACATATCCTCCTCCACCCACTCACCCACAACCACCTACACAAACACACATCCCCACCCACAAACACATCTCCCCATACACCCATACATCTCGCACGCACCCACACACAATCCCCACCCACCCACACACAATCCCCCACCCACCCACACAAACCCACCCCTCCCACCCACACATCCTGATCCCACCCACACACATCACGAATCCACCCACACACACATCCCCCAATCCCCCAACCTACTATTATGATCAAACTCCCACACTTTACACACACATACAGTGACGATTGTCGTGAGCATTGTCGCAAAATTGTAAAGAAAATGGAGAAAAATTGTACATATACATTTTGTAACTTAAAAATTAGTGATGCAATTCAACTCTCTCTCCCTCTCCTTCTCTCTCTCTCTCTCTCTCTTCTCTCTCTCTCTCTCTCTCTCTCTCTCTCTCTCTCTCTCTCTCTCTCTCTCTCTCTCACTCACATTACAGTAATGTTATATTATACATGATAAAATCAAGTGTCATACATACAAAATGATAATGTGAAAGATGAAAATACACAAAAAATATGGAATGGCATGTTACAGGACATGCGAGCACTGAATTTCTCTCTCTCTCTCTCTCTCTCTCTCTCTCTCTCTCTCTCTCTCTCTCTCTCTCTCTCTCTCTCTCTCTCTCTCTCTCTCTCTCTCTCTCTCTCTCTCTCTCTCTCTCTCTCTCTCTCTCTCTCTCTCTCTCTCTCTCTTACACAGGCACACACACATTCCCCCCACACACACACATATCCCTCACATACACACCCATACATACATCCTCACATCTAGACAAATACTTGATGCCTCACATGTTCACTGAAGCTAATAAGAACAAACTCCCACACTTTACACACAATTGAGACACTGACGATTGTCGTGAGAATTCTCGCAATTGCAAGAAGTGGAGAAAAAATTGTACATATACATTATGTAGCGTAACAATTAGTGATGCAATTCAACTCTTTTTTTTCTCTCTCTCTCTCTCTCTCTCTCTCTCTCTCTCTCTCTCTCTCTCTCTCTCTCTCTCTCTCTCTCTTGCGCTCTCTTTACATACACACACTCTCACACTCATTCACTCTCTCTCTCTTACTTACACACACTAACTCTCTCACTTGCTTTACAGTAATTTACATGAATTCATCTTATGCATGTTAAAATCAAGTGCATCAAAATGATAATATGAAGAAAATGAGAATACACAAAACATATGGATCAGCATGTTAGATGACATGCGTGCGCTCAACTCTCTCTCTCTCTCTCTCTCTCTCTCTCTCTCTCTCTCTCTCTCTCTTCTCTCTCACACACATGTACATACACACACCCACACACATCATACCCACGCAATACACACACCTGCACACATCCATATACTTACTCACACGTACTCACATAACACCCGAATATACACTCCCTCGCATACACTGCATGCATGCACACTTACACATACAAAGATATACAATACATACACGAGCACACACACACAGACTCATCCATACACACATACACACACGCACATGCATATAAATGCATATAAACACATGAACGCACACTTTAACACACGTACAGACATACACACAGAGTCACACACAGATACACACATGTACACACATATACACCCATACATACATCCAGACATGCACACACATACATTACACTTTCTCATGCTCTCTCTCATTCACCCACGCTCTCTCTTTTACACACTCACTCGCTCTCACACTCTCATTCGTGCACATACACGCATACCCACAAATTCTCTCTCACTCACTCACGCTCCCTTACTCACTCATTTACTCAATGACTCTCTAACTCACACTCACTCACTAACTTTCACACTCTATCACACAGACAGGCAGACACACAACGCACCCACTCTCTCAGATTCACTCATTCTCTAACTAAATCTCTCACACATATGTCCATACACTCACTCACTTTTTACACTCCCTCAGGCACACGTGCATGCATACTCTCTCACTCTCTCTATCATACTAATTCTTCCACTCACACTCTTTCTCACTCACTCTCTCACCCACTGTCTCGTTCACACACATACAGTGAAGAATGATAGTGGAAAAATGATACTAGTAGGTGACTTATGGAGGCATATAGTCGGTATGAAGTAAGTATTGAAAGAGTTTTCGGTTGAATGTGTAGGGACTCATTGGTGTTTTCAGTTCTGTTGGAAGGCTATTCCACAAGTGAGCACCAGAATATGCGAAACAAGTTTTGTATAAGTCCAATCTAGGCTTAGGAAGCTGTAATAAATTTAAGCGCTTACTGTTTATTGCATTAGATTGAATTAACGGTAGAAGATACTCTGGGGTATTTTCAGATATAATTTTATTCACTAATTTGGCTTTGTTAAAAAGGAAGCGCTTTTGAGGTGGTAGAAGTCTTAGATGGCTGTATAATTTATTACTTTCAACGTGCTTTATGCTAGAAACTAGACGTATAGCGCGGTTTTGAAGCGAACACAATCGTTTCATATTAGATTTAGGGCAGCCATCCCAGACTATGGAACAATAATCGAGAGGTGATTGGATATAGGATGCATAGAATATTTTACGTGTGCTTTCATCCAAAAAGTGTTGAATTTTAGCAAGTTGGTAAACTTTTTGTGCTATTCTCTTGGTAAGGGCGTGAACATGAGGGGTCCAATTTAAATGTCTGTCAATTAAAAGACCTAATGTTTTATGTTCATTTACATTAATTATAGGTAACGTGTCCACGTGGAGCTCGAGCGGTGTCCCAGTTATGGCTAGGGTCTGTAGTTTTTGTCTGGTCGTTATTAGCATGGATGTGGTTTTGTCGATGTTAATTAACATGCGATTTTCATTGCTCCATCTACTAAGGTTGTCAAGATCGTTTTGTAAAGAGCTCTCTAAGTCACAAAGGCTCTCTTGACTTGTGTAAATAGTGCAGTCGTCCGCAAATAGATCACACGAAGTATTGAGGTATAAAGGAAGATCTTTAATATACACTGCAAAAAGCAGCGGACCTAGTATTGAGCCCTGAGGCACCCCAAAATTAAGTTGTGTGGGTCTTGATAGACAGTTATTGTAGGACACTACTTGTTGTCTGTCTGATAAAAATGACGTAATTAGGTCCACCATATTGGTGCCAGTCTTCATGTGTTTTAACTTTCTAATTAAAATATCATGATCTACCATATCAAAGGCCTTTTTAAAGTCTACAAATACTGCTCCACAAATGTTGCCATTGTTGATACAAAGATGCCAGTTATCGGTCATTTTTGTAAGGGCACTATGGCAAGAATATTTAGGTCAAAACCCAGATTGACTGTCAATTATTAGATCGTTGTTAATTAAATGATGTAGTGTTATTTTATGCATGTGTTTTTCTAATGGCTTTGATAGCGACGATAGTAAGGAAATAGGTCTATAATTATCCAAGACGCTAATATCAGTTGAACCATTTTTAAGTAGAGGATACACTTTAGCAACTTTAAAGGCAGATGGAAAGTAGTTTTTGGATAGGCACTGGTTATATATGAATGTTAAGGACTCACTAATAATAGGTGCAGCACACCGAAGAATTCTATTACTGATACCATCTAGGCCTTCTGAATTTGTTGCTTTGAGATTTGAGAGATATTTATATACTTCTGCAACAGACATCAAGGGAATCTCAGGGGGAATATTTCTAGAGCACTTCCCTTCACAGAATGATGACAGTGAACTTAAATTACATACTGAGTCTGGTATTGCGGACTTTAGATTCTCTATTTCTGATTGAAAGAAGTAACTGAAATCCTCGCATGTTATAGAGTTTGGTATTGCTGACTCTGAATAGTGTTTCTTGTTGGTTAGCGAGTTAATAGCCTTCCATATATTTGTATTATTTGATTTATCTACAATCAAATTTTTGAAATGATCTTTCTTTATCCTACGAATTTCATATTTAACTTTATTTCTTAGTCTGCGGTAATTGATAAAATCTTTATTTTTGTGTGCTGTATCTCGTTCTCTCATGATTTCGAGAACTTCGCTAGTGACCCACGGGGACTTATGTTGATTCTTGACTCGAACTTCTTTGACTGGCACATGTTTATCAAATACATTGTAGACTGTCTTTGTCCAGTAAGCTAGTGCATCATCCGGATCAGGAAGTTGGTAAACATGTTCAAGGGCTGCATTTTTTAAGTCGTCTAAAAATAAATTTTGGTTGAGAGCTTTAAAGTTTCTAAATTTGATGCTTAAATGTTTGTTTTTAGGAGTTTTTAACCCAATTTTCGACCATGTACAACATATTGGGTAATGGTCACTAACTGCACTAACAGGAACAGAACATTCGGTAATATTAACTGGACAAGTAACATATATATGATCAATTATAGTTGAGGAGGTGTCTGTAACTCTTGTGGGACGATTTATTAGTTGTTTGAAATTGTAAGATAGAATGATATCTTCCCATGTCTTGTTGGATTTAGTAATATCTATGTTAAAGTCACCTAATATCATGACTTCTCTACCTGCTGTAAACACCCTATCCATCATTGTAGTGAAACAGTCATACCAACTATACCCAGCACAGGGATTTCGATATAGGTATCCAATGAGAAACGGTTGCTGGCTGACTGGCTTCACCTCTAACCAAACACATTCTATCTCTTCTATCTCGAGATCACTTCTACGGGAACAGTTGAGAGAATTTGAAATGTATACAGCAATACCTGTCTCTAATTTTTGATGTGCGTCTCTTAGAATTACTTTAAACCCCTTAAGAGAGATTTCAGAGTCGGTTATTTTGTCGTTGAGACGACTTTCTGTGATTCCAAACACATGGAACTGTTTGCACAGTATTACTGAAAGCTCAGGTAATTTATTGAGCAAATGATAGATGTTGAGATGGCCTATATGTAGACCATCTTTGTTGAGCCACTGATCGTGATTGGCGAACATTACACAATGAAAAGATGATGTCGCTTGTGGTAGAACAATTTCAGAGGTTTTGAAACTTTATTTAGTGGTAGTTACGACTATTAGAGGGGATAGGAAAATGTCTGTGATGGAGTGACATCATTAAAGCTTGAAGGGCTGCAGGATTGTATTGCATTAGCTGTTGAAGTTGACAATTCCACTGATAAGAGTGTGGATTACCGTCCAACGAGGGACCACTGCTATGAGAGCTACTGGAAGTGCCTACATTGGAAGCAGGCATCGGGGGCACCGCAACATTGTTTATCGGTGACCCCTTTGACTTGCTAGGTGGAGACTGTTTTATGGGCAAGGGAGGAAACAATGCACCATAGTTAGCAACATTGGGATTGGAGCCTGGGTCGCTATTTACAGCCTTGTATTCCTGGGGAATAGGCAAGGGTGGTGTGGGCAGAGGTTGAGTGTTTTCTGAACACTGAGAGATGGCTACAGCCGGAGGTGAAGATCGGTTTACTCCTGTAACTGAAACTGGTTCTAATTGTTGTGTATGTTCAGGATATTTTATGTTCTTCGCTAGTATGCTAGTTCCTAGTTTTGAACAATGTAGTTGATCCTTATATAGCTTTTTCTTTGGAGCCCCGGACGGCGATGTGAAATACGGGGTATTATTAATGAAAGCATTGTTAGTTTCTTGACAAAATTTATGTAGAGTCAGATTGCCAGCATCGGCAGTGCGGCGCTGGGATCCATAACATGGCAGTATGATTGATGAAAAGAAAATAGATGCTTTAGGAAATTTCTTGCGCAACAACACCTCCAATGTAGCAAGTTGTGAGGTGCTTATGATGTGATTGTTCATAATATTGTTGACACCGATATAGACTGTTGTTCTTCTAATTCTATCATTCACCTTGAATTTCCGCAGTGTAGAGGTCAGTCTGTCAATGTCAGCTCCTGGTAGCGGGTAGATCGAGGTAGTTTCGCTGTCAGAAAATGACATGCGGTCACTATAGATTCCCTTGAGCAGAGAGTCTCCAATGACGACATGAGTTGCACTGTCATCCATTGTTATTTCACGCTGATGACGCGCCCGTTTGATTTCTTGCCACTGATCGCTGTCATCTTTCATGCGTTCTTGTTTATTATAGTCGTTGCTTGTTTGGGCTGGTTGTTGATGCTCAGTAGTGGTAGTGGCTGAGCTCTTTAACTTCTCGTCTGCTGCTGGAGAGTCTACACTTGAGGCCTGGGACCTATTGCTGACACGCACATCAATGGGGTAGATGGATGGTGCACGTTCTACAGGTTTAGTAGTGTTGCAGCCTGTGGAAACTAACTGCATGTCATTTTGCGACGAACATCCACTGGTCATACACACCTCTGCAGCACTATGAATACTTCCTGTTTGTGCACTTTTGTCAAATGACTGTGCACTCTTTAGTTTTAAGGCATGGATTGTTGTTTTAAAGGTGTCCTTTTCTTTAAGGAGGCGGATTTCTTTTTGAAGGCGAGCGTTTTCTTCTTTAAACACAGCAATGATATTAGTTGTGTTGTTGGAAATAAAGTCTTTTAGCCTGTCCTCCAAAGCCTGGATGAGTTCACGACAGGCGTTATGGTTGTGTGGTTCGGCTGAGGAGAGAGTGACTAAAGATGATGTGTTAGTCTCATCAGATTGGGCTACTGAACTGTGATGTTCGACCAGCTTGAGCTTGGGATCAGTGTCTGCAGATTCACTAGACCACACGTGTGAAGTTGGCGTTGAAGAAATCCGACGTTTGGGTGGCGTGCTCGTCAAACTTTTCCCCGTCTTGTCTTTGTTTGTATTTTCATGGCGCTTGAGTAAAGTAGAGTTCCGTAAGTTGGACGCCATATTAGTAATGTATGAGGCTCCAACAGGCCGGGAGTACACACAAGTTCGCCGCCTTTCGGTAACGCGTGCTTGGCGACTAACCACGCGCTAGTCCCACATGGTTAAATCACACGTTGACGTTAATCAATAATTGGTAGTTTTCAAAACTGAACGTTCTTACCTTACATTTCACAAAGAAATCAGCATTTCACTAACTAATAGTCACATAAACTTAATATATTAATTAGTATTAGATCCAGTTTTTAGAAAAACACAATGAAATACACAGCATCTCGATTGAAATAGGCACAACTTTGTTAAATTATATAAACATTGGGAGAGCTTGTGAAATCACGTCCGCTGGTAACCGGAAACCGGAATAGAGAGTAGAGTAGAAGGAGGGAGTAGAGTAGAACTGAAGAGAGAGAGAGTAGAGTAGAAGGAGGGAGTAGAGTAGAACTGAAGAGAGAGAGAGAGTAGAGTAGAAGGAGGGAGTAGAGTAGAATTGAAGAGAGAGAGAGAATGGTGTTACTTACAGTTTTGTGTTTGAGAGAGAGGGAGGTGGTTAGAGAGTAGAGGAGAGATTGTAGAGTAGGTAGAGACAGAGAGAGACAGAGACTGACTTTCCCCCAAAATGTTGCTAGGATTTCTGTTCTTCATTGTGATTAAGTCAGATTTCTGCTATACTGTACAAATATGCTGTTATGTGCCTATTAATCATCATGTGCCCCATCAAGTGGCACAGCCAATCATATTCCTCTACAATCATCATGTGCCCCACCAAGTGGCACAGCCAATCATATTCCTCTACAATCATGTGCCCCACCCAGTGGCACAGCCAATCATATTCCTCTACAATCATGTGCCCCATGAAGTGGCACAGCCAATCATATTCCTCTACAATCATCATGTGCCCCACCAAGTTGCACAGCCAATCATATTCCTCTACAATCATGTGCCCCACCAAGTGGCACAGCCAATCATATTCCTCTACAATCATCATGTGCCCCACCCAGTGGCACAGCCAATCATATTCCTCTACAATCGTCTGTCCTCTGTGTTGATAAGTTTGACCTCAGATTATCAGCATTTTCCCCCTCAGTTGACTTCCTGTCTCTAATACCTCCAGTCTTCCCGGTCATGACAACCTTCTCTAGATCCCATCTCATCTCATAACATGACCATTCATTCATTCATTCATTCATTCATTCATTAGCATGTTCTTTCAGAACCTTGCTCCCATAGAAACATCTCGATCATAAGATGATGTCCTGCATCCAATACACCCATCTGGAGATCACCCGCCACATCCTGTACCCATCTTCTCTTTGGCCTTCCTCTTCCTCTCTTCCCGAGCATATATCCCTTCCATTATTGCTCTCTCCAAATTTTCAAATATTTCAATTTTCTTTGTTTTATGGTCTTCAGTAGCCAACCTTCTTCAGTATTCAGCTCTTCTTGTATGGATGCATTTGTTCTTTTCTGTATCCAAGATATTCTTAGAATCTGTCTATAACATTTATATTCAAAGGTATTTATGCGCTGTTCAGCTTGTTTAGTAAGTGTCCAGGTCTTACAGGCGAATGTTGCAATAGGAAAGATGCTCATAAAATGACCAGCAAATGATTATTGTCCTGATCTGATGAAGGCAGTTAATTGAGATCAGTCTATTGGTCCAGATGTCTTTGGGGTCTTTGAACTTATGTTACTAATTATTTAACAATGTGCCGGCTGTTTTATATGTTGTGTAACAGATTTATAATGTATGCTGGCTGTTTTATATGTTGTTTAACAGATTTATAATGTATCACTACCAGATTTCTCAACGCTGTCTCATTTCTCTATATATTTTTTGTTTGCACTCGCTCACTTTGAACCCAAGCTTAGTCCATAACACTACTTCTAATAGCACTGGACTGAATTTTGCTCATGGATTAGCTTTTCCTATTACCAGTGTCCCTGGCCATCAGGCGAACATGCTGTGACTTCAGAGGTACTTGTAATTTACATCCCCAAGTCAACATTTTAGTCCAACTGTCTGATGTAGGGGTTGAACCCCTTACCTCAGCATCAACACACCGGATGTTAAGAACATGTGTTCTTATCCATTCAACCATGCTGATCTACATTCTTCAACATTATATTGTCTGATCCTGGGACTTTCCTTTTCTTCAGTTGAAGTATTGTTTGCCTTAATATTTACATGTTAGGAGGTATTTATCTTTCAGCTGTAAATATGTTTGTTACAATGTTGTCTCAGGTGTGGGTGCTGACCGGAGACAAGGAGGAGACTGCGGTCAACATCAGCCATGCCGCTGGACACTTCACCAGTGACATGCATGAGCTGCGGCTTACCCGTGTGGCCAATGAAGAAGATTGTGATCCACAGATACAAGAGCTGATGTCACAGTAGGTCATCTTTTGCTGTTTCCTTGCCTGCATATCATCTGCTGTTCCTCTATGTGTATACTATCGCAGTATAGGTTATTGTCTGCTGTTACTTTGTGTATCTATTCATGTATGTATGTATGTCTGGATGGATGGATGGATTGATTGATTGATTGATTGATTGATTGATTGATTGATTCTATTATCACTGTGTAGACATAGTCTTTGTGAATAATGCTGAAAATACATAGGATATTCCAAAAGATGTAATCTAAATGTGTTGATGAGACTAAGGCACAAAGAAACATCAGAAAGAGACAGTCAGCATTTCTTGGCCACTTTATGAAAAAAAGAAAAACTAGAACATATAACAAATGGGCAGATTACTGATAATTTAGCAGATTGAGTTGAGTTGAGTTAAGAACCGACATCATTGCACTCAGGACATTCGCTATGTGCTCCGTCCCCTCGTTCAACGGATAGAGGAAGCAAGAGAAGATTTTTGACAGTTGTTCACCATAGCAGGATGAAATGCATATGTGTTGGTACATTCTGTTGGAGATCATGAGATACAGAGAAACATGACCACCCACATGAGTTAACAAGATGCTGCATAATGCTGAGATAAATCTTCTGCTGTAACTATGGTTTGTCTGCTGTCACTGTGCAGGTATATCTTCTGCTGTAACTATGGTTTGTCTGCTGTCACTGTGCAGGTATATCTTCTGCTGTAACTATGGTTTGTCTGCTGTCACTGTGCAGGTATATCTTCTGCTGTAATTATGGTTTGTCTGCTGTCACTGTGCAGGTATATCTTCTGCTGTAATTATGGTTTGTCTGCTGTCACTGTGCAGGTATAGCTTCTGTTGTGACTATGTTTTGTCTGCTGGTACTGTGCAGGTATATTGTAACAGTGTGAAGCTCAAGCGTGCTGTAGCTTTGCGCACCCAACTACTACATTCTGCTACAATATCTTCTGTTGTGACTGTGTTTTGTCTGCTGTCACTGTGCAGGTATATCTTCTGCTGTAATTATGGTTTGTCTGCTGTCACTGTGCAGGTATATCTTCTGCTGTAACTATGGTTTGTCTACTGTCACTGTGCAGGTATAGCTTCTGTTGTGACTATGTTTTGTCTGCTGGTACTGTGCAGGTATATCTTCTGTTGTGACTGTGTTTTGTCTGCTGTCACTGTGCAAGTATATCTTCTGTTGTGACTATGGTTTGTCTGCTGTCACTGTGCAGGTATATCTTCTGTTGTGACTATGTTTTGTCTGCTGTCACTGTGCAGGTATATCTTCTGTTGTGACTATGTTTTGTCTGCTGGTACTGTGCAGGTATATCTTCTGCTGTAATTATGGTTTGTCTGCTGTCACTGTGCAGGTATATCTTCTGCTGTAATTATGGTTTGTCTGCTGTCACTGTGCAGGTATATCTTCTGCTGTAATTATGGTTTGCTGTCACTGTGCAGGTATATCTTCTGCTGTGACTATGGTTTGTCTGTTGTCACTGTGCAGGTATATCTTCTGTTGTGACTATGTTGTGTCTGCTGTCACTGTGCAGGTATAGCTTCTGCTGTGATTATGGTTTGTCTGCTGTCACTGTGCAAGTATATCTTCTGTTGTGACTGTGTTTTGTCTGCTGTCACTGTGCAGGTATAGCTTCTGTTGTGACTATGTTGTGTCTGCTGTCACTGTGCAGGTATAGCTTCTGCTGTAATTATGGTTTGTCTGCTGTCACTGTGCAAGTATATCTTCTGTTGTGACTGTGTTTTGTCTGCTGTCACTGTGCAGGTATAGCTTCTGTTGTGACTATGTTGTGTCTGCTGTCACTGTGCAGGTATAGCTTCTGCTGTGATTATGGTTTGTCTGCTGTCACTGTGCAAGTATATCTTCTGTTGTGACTGTGTTTTGTCTGCTGTCACTGTGCAGGTATAGCTTCTGTTGTGACTATGTTGTGTCTGCTGTCACTGTGCAGGTATAGCTTCTGCTGTAATTATGGTTTGTCTGCTGTCACTGTGCAGGTATATCTTCTGCTGTAATTTTGGTTTGTCTGCTGTCACTGTGCAGGTATATCTTCTGCTGTGACTATGTTTTGTCTGCTGGTACTGTGCAGGTATATCTTCTGCTGTAATTATGGTTTGTCTGCTGTCACTGTGCAGGTATATCTTCTGTTGTGACTATGTTTTGTCTGCTGTCACTGTGCAGGTATATCTTCTGTTGTGACTATGTTTTGTCTGCTGGTACCGTGCAGGTATATCTTCTGTTGTGACTATGTTTTGTCTGCTGTCACTGTGCAGGTATATCTTCTGTTGTGACTATGTTTTGTCTGCTGTCACTGTGCAGGTATATCTTCTGCTGTAATTATGGTTTGTCTGCTGTCACTGGGCAGGTGTATCTTCTGTTGTGACTATGTTTTGTCTGCTGTCACTGTGCAGGTATAGCTTCTGTTGTGACTATGTTTTGTCTGCTGGTACCGTGCAGGTATATCTTCTGTTGTGACTATGTTTTGTCTGCTGGTACTGTGCAGGTATATCTTCTGTTGTAACTATGTTTTGTCTGCTGGTACTGTGCAGGTATATCTTCTGTTGTGACTGTTTTGTCTGCTGGTACTGTGCAGGTATATCTTCTGTTGTGACTGTTTTGTCTGCTGTCACTGTGCAGGTATATCTTCTGTTGTGACTATGTTTTGTCTGCTGGTACTGTGCAGGTATATCTTCTGTTGTGACTATGTTTTGTCTGCTGTCACTGTGCAGGTATAGCTTCTGTTGTGACTATGTTTTGTCTGCTGGTACCGTGCAGGTATATCTTCTGTTGTGACTATGTTTTGTCTGCTGGTACTATGCAGGTATATCTTCTGTTGTGACTATGTTTTGTCTGCTGGTACTGTGCAGGTATATCTTCTGTTGTGACTATGTTTTGTCTGCTGTCACTGTGCAGGTATATCTTCTGTTGTGACTATGTTTGTCTGCTGTCACTGTGCAGGTATATCTTCTGTTGTGACTATGTTTTGTCTGCTGGTACTGTGCAGGTATATCTTCTGTTGTGACTATGTTTTGTCTGCTGTCACTGTGCAGGTATAGCTTCTGTTGTGACTATGTTTTGTCTGTTGGAACCGTGCAGGTATATCTTCTGTTGTGACTATGTTTTGTCTGTTGGTACTGTGCAGGTATAGCTTCTGTTGTGACTAAGTTTTGTCTGCTGGTACTGTGCAGGTATATCTTCTGTTGTGACTATGTTTTGTCTGCTGGTACTGTGCAGGTATATCTTCTGTTGTGACTATGTTTTGTCTGCTGTCACTGTGCAGGTATATCTTCTGTTGTGACTATGTTTTGTCTGCTGGTACTGTGCAGGTATAGCTTCTGTTGTGACTATGTTTTGTCTGCTGTCACTGTGCAGGTATATCTTCTGTTGTGACTTATGTTTTGTCTGCTGTCACTGTGCAGGTATATCTTCTGCTGTAATTATGGTTTGTCTGCTGTCACTGTGCAAGTATATCTTCTGTTGTGACTATGTTTTGTCTGCTGTCACTGTGCAGGTATATCTTCTGCTGTAATTGTGGTTTGTCTGCTGTCACTGTGCAAGTATATCTTCTGTTGTGACTATGTTTTGTTTGCTGTCACTGTGCAGGTATATCTTCTGTTGTGACTATGTTGTGTCTGCTGTCACTGTGCAGGTATAGCTTCTGCTGTAATTATGGTTTGTCTGCTGTCACTGTGCAGGTATATCTTCTGCTGTAATTATGGTTTGTCTGCTGTCACTGTGCAGGTATATCTTCTGCTGTAACTATGTTTTGTCTGCTATCACTGTGCAGGTATATCTTCTGTTGTGACTATGTTGTGTCTGCTGTCACTGTGCAGGTATATCTTCTGCTATGACTATGTTTTGTCTGCTGGTACTGTGCAGGTATATCTTCTGTTGTGACTATGTTTTGTCTGATGTCACTGTGCAGGTATATCTTCTGTTGTGACTATGTTGTGTCTGCTGTCACTGTGCAGGTATAGCATCTGCTGTAATTATGGTTTGTCTGCTGTCACTGTGCAGGTATATCTTCTGCTGTAATTATGGTTTGTCTGCTGTCACTGTGCAGGTATATCTTCTGTTGTGACTATGTTTTGTCTGCTGTCACTGTGCAGGTATATCTTCTGCTGTAATTATGGTTTGTCTGCTGTCACTGTGCAGGTATATCTTCTATTGTGACTATGTTGTGTCTGCTGTCACTGTGCAGGTATAGCTTCTGCTGTAATTATGGTTTGTCTGCTGTCACTGTGCAGGTATATCTTCTGCTGTAATTATGTTTTGTCTGCTATCACTGTGCAGGTATATCTTCTGTTGTGACTATGTTTTGTCTGCTGTCACTGTGCAGGTATATCTTCTGTTGTGACTATGTTTTGTCTGCTGTCACTGTGCAGGTATATCTTCTGCTGTAATTATGGTTTGTCTGCTGTCACTGTGCAGGTATATCTTCTGTTGTGACTATGTTTTGTCTGCTGGTACTGTGCAGGTATATCTTCTGTTGTGACTATGTTTTGTCTGCTGTCACTGTGCAGGTATATCTTCTGCTGTAATTATGGTTTGTCTGCTGTCACTGTGCAGGTATATCTTCTGTTGTGACTATGTTGTGACTGCTGTCACTGTGCAGGTATATCTTCTGCTGTAACTATGTTTTGTCTGCTGGTACTGTGCAGGTATATCTTCTACTATGACTTGTAATTACATCTTGTAATGCCATGTACGTATATCATCTGCTGCCCATATTTAACTAGACAGTAGTAAAAACAAATGTAAAGTAAAAGACCTTTTACAACACCATGGGTTTGAGTATTCAGTGCTTATTCCATAGTGTTTTAGGTGTATCTTTTGTCGTCGCCATGTGTGTGTGTAGCTTCTGATATCACTTGTAGTTACATCTTCAACCACTGTGTAGATATACATATACACTTTTGTTTACACTTAACTATCACTAATAAAGGGGCAGTTAAAGATGTGACAGTTGTGAATGTCACTTACATTATGTTTTATGTTTTAGTTTATGTTGTGTGATTTCTGCTGTATGTACCCGACGAGATGCAGCAAAATATGGCAGGCAATAAATCATGTAATCTATTATTTGTGTCTCGTTATTCAAATTGTGAATGTTTCAGATTATGTGTACTCAAATTGTCCTTTTTTTTTTTATTAATTGTTAATGTTACAGATTGTTTAATGTGCCTTAAATGTCTACATTATGTTCTTTGCTCAATTTTCAGGTTGTAATAAATGTGTCCTCTACACATCTACATTCTCTCTGCTCTTTACTCGTCAACAGAATCATGATCATCATCATGTGCCATGCCGGTAAGCATGGGTGGTCATGTTTCATGATCTTACACAATCACCAGATTCATGGACCACTCTGTGTTCTTGTCCCGACCATCCCATGTGGTCAAGCCATCCAAATATTTACGTCTCTGCCTTCCTCTTGTTCTTATCCTATCGATCGTGTCACCAAATTCTCTAGTTTATTTCTTCCCATAACATGCCTAAAAAAATTTGACCGTCTACGTCTAATTTCTCTAATCAGTTTCAGGATTTTATTTGCCTCTTGTAGAACTTGCTCATTGGTTTTTCGTGCCTGTCCATGGCATTCTTTGCATTTTCCTCAGAAACCACATTTCCACTGCCATTAGATGTTTTTTTTTTTTTTCAAAAGGCCACTTTTGCCTGCTCATCATCCACGCTTCACATCCATACAAAAGTACAGATTCATGTAGCACTTCAACACTCTTTTTCTCGTTGCAATTGAAATCTTATTATTGATCAGTATGTTTTCCATTTTGCAAAAGGCCACTTTTGCGATTCTTGTTCTAATCTCTTCAAGGCACCTTCCATCAGATGTTAGACTGTTCCGAGATAATTGCACCGATTCACTTGTTTAAGAATATTCCTATTTATCCTTATATTACATTGTGGTACCGGTCTCTGTGGCTAAGGGCTTGCGGACGTGGTTTGTGAGCCCGTATACCCGGGTTCGAAACGCAGCGGCGCTGGTTTTTTCGAAAAAGGTCGTTCAGAAAGCAATGGCAAACTACTGAACGTAAAATTTGCCCAGGAATTACGAACAGCGAAAATGCTGGGGGTGACTGCTACATCCTGTGAAGGACATGCAACTTAATCTACATTTTGGTATTTCTTTGTTCTTTGAGACTACCATAATCTGTGTCTTCCTACAATTTTATTCTAACCCAAGTTGGTCACTATGTACAATAACTGTATCTACTAAATTTTGCAGATCCTGTTCATTGTCTGCAATCAGTACTGTATCATTTGCATATCTAATGTTAAATATGTTATGTCACCCAATGGTGATTCCTCTCATATCTTCCAAATTTCTAAATAATCATGGTAGTCTCTATTTATTTACAATTCCATTTCTTTTGTGCTCTTATTAATTATTAGCATTTTCTAATGTCATTGAAATTTTGTTAACAACCTAACTTGGATAAATCTTCATGTTTTTTATTACTGTTATTTATACAACACTACTGCTACTGTTAATTTCTCTTTCTATGACTACAAGTTTTATTCAAATAATTATCTGTTTTCTAAGAACCAGCACTCCAGGTCAGAATGTGGAGTTTGCCTTGATCATTGACGGTCAGAGTCTTGCCTTTGCAATGAAGACTGACAAGGAAATGCTGCGTCAGCTGTGTTCAAGATGTGCAACAGTACTTTGTTGTAGAATGTCCCCAATACAGAAAGCTGAGGTAGGGAGTCTGCATATAGTACAGATTTTCAATTCTGGCTGATAGTTTGTGGATTGTGTTAAGGCATGCAATTTAAAATCTGACATATAAGCTCTAAAGACTGCATCAGAAATAGTCCTACAACATACAAATTACACACAAGAAAGAATGGTACAGCCAACTGGTAAGATTACAGTTACAACAGCGTTGGAATCTCACAATGACACAGAACTGAATTAACTGAGTTAAGTTCTAGTACAAGTGTTTGATCATTTCTGGAGTTGTAGTGATTCAGTGATTCTATATCTTTGCTTTATTGACTACACAAAGGCTTTCGATAAAGTGAGACATGTTGACATGATAAGGATGCTTAAAGATCTACAAATTGATGGAAAAGATCTTAGACTTGTAAAAAACATATATTGGAAACAACAAGCTGCCATCAGAATTGATAATGATGTAGGTCAATATCAGCCTATTAAAAGAGGTGTGAGACAGGGATGTGTAATGTCTCCAGATCTTTTTTTCCCTGTACAGTGAAAATATTTTCAGAAATATAGAAGATATGGAAGGAATCATCATTGGGGGACGATACATCAATAACATTAGATATGCAGATGATACAGCCTTGATTGCAGACAATGAATAGGACCTGCGACATTTAGTAGATGTGGTTGTTGCACACAGTGAACAACTAGGGTTAGAACTGAATATTAAGAAGACACAGATTATGGTCGTCACTGGGAAGAAGGAAATACCATACAATGTGATATACGAATAAATGGGCATATTCTTAAGCAAGTGAATCGATACAGTTATCTCGGAACAGTCATAACATCTGATGGGAGATGCCTTGAAGAGATTAGAACAAGAATTGCCATTGTGAAGATAGCCTTTTGCAAGATAAAAAATATACTGACCAATAAAAAGATATCAATTGAAATGAGAAAAAGAGTGTTGAAGTGCTACATAGAACTATACTTTTGTATGGATGTGAAGCGTGGACAATAAGCAGTCAAGCTGAAAAACAGCTGATGGCGTGGAAATGTGGTTTCTGAGGAAAATGCAAAGAATACCATGGACAGACAGAAAAACCAATGAACGAGTCCTTCAAGAAACAAATGAAGATCGTAAACTGATTAGAGTCATTACACGTAGACAGTCAAAATTTATGAGAAGAAATGATTTGGAGAACTTGGTGACGACTGGCAAGATCGAAGGGAAGAGACCAAGGGGAAGACCGAGAAGTAAATACCTGGATGGCTTGGCCATGTGGCATGCTTGAGACAGGAACACGGAGCTGATCCACGACTCTGGTGGTTGAGTGAGATGACAGAACATGACCGCCCACGCTTATCGGCATGGCACATGATGGATGGAGTGATTCAGTGAATGCTGTCAAGAAGACATTATCAAGAACAAAAAGATGCTGACAGATTGGCCAAAGGAGGAGGGCACTTTCCTGAAAATGACTTAACCACAGTGAAAGAGCTGACATGTTGGAGCATCTGTCATAGAAAAATGACAGCAGATACAGATAAAATCACCATCATATCATGTAGCAGGTGTTACAGAACATTGCTCTCATCAAAACTCCCTGGAAATACTCTTGATCCGTCACCATTTCCCTTGTTTTATTCATTTTTATGTCCATGGTCTCTTTAATGCCCTGTGTTCTCTGTTATGTTGGTCGGGCCCTACGTTGTCTTCCATTCATCATCATCACATGCCATGCTAAAAAGAGTGAGCAGTCACTGTTCTCCATCGCATATGATCACCAAGGTCTTGGATTAGGTCTGTGTCCTTGTCTTGATTATGCCAAATGACCAAGCCTCCCAGGTATTTATTTTTCTGTCTTCCATTACTTTCTTCTTTCTAAACTACTACGACATTTGATATGGCCAAATCTGTCCAGTCTCTGAGACATCATACTGTTTATGAGTTAGTTTTCATCATAAATCAAACTGCCCCATTAACAGACTTCAACAAATAGTTAGTGTGACCAATGACACCCAGAATTTAACAAGTGATAAATTGGTTTGCAGAATTGTAAGATTTTACATTAAGGTATGAATTACTTTCATTGAAGTTGTGATAAATTGTGTCTTCAGGTGGTCGCCATGATCAAAAATTCACCAGACAGACCTGTCACGGCTGCCATTGGAGATGGAGCCAACGATGTCAGCATGATCCAGGAGGCAGACGTTGGGTTAGGTAGTCATTTGTAACAGTGCTGTTGCATTCAGTGTTCATCTTTTGAATGCCCGCGGTGTTAAAGTATTATTCATCTTTTAAATGTCTTATTCTGTTAAATTATTTATTTGTCTTTCGAATGCCCTATACTGTTTTTGTTTTTGTATATTTTTTGCTCTCACTCGCTTTGAACCCAAGCGCAGTCCATACACACTACTTCTAGTAACGATGGACTGAATTTTGCATGTGGATTATCTTTCCCTATTCACATTGTCCCTCACCATCAGGCGAACCCACTCTGACTTCAGAGGTACTTGTAAATAAGAGGTACTTATTTATGTCCCCAAGTCAAGGATGAGAGATCAACATTTTAGTCCAACTGTCCAGTATAGGGGTTGAACCCCTTACCTTAACACCAGCACACCGGATGTTTAAGAACATGCGTTATTATCCATTCAGGCATGCTGACCTTCCTATTCTGTTTTATTATTTGTTCATGATTTAAACATTGTTCCAAGAAACTCAACTATTCACATTGATGGATAGTGTGTCTATAAACTGCTAGTGCAGGAATTCTATGTTAAATATGTTGCGTTTGTTCATGTTACTATGTAGTATAGTGGTAAAATAAAGGGACCCTTTTCCACGCCAGTTTGTCCATTTGTAATTTCCCAACACACCAGCATTCCCTGAAGAAAAGATACAGTTACTCCATCTATGATTGTTTAATTGATGCATGCCACTCTGTTCAAAGCATGCCGGTCTTCACCCTTCTCGGCATGCTCTGTCAGTTTATTATAATCAAGACGTGTGTGATGTTTGTCCTCCAGACAGCAGACTGCCGCATTGACTGACATTAAAGTAGACCATGTTGTTAGAATTTTTAGAAATAAATATGCAAAATATTCTTTGTCACATCAAACCAGTTATACTCATCATGTCTGCCTAAAAAAACTAATCTTATGTCTTCAGTAATGATGATTGCTTTGAATTTCTTTATAGGAATCATGGGTAAAGAAGGGAGACAAGCTGTCCGAAACAGTGACTATGCATTTGGGAAATTCAAGTTTCTCCGCCGTGCCTTACTTCTTCATGGTCATCTATATTATAATCGTATTGCTGTTCTTGTGCAATATTTTTTCTATAAGGTTAGTTAATAATTACTTTTATGAATAATTTAATACAAATAGACAGCAATATTCTTCAAATAATGAAACTATTATTGTTGTACAGAGCTTAGAAACTAAATTTTTTTTTTTATTATTTTTTTTTTTTTTAATATTTATTATTTTACACCATGCAGGTATGCCTGTTCTAAGTGGAAATATACATTTTTAATAAATTACTGGCCATCACATCCAGCAAAAGTAGCAAAGAGGAAAATTATAGTCCGAAGGATAGGCTGATATTATTGTGTATATTAGTGAGTGCTGGTCTCCCTATTCTAGGTGTTACACGACTTTCTCCGTAATCCTGTATACTCTTGTGAGTAACGTGACGTGACGGTTCTCTTCGCATCGGTAACTTATGGGGTATGTGAACCAGTCACTCAGAAAGCAGTGGCAAACTACTGAACGTAATCTTGCCAAGAAATCAACAATCAGCTGAAAGAAGCTGATGTTGACAGCGATGTCCTATAAAGGATATGTGGAAAAAAAAATATTAGTGGGTATTAATTGTATAAACATGTTATAACGGAGAGTATCTTGACTTTGAAAATGTTATGAAATGTGGTCATTTTACAGTTATATAATTTGCTTATTTCTTTAAAATAGCAGCCAGGCTTTCGTCCCTATATAAATATAATAAATTGTTGGTTTCTAGTTTTTTTGTTTTTTAAAATTATTACAGCACTACTGCCATAAATGTTGCAAAACTATGCACCCTGCATTCGGTGTATGCTACACATCATTTTAAGGCCTCTAAATTCACATTTGTCATGGAGAGTATAATGAAAATGTTTGCCATAATTATTGATAAAATGCAACAAAATTTTCAAATCATCACCATCAAGTGCTAACTACGTCCACAATCATGCTTCTCCACATCTTGCAATCTTCAGTAACATGTATCAGTTCTTTCTAGTTGTCACATTTCCATCTTTTCTACTCTCATAATGTGGACTCAAAAATGCCTCTTTCTGATATCTGTGATAGGTTTAGTTTCTCTTTGTGTTTTAGCCTTTTTCAAAATGCATTTTGGCTGTCCCAAGAATTATCAGCATTCTTTTGTAAAACCATACCTCTGAGACCTCAACTGATCGTTTTTGCTTCTTTGCTAATTGTTGTATGGAGATTATGATTACAATTACATGGAGAAAATGATTACAGATAAACTACAAATCTTCACTAACTGGTGCCAGTGTGAAATAGAAGGAATAAAATGACATGGCAGAATCACCAGCGGGGAGCTCATGGTGAGAACTAGACAAATACCAGTGAAATAAGAGGTGAAGAAAAGGTGATGGATAGACATACATTGAGAAAACCTGAGAATAGAATAACTAGAAAGACCTTTGTCTGGAACCCACAGGGCAGAAGAAATAGAGGGAGATCTAAAATGAGATGGGGAAAGGTCAATTCTAAATTGAAATCAATAATGTGGGGAGGACATGGATGAAGCTGCATGGGATAGCTCAGGATAAGAAGTCTAGGAGGGATATAGTTGAGGTCTGATGACCTAACAGGCGGAAAGAAGAAGAATACTAAATGTCCAGCATTTACAACCATAGAAGACTAAATGTCCAGCATTTACAACCATAGAAGACTAAATGTCCAGCATTTACAACCATAGAAGACTAAATGTCCAGCACTTACAACCTATTTGTATGATACATCTTCCATCTGATGTTATCCACACACCTAAATGCTTGAATGTCTGTACATGCCCCAAATTAACACCACTGACTTTAATTGTACAGTTAGGTTTGATCCATTTCTTCGATATTGCCATAATTTCAGTCTTCCTGTTATTCAAGCAGAGGCCCATATTTTCACTTCTTCAACCACTTGAAGAAGCAGCAACAGAAGTTGCAGAATAGACATTGTAATAATATTATTTATTGACGTGTTGATTCTAGCATTAATGTCAACTGAATGCTTTCTTGAATATCTGCAGAATGTTGCCTGGATTACAGCACAGGTGTTCTATGCATTTTTCAATTCATTATCGCAACAGGTAAAATTTGATGTAAAATGTGGATGTACAATTGTCTGTTTATCATGTTTGATATGGGAAGCTGAAAGAGGGAAGTTACTCCTGTGATGTGAATATTTTGTGGTTTGGGTAATCCATTAATAGAAGCTGCCCTGGGGATAGCAATAATTGTAGGTGACATCATGTAGCAGATCCTGTGCAGAATATCACTCTTATCGTGGCCTGCTGGGAAGACTCTCAATCTGTTGCCAGTTTCTCCTGCCTCATGCATGTCCATGCCTGAAGTGTGTTCTGTATCACCTCGTTGGTCAGCCCTGCCTCTTCTTCTGGCATCTACAGCTTCAATTTCTGTTTCTGAGTCATTGTGACATTACATATGGCCACAGATATTTCCAAGATGTGATGCTGTCTTTGAACCAGTTTTTTTATCTTCTCATCTTCCACAAGAAATCAAAGACATCACCAACCCCTATACATATAATCACAAATTATTCAAACACTGTCTCAGTACGGATTACCTTCCCCCTTAATAATAATAATAAAACCCTAGTATAACAGCCAGTCCCCTTTTGGTAGGCCAGTATATTCCACATAGCTAATAACAAGTGCCACACCAGTCTTGAAATAACTATTACTGAGTCGTGTAGTACTGATTCTTCATTTTCATTGCCTTCATTTTTATTCATTCTTCATTGCCTTTATAATGCATATCTTTTATATTGTTGCTGTTTACAGTTAGCCTTGAATGATGTGTGAATGATATAATGTATGGAAGAGAGTGATAGAAAGGCAGAATGTTAGACAGGCCTGCGTACCCAATTCTTAACCCTTTGAAAATAAAGTTTGCTTGTTTGTTTGAATGTCCATATTTTTCTTCTTCTTGCTGTACAGCAGTGCTTCTCAACCTTTTTTGAGACTTCCGGTTTCAAGATGGCGACGGACGGTCGTGTTGTTTTGTGTTCGTTAACTTTTTCGCGTAGGGGATGGATTTATTCATCTCTTGCGTGTAATTGGTGTGCCAGGATGTAAAACCAGGAGTTTATACTCAAGATCTGCGCGGGTGCTACGGAGTTCGTGCATCGAGCGAAGCCTTCCTTGAGTGAATTTTCAGCAGCGTGTGTGGTTCTCAGCAGTCTGTGTTTACGTTTTTTCAACATGGCGGAACAACGTGTGTCTTCCGAGGGTTCAGCAGTCAACATAACGAAGCGGCGTGGTAGCCGCGCAGGGAGGAAGAAACAAGGTAAGCGCCGTGGTTTGAGGCGTTTTAGACTCAAGTGTCACCGTCTAGGACTCAGGAACATCCGTATTCTATATTGGAACTGTGCCAGTGTAAAACAACGGGGCTCTATTTTAGAAACCCTAGTTTACAGGAACGACATTGTAGCACTCCAGGAGACGAGACTGGGCGATCAGCCACTCCGAATTGCCGGCTTCAAATGTTTCTACAACAGACGACATCTGGGAACGGCGATTCTCGTTCGCGACAGCATGGTGGCGTCAGAGCTAGACATGTCCAGTTGGGACAGTGACGATATACAAATACAGGCGTTGAGAGTTCATTCCAGTGTACCATTCGTGTTGGTGAATGTTTATGCCCGCAATGGGAGTATGGACGCCCAGAAGTGGCAGTGCTTAAGTGGCATATTAGGCCACGAGAGGAATGTTATTTTCTGTGGTGACTTCAACGCTAAAGGCAGATCATGGGGAAACACTTCCTCCAATACACAAGGGGAGGAGCTCGAGACTGCACTGGAAACCATCGACCTGGTTTGTATCAACAGTGGCTGTGTCACTAGGACAGCAAGCCGTCCAGGCGATGAGGACAGTGCTATTGATCTGGCGCTAGTTTCACCTTTACTCACTACAGTGTGTAGATGGGGTGTCCTAGGACACCATGGCAGCGACCACCACCCTTGCAGCATATTGGTGGAGAAAGGCAGAACCAGGCAGCACAAGCTAAAGGTAAAGACGTTCCAGTATGACAGTACAGGGCAAGATGTGGTGAGTAAAATAAGACGTGACAAGCGCAGAACGTTTCAGGGCAGGAAAAAAAGCTGGGAGCAGCCACCGTGGTGGAGTTTCGAGGTGGATAAGGCGTGGGTGGATAAGCGTAGTGCTGTAAGGAGATGGCAAAATGCCAAGAAGAACAGAGCTGGTCATCCTAGTCCCTGCTTGCACTTAGAAAGAGAGATGCACACAAAAGTAAGCTATTTCAAAAAACTGGTCACGGTGGTTAAAAGGGAAAAATGGGCAGAGGTGTGTCAAAGGGTAAGCACAGACAAGTCACTGAAATTGTTCTGGCGACTACATAAAAGCATGAGTGGTGTAGTCAAGAATAAGAGAATTTCTGACTTCCAAGGTGCTGACCTCATCTGGCAGAGGACTGACGAAGACAAGGGCAAAGCCCTCTTTGAACGCTACCTTGAGCAGGGCAACCAGACAGACATGGGAGGTCGAAATCTGGCCAAGGAGGTCACCTCAGACAGATGCAAGGCCCAGAACACTCCGGATGAAGACACAGTGACAGTGAAAGAAATCAAGGCTGTGCTTCGACGATCAAAAAACAGTGCTCCAGGTCCTGATGGCATAAGATACGACGACATAAATAGGTGTACCGACAATGAGCTAGAGAAACTAGCAGACATGTACAACAACAGTATAGGGAGTGCTAGCATCAAGGAGGAATGGTTACACAGCTATCTGATTCCCTTGCCGAAGCCTGACAAAGACCACAAAAAAATTCAGGGATATCGAATTATAACCATGCAGAATACAATAGGCAAGCTGCTGGAGAAGGTAATTGCCAGGAAAATATCAAGCCAACTAGAGAGGCAAGGTGTTTTCCCACCTACACTGGGTGGGTACCGTCCAAAAAGAGAAACCTGGACCAATGCAGCAGTCTTTGCCCAGGATGTCTATGAAGGTTTCCACTCAGGCAATGAAACCGTTGCTGCAGCGATTGATCTTGAGGACGCATACAACAGAGTACCACTGGATTTTTTAATGTTTCAGCTTCTTGAACTAAACGTAAGTCCATTCCTCCTTAGTTGGATCGCTGCAGCCCTCTTCCAACGGAAAGTAGTTTTTAGATGTGGCAGTTGGACTTCGGAACCAACAACAATATATCCTGGCCTACCACAGGGATCACCATTATCGCCGGTACTGTTCAACGCCTACACAGTGAGAATCACCAGTGAGCAGATCACTGGACCTGGCAGGACATTGTCATATGCCGATGATGTTTTAGTGTATCGTCAGGGTAAGGATAGAGAGGAGGTTGCTGGGGAACTACAAACCGAACTCAATCGCATAAGTACTTGGTGTGATGAAGCTGGGGCAATGGTTAACCCAACAAAGGCAACAGTGACTTGGTTCTCGTTGAATAATCATATTGTCAACAATCCAACACCAACTGTAATGCTGTGTTCAGAGACGGTGGGAAGAACGCAGGCAATGAATTACCTGGGGATACGGTTTGATCGAAGCCTTGCTTATAATGTGCACATAGACCAGGTGATAACAAAGGCCAAGCGGGGTTTGGCAGCGATGCGGGTGATGGCGGCAGCAAACTGTGAGCAGCGCCATCTATGTCTTCTGTACGAGGGGCTGGTCATGTCTGTTTTGGAGTATGCAATGGCAATCTTGACTCTCAGCCATAAGCAGATAGAAAGGATGGAAAGGATACAGAATGAAGCTATGCGCATTATTCTTGGATGTACAAGAGATACAGCATGCAGGGCGATGCGCTACCTTCTTGATTTTCCAACCATTGAAGAGAGAATACAAGTTTGCAGGGCACGCGCCTACCTCAGAATTAACGCAAACACACAACATCCACTGCATAGTGAAATTAGGAAGGTGAAGGGCAGCAGGTTAAAAAGAGGACGGTCGTGGATGGGTCAAGCCGAAGACATTCTTCAACAGGTGTGTTCACTTGAGGACTTAGAACCTGGCGAGGAGTGGGTGCAAGTGCCAACAGACTTCTGCACATCCTTTTCAGTTTGCATCCAATTAGATAGAAAATGCAGACAAGAAAATCCGGCTGCTGTTGAGGCTGAAGTACAAGCGTTGATTTTCGAGAATTCGCTAGACGGTGACGCGGTCATCTACACAGATGGGTCGGTCGTCCGACATGTGAGAAGCTCATGGGCCTTTACAGCTCGGGCCGGAGGGAGAATTGTGAAGGAGGACTCTGGTGCTTTCACTGAAACCACAAGTAGCCTGACCATGGAAGTCATGGCAGTAAGTAAAGCAATAACATGGCTCGAGACACAGACATTCACCAGGGCTTGTTTCCTTAGCGACTCAATGAACATGATCAAGAGGATAGAGGAGGGGTCGATCCGAAGAGAATGGTTGCTGCCTCTGAAGCGGTCTCGGCTGGCAAAGATTAGTTTCATCTTCGTGCCAGGGCATGCGGGAGTACAAGGAAATGAGCGGGCTGACAAGCTCGCAGGTGAGGCTACTGTGGAGGGCGGACGCGCCATGGACCAGGCTGACATTCTGAATGCTCTACGTGATGTGACACTTTTGCGAGAACCAAGTGATGACTGTGAATCTACAACAATGGCCAGACTGCTAGAGCATCAAATTAAAAGAGGTGTGGCCAAACAAGAACACTACGCAGGAAGCCAAAGAAGATTGATAAACCAACACAGAACTGGCGTCGTTAGCCGCTACACGCTGCGGGATTTGCTGAGGAGGGGATCCGAGCACTTATGGACTGAATGGTTCGATGTGCA
Organism: Cepaea hortensis; assembly: GCA_963921405.1. Classification (NCBI taxonomy): domain Eukaryota; kingdom Metazoa; phylum Mollusca; class Gastropoda; order Stylommatophora; family Helicidae; genus Cepaea; species Cepaea hortensis. The sequence goes on from OY992888.1 coordinate 48,884,680, forward strand.
GCGAGGATGATCTGTCGACTAACTAACCTTTTTTGGCCCGTGCCCCCCTTCACCAAATTTTCAGAATGTCATTCCCCACCTTTCATATTTGCTACCTAAAAATTTGGCCCATACCTCCCTTCACCATATTTGCAGAACGTCATTTCCCCCCCCCCCCTTTCGTATTTCCTACCTAAAAATTCCCCCCCCCCCCTCCTGCCCCTACACAGTATACATAATAATGGAGGCACATACTAAAACAAGTCTAGACTTCCACATAAAGCGTGATTTGTGGGTCTACTTACTTTATAAAATCAATTTTAGAAGGGTTAGACGTACAGAACCATAAAGTATGAAGGGAAAAACAAGATAAGTAATCGGTTCTTGTATTAATGCGATCTTGAAATAATCTTCATTCCCCCCCCCCCCCCCTGGAAACCCCAAAATTCCCCTGGGGAGGGGGGGGGGATTTCCCCACCGGTTGAGAACCACTACTCCACAGTATCCTAAGAATTTTTTGTGACATTGAAATTCAAAAGCCCTGATTTTCTTTTGTTTTTTAATGTTGCATATCCCTTACAGGACGTTGCAGTCAACATCAGCATCTTTCAGCTGCTGTTGATGTACTAGGCAAGATTACACTTAGTAGTTTGCCATTGCTTTCTGAGCGACCGGCTCACATACCCCCATAAGTTACCTTCGCTTTGCGAACCGCTGCCAATTCTCGCGCAGCTGCGTTACTCACGAGAATATACAAGATTACGGAGAAAAATGAAATAGTCCAGATCAAGTCTTTATGTTGTCACAGGGAAGACACATATTATTAACTTGTATTTGCTTGCGGTGTTGTGCCACAGCCTCTCAATGCTGTTTAAATGGGTGGCTCTGGGACAAAATGTATATGTCTACTGTGTGGCAGTTTTATAAGGGGCACAGTATCTTTCATCACTTCTCTTGAGAAATCTTCTTGTAGCAGTTTTATATAGCTAGGTCAATCCAAGAGTTGTGTGTATTTGAAAGAAATCAAAATTTCCTCCAGAACAAGGGAGATAACATTTACTGGCAAGGAAACTATAACTACTGTTTCATTCTGAGTCATACACTGGACAGCTGGACAAAAATGTTGACTTCTCATCTTTGATTTTGGGAAGTAAATTACAAGTACCTCAGAAGTCAGAGTGGATTTGTCCGATGGTGAGGAACACTGGTAATAAGGAAAGCTAATCCACACGTAAACAACAGTCCAGCGCGATCCCCAGGAAGTAGCACGTGTACGGACTATGTTTGAGTTTAAAGCGTGTGAACACAAAAACAGAAGTAGACTAACCTATACCCCCTGCTGGTGGCACACAGTGGCAGCCATATATTTGAAGAAAAACAGAAGTAGACTAACCTATACCCCCTGCTGGTGGCACACAGTGGCAGCCATATATTTGAAGAACACAGCTCATAATGAGAAGATTTGTTATGAAAGTACAACAAATGATGTGTCTAATGAGAGATGTTGACTTGATGTTTCAGTCCCTGTTTGATCCCTTTTACTTGATGTTCTACAACCTCACCTTCACATCCCTTCCCATCCTCATCTATGGATTGTTTGAGCAACATATACCAAAAGATGAACTACTCAACAAACCTGAGCTGTACAGGTAACTTATTGTTTGTGTTTGATCATTTCATCAAAACTAGACACCATTGTCACTTTCATATTTTTAATTTTGAACACAGGTTAGTTAGAAGATTTTAAATACTCAGTCGCTGCTGGTACTATTAGTACTGGGGCTCTTCACTGGCTATTGAAGATGAAGATGGAGCATCTATGGGAATGTAACTGAGAGCTGTGATGTAGGATGACTCAACCTTACTTAACTCTTGTAACCATTCAAAGACAGTAAAACATGTATGGAAGATAGGAGCAAACAGAGAGCTGATGCTCTGTTTGCAACATCCATCAGTTATCATCATAATACCCACAATAGATTTATTTTTAGCATCAGAGTAATGTTGTGCTTCTTCTTCTTCAGCTTTCCGAGCCATTGAGGTTCTTTGCTGCAAATACAATCCGTCTCCATTCGTCTCTCTGGTGGACCTTCTCTTGCCAGTCGTTGATTCCAAGTGCTTGTAGGTCTGTACATGTATTATCTCTCCACCGTCTTCTTGGTCTACCTCGGGGTCTACGGTCATTTATTTCCTGAGTGTAAGCGAGTTTTGTTTCCCTATTATCTTCCATTCTTTCTATATGCCCCAGCCATTGTAGTCTATTAGCCTTCATGATACCAGTGATTAGCTGGATGAGAATACTGTTCTAATCTATAATGGGTTCCTGTGAGGAGAACAACGGGAAGGGGAAGAGGGGACAAGAGATGTTACAGACATGTCTGATGATTGCAGGGGGGATAAATTGGGGAAAGCATGACCACCTGGGAATGGATATCTCTATATTTATTTATATATGTATATGTATAAATCTCGGGATGACTTCAGTTCTGGGACTGGGACACTTTCAGTCTGCGACCCCACCAGTCCTCGGATACTATCTCTCTCACAACCAACCAAGGGAGGTTACCCTTTCAAACATCGTCCTGAATAAATGTTGCAACTCCGGTATCTACAAACTCAATAACAAAAGTGTATTGTACAAAAGGAAGAAGAAAATGTGGTTGTAGTGCAGATCTGTCTGGTGTGCTAGTTGCTACTAGATAGTTAGCCGTGGCAGCCAGATAAAGATGTCTTCATAGTACAATGCCAACGCCTCACACCACACATGAATGGTACTTAGCTAGTGTCTCTCGCAGCAGGTCCTCAGTCTTTCACCAGATAGCACTTGGAAAGCAAGTCCTGACAATATGATCAGGATACCAGAATAGGTGTTTGAACGATATGGATGAGAGAGGATGTGTGAATGTTGTGCTGGGATGTAATATTTCTGTAGTGTAATTTTATTTTGTTTTTGTGTAGTGTAATTTTATTTTGTTTTTGTGTAGTTTTGTCTTTCGTTTTATGTTTATTCTTTTCAAACAATTTGATTTTATATGTCTTTGTTTTATCTCTAGTTTTGTTAAAATTGGTTTAATTTTTATAATGCCCAGTTGATAAGTGGGTTGGCTTTGTTGATTGGATGATTCTTGACAGACAGTATATACCAAGAAAATAGAAGATCCAAGACTCAAGGGATTTCAAGATATGGAGAGAGGAGTGTGTAGATATAGAAAAGATCATCATGGCCCCGGGAAATTTCATTAGAGATAGGAAACAGATTGTGCTAAGTTTGAATATAAAGACACATTTTAATATTTGCAGATGTTGTCTATCTAGTTTTAATGCAGTTCGATTGTCTGGGAGCTTTGGTGCACATGAGGCATGTAAGTTGTTAGATGGATTTTAGAGACATTTTATCTTGCAGGTTCTTTGATTTACTTGTCTTATATAGCTGCATTTTAAATACAACATGTCTCAATCACAGGAAAGAAAACTCATCTCTATGTGCAGCCATTTATATACAGTTTATGCGTTCACTTTTTTGCAGAAGAATTAGTAGGAATGCTACCTTGAGCTGGGGTCAGTTTCTGAGATGGAACTCTTTGGGTAAGTTATGATGTCATGAGTCTCTGTGTAAACACATTTGTGCTTGCCAGTAATACAATTTAAATCATCCACGTAAACATATTTTAAAAGAAAACTGTCCTGTTTCTTCATTTTTTTGCTCATTCTTATTCTTGCCTTAATCTTGTTCTATTTTTGCTGCATCTTCTCTGTGTTTACATTTTCTTCCACTTAATTTGTTGCTACTGCTGATTTCCTAGATACTCCCACTGTAAGAATGTATACATGTTATCTTTGATGTAGGATGTTTCTTGAGTTTTCATCTACTGTTATAGCTTCAGGTTCAGTTATTCCACATGGTTATAGAGAAATATTTAAACGATATAACCAGGTCAGTATAAAACAAAGAGTAAGGTGACAGTGACCAACCACAAGTTTTTTTTCATCAAATATCAAACTCAAACCGACCTTGACTTGAGGATGTAAATTACTAGTACCTCTGAAGCTGGAGTGGCTTCGCCTGGGAGCGAGGGATTTGCGTGTTTTGTCTGATGTAGTTTCTTGTTTTCTCCTGCACATCTACACCCCAGTCTACTTGTTTGTCTGTCTAATGTAGTTTCTGGTTTTCTCCTGCACATCTACACCCCAGTGTAATTGTGTGTCTGTCTGATGTAGTTTCTTGTTTTCTCCTGCACTTCTATGCTCCAGTGTAATTGCGTGTCTGTCTTATGTAGTTTCTTGTTTTCTCATGCACATCTTCCATCAGGATGTTCAGTAGCAGACCTCTGAGACTTATAACCAAGCCATGACAACTGAGTTTTATGTCTGTCTGTTCAATAGTCGGATATACAATCTCTGAATCCTTAAATCCTCATGGTAATATCCAATGAAGATTTCACAGAACTATGACTGCATTTCTGCAATTGACAGCTTGTTGTTGGTGAGGATGACTAGCAAACAATCATTACAGGGCAAACCAAATTGAGGGAGACCTAAAATACATGGAGAAGAGAATTAGAGACAAAGATTAATAATAATGGAAGGATGTGGATGGAGCAAATTATAAGATGATGTGAAGTAAGTTGATTGAGCAGCCTTTCCTCAATCAGGTATAAAGGGCAGAACAACAAGAATATTATGATTATTAGCCATCAACAGATGTCTTGACATGCACTTCTATCAACAGGGCAAAGTGGCAGTTCAGTCATGCCAGGGTGTTTTATTGTTTCATAGATATTGCGCTTTTTTGTAAAGTGTTCATTGTTTTATACTTCCCAGTGTTTTTTGTAGTAATGTTTAAGATCTCATGAATATTATTGAAATGACATTAAAACATTTACAACTTTGGTCTAGTGCAGTAATCGCAGGCTTTGATTGACCTCTATTTCTATATGTATAAAGCCGGCATGTTGGTGTATTGATTAGGATGTTATGTTGACAATGACATGAGTATGGTCAGAAAAGAGTTTGATTCCAGCTCTCATTGTTCGCTGCTGGAAGGAAAAACTGGCCACCTACTCCTCTGTGCCCTCAGGTCTAAGAATTGTGATGGTCCTAACACTTCACATACCACAGCAGCTTCTGCTATGAGATGTTTTTAGTTTTAAAGTATGTAATAAATTCTGGCCTGCTCAGGCACAATGAATTGTTAGCTACATTTCCTGCACATTCTCATCACGAAACACACAAAACATTTCTTCAAGTGCAGATCATATATTTCAAGAGAATAACAATATTTTGTTTCCCTTGTTCTTCTGATAGAACAATACAGGAAGTATAATTATATGCTTATTTTCTGTGTAGGTTTGTGGCACTGTGTGGTGATCTTTTTTGGGACCTTACTGATGCAGAGTAATGGGGTGTCTATTTTTGAGTCTGGTGTGGTAAGTCACATTGACTTTTCACATTTCACTTTCAAGAAAGTGTTTCTGGGTTAGTAGTGAAAACTTCATCACTGGAAAATATGGGATCTGAAAGCACTCAGGTTTTTTCTTCTTCTTCTTCTTCTTCTTCTTCTTCTTCTTCTTCTTCTTCTTCTTCTTCTTCTTCTTCTTCTTCTTCTTCTTCTTCTTCTTCTTCTTCTTCTTCTTCTTCTTCTTCTTCTTCTTCTTCTTCTTCTTCTTCTTCTTCTTCTTCTTCTTCTTCTTCTTCTTCTTCTTCTTCTTCTTCTTCTTCTTCTTCTTCTTCTTCTTCTTCTTCTTCTTCTTCTTCTTCTTCTTCTTCTTCTTCTTCTTCTTCTTCTTCTTCTTCTTCTTCTTCTTCTTCTTCTTCTTCTTCTTCTTCTTCTTCTTCTTCTTCTTCTTCTTCTTCTTCTTCTTCTTCTTCTTCTTCTTCTTCTTCTTCTTCTTCTTCTTCTTCTTCTTCTTCTTCTTCTTCTTCTTCTTCTTCTTCTTCTTCTTCTTCTTGCATTCTCAAATATGAACATGAAGGCTACCTTTGTTTCTCGCTGTTCATCGCAAGTATATTATGTGTATTATGGCTATCTGGTCATTACAGAATTTATTTAGTTGTCAAGGTCCTAGACATAACATAACCGAGGACAGACATAGGACATGGGAATAGTACAGGGGTAGTAGAACGGTCCTGACACCTAGGATAGTAGGTTAGGAACAGGACTGTGCCCTTGAGTGACGGGACAGATTCACCTTGGGTGGAATGACGCAGTACGCATGCCTCAACAGGCGAGTGCGGGACAAATGTGACAGCACGACCTCCCACGGACTTCACGAGGGTCAAGTGCCTCATGACCACCAGACTGAGTAGGAAAAGACAGGTGAGACTTGGACACGGATGAGAGAGGATGTGTGACTGTGTGGAGAGGACGAATGGACTAATGCTTAAACTTCGGTGCGAGTGAATGTGACCGCTACTTAACGTGTGGTAGTGTGCTTGGCTATACACAAGCGCGCATTTTCTTGATAGTTGCGCAAGAGTATTTTCTTAAAGCTGTGCGAGAGCGTATTTGGAGTTGTGCAAATATTCTGTGATATTTATGATAGTATTATTTATGATGTATCACAATTAAATAATATAATATCACATTCATGTTTTCACGCCTCATCTGTATTCGCACCATCTGCCTGTTTGAACCCACTATATAACCCCTAGAGACGTTGACATTAGCCGAAAGCCTGCCTATTCATTCCTTAGTTGTTTGTCAATGGCATCTCTTAATCTCTCTAGAATATTTTCACAGAAACCTGCAATAAAACTTTATTTTTCAATAATTGTTTGCACTCCTGCAGATTGCCTTTCTTTGGCAGCATCACCAGATACCCTTCTCTCCAGTCTGCTTGGTTTTTTTTTTTTCTGTCTCCCAGACAATGGTAAATAATGTGTGCAGTAATTCAGCTGAAGTGTTTATATTGGCTGTAATATCTTATGCTGGGATATCATCTGGGCCAACAGCTTTCCCATCCTTCAGAAGTTTGATATCATCTCATCATGTTCCTCTTGTACCTTGCGGTGTCGAGGTGAAGTATAAACATCGTGAGAGTGCCCGATTATGGTTTGATAACTTTTCTAATTTTAGAGATAATGACATTTCTGTGTTAAAATGGAAGACAGGAAAACAAGTACTGGATGCTTATGAATCATGGACACTAAATAAGGAGATTAAAAAGAATCTGAAGGCCACAGAGATGTGGTTTCTTCTTAGAATAAGCGATTGAGACCACCAGTATCCAATGAAATTCGGTCAGACAAATTATTACCCACATTTGAGCAATCAGTCATCATATTTTGGTCACAAAAGTATCTGGAAGCTACATCACCCTGTGACACATGATGAAATAATCTGAGAGGAAATGATTAGATAATTAAATTGTTTTGTGAAATAGTGGGAGGGACATTGCCCATTTGCAGATAAGCTGTGGCATGTTTACCTTTGTCTGGAACATTCAGCTTCAACATTAAACTTGTGGTCAGCTCTGGTTTTACTGGTGCAAGCAGTCAAGCTTTGAGCTGCAGACTGCATAAATCTCTTTTGCTGTGCTATAGCATCAGAATGAATAAATTCTACCTATAGTGAACAAATCATATATTCATTGTGAATTCACAGGTTATTAATGGCTTACTCAGAACAATGTTAGTGTAAGAAAACAACCAATCAGATATAACTTCAAACACGTGATCTTGACAGGCATGTCATTGTGAGCTTATTTATCCTCAGGTTATTGGAAATTTTGACTTTGGAAGTCTCATAATGTACTCCTGTGTTATCACTGTTAATTTGAAGGTAAGTGCATCATTTTGTGGTCATTATATTAAATGGGCACTTAACTTTCTCTTCTGATGATTGTGTAAAGGGTTTTTCCACATGCCGGTCATCAAGAATGAAATATAGACTTCGTATTCAGAAAGCAGTGGCAAACTGCTGAATATAAAATTACTGGTAAAGTCACAGACAACCAGTAGGTTTTGGGTTGATGACAGTGTCCTGTGGTGGGCATGCAGTGTTTATATTAGACAGATTGCAAGCAGTGGCAGGATGTATTCTTGCCAGTACAGCTCTGGGGGTCGACACAGAATATGAGATAGGCACCTGATCCCCGAGAGCTTTCTGGAAATTTCCTGAGAAGGGAAGGAAGCTGGGCACACCACCCCATTATGCCATGAGACAACAAAGTGAAGGGTTCACATGTCACATCTTGCTGGAGCTGTACAATAAAGTGAAGGATTCACATTTCACATCCTGCTGGAGCTGTACAACAAAGTGAAGGATTCACATCCTGCTGGAGCTGTACAACAAAGTGAAGGATTCACATTTCACATCCTGCTGGAGCTGTACAACAAAGTGAAGGATTCACATCTCACATCCTGCTGGAGCTGTACAACAAAGTGAAGGATTCACATTTCACATCCTGCTGGAGCTGTACAACAAAGTGAAGGATTCACATCCTGCTGGAGCTGTACAACAAAGTGAAGGATTCACATCTCACATCCTGCTGGAGCTGTACAATAAAGTGAAGGATTCACATTTCACATCCTGCTGGAGCTGTACAACAAAGTGAAGGATTCTTATTTCACATCCTGTTGGAGCTGTACACCAAAGTGAAGGATTCACATCTCACATCCTGCTGGAGCTATACAACAAAGTGAAGGATTCACATTTCAGATCCTGTTGGAGCTGTACACCAAAGTGAAGGATTCACATCTCACATCCTGCTGGAGCTGTACAACAAAGTGAAGGATTCACATCCTGCTGGAGCTGTACAACAAAGTGAAGGATTCACATCCTGCTGGAGCTGTACAACAAAGTGAAGGATTCACATCCTGCTGGAGCTGTACAACAAAGTGAAGGATTCACATCTCACATCCTGCTGGAGCTGTACAACAAAATGAAAGATTCACATCCTGCTGGAGCTGTACAACAAAGTGAAGGATTCACATCCTGCTGGAGCTGTACAACAAAATGAAGGATTCACATCCTGCTGGAGCTGTACAACAAAGTGAAGGATTCACATCCTGCTGGAGCTGTACAATAAAGTGAAGGATTCACATCCTGCTGGAGCTGTACAACAAAGTGAAGGATTCACATCCTGCTGGAGCTGTACAACAAAGTGAAGGATTCACATCCTGCTGGAGCTGTACAACAAAGTGAAGGATTCACATCTCACATCCTGCTGGAGCTGTACAACAAAATGGATTCACATTTCACATCCTGCTGGAGCTGTAAAATAAAGTGAAGGATTCACATTTCACATTCTGCTGGAGCTGTACAACAAAGTGAAGGACTCACATTTCACATCCTGCTGGAGCTGTACAACAAAGTGAAGGACTCACATTTCACATCCTGCTGGAGCTGTACAACAAAATGAAGGATTCACATTTCACATTCTGCTGGAGCTGTACAACAAAGTGAAGGACTCACATTTCACATCCTACTGGAGCTACCTACCATGGGGATGCCTGACTAGTTGTGAGAACGGTATCTTCCAGTGTGTTCCCATGGCCCCAAGAATGTTGTTGGTATGTTGATCCTGGTAAGTTGTATCTCTGGCAGGCTTGCCCAGGCATACCCAGGCAAATTCACTTCAGTGAGACACCATGTTTCCACTGTTCACTATTCCTGACATGGGAAACATTGTGTCAGTGTAAAAGACACCACAAGCCCACCATTCACTCAGCTAAAACATGGGACACACTGCATCTAGTTACATAAGACACCTTATGTCAATGTAAACAAGACACCACATGTCCACCGTTTACACCCCGCCTCCCTCGCATTTAGCAAAGAGAGACTTGAAGGCAAATATTGGGAAAAAGAAGAGCTAGACAATGAAAAGTATGTATGAAACGGCCTGCATAGATCTAGCAATGCAGACATGCATGGAAGCACAAGACCAACAACTATGGAATGAAATGATCAGAAAGCTTCATGACCAACCCATGATCTGACATACCTGATGATGATGATGATGATGATGATGATGATGATGATGATATTTGATATTTGAATCGCAGCATGGAAGAGTTGGTGGCCAAGGTGTGTTCCATCCAGCCGCTACACTACATGGTGTCAGTTTGAGCCACCTATCCTGATTCCTAAGAGAAAAAACTTCCAGCACATACTAGCAATGGCTTGGATTGTGGAATAGAAAACTAAAAAAGTCACAAGAACTGCTAAATAAAAGTTATAAATGTTTGAATGATCACTTACGCCTAGTATAGCCACAAAGCATAACACAGAGTATAACACAAAACACCAAAAGCATAAAAAAATATATTTGAAAATAAATATATGACAGCCATAGTTAAAAACTCAGTGAATCAAGAGATGAGGTAAAGATGCTGGGTTCCATCCATCCATCATGTGCCATGCCGGTAAGCGTGGGCGGTCATGTTCTGCCATCTCACTCGATCACCAGAGTCGTGGATCAGCTCCGTGTTTCTGTCTCGACTATGCCACAAGGCCAAGCCATCCAGGTACTTGCTTCTAGGTCTTCCCCTTGGTCTGTTCCCCTCGATCTTACCAGTTGTCACCAAATTCTCCAATCCATTTCTTCTCATAACACGCCCAAAAAATTTTGACTGTCTACGTCTAATTTCTCTAATCAATTTACGATCTTCATTTGTTTCTTGAAGGACTTGTTCATTGGTCTTTCTGGCTGTCCATGGTATTCTTTGCATTTTCCTCAGAAACCACATCTCTACAGCCATCAGATGTTTTTCAGCCTGGCTGCTCATTGTCCACGCTTCACATCCATACAAAAGTACAGGTTCAATGTAGCATCTCAACACTCTTTTTCTCGTTTCAATTGACATCTTTTTATTGGTCAATATGTTTTTCATCTTGCTAAAGGCTACTTTTGCCATGGCGATTCTTGTTCTAATCTCTTCAAGGCATCTCCCATCAGATGTTATTACTGTTCCGAGATAATTGTACCTGCTCACTTGTTGAAGAATATTCCCATTTACTTGTATATTACATTGTGGTTCCTAGTGACGACCATAATCTGTGTCTTTTTACAATTTAATTCTAACCCTAGTTGTTCACTGTGTGTAACAATCGCATCTACTAAATTTTGCAGGTCCTGTTCATTGTCTGCAATCAAGACTGTATCATCTGCATATCTAATGTTATTGATGCATCGTCCCCCAATGTTGATTCCTTCCATATCTTCAATATTTCTGAAAATACTTTCACTGTACAGGGAAAACAGATCTGGAGACATTACACATCCCTGTCTCACACCCCTTTTAATAGGCTGATATTGGCTTACTTCATTATCAACTCTTATGGCAGCTTGTTGTTTCCAATATATGTTTTTTACAAGTCTAAGATCTTTTCCATCAATTTGTAGATCTTCAAGCATCCTTATCATGTTGACATGTCTCACTTTATCAAAAGCCTTTGTGTAGTCAATAAAGCAAAGGTGTAGATCTTTGTTTACTTCTATAGAACGTTCGATTATGTTTCTCAGTATATACACAGCATTTACTGTACCCTTGCCTTTCACAAACCCACATTGTTCTTCTCCTATTTCAGGTTGTATTTTCCTCCTAACTCTTTGCATGATAATTCTTAGCAAAATCTTCGTGATGTGGCTCATTATACTAATTGTTCGATGTTGATCACATTCCAAGGCTCCTGATTTCTTTGGGATTGCAATAAATACAGAATTACATAACTCCTGAGGTATATTTCCAGTATCATATATTGTATTAAGCAGACTGGTAACTTGATCTATTCCATATTCTTCTAAAGCATTAATCATTTCTGTTGTGACGCTGTCTGAACCGGGGGTCTTGCCAGATTTCATATGGTTAAGAGCATTCTGAACCTCCATCTTCAAAATTGCTGGTCCTTCATTATTATTTTGAACATCATACTGTTCGTCTCTGTTATCGTCATACAGGTTTTTCCATGTAATCTGACCATTCATGTAATATCTGATCTTTTTCTATTATGACTCTTCCATCTTTTGTCTTTAGGCAGCCTGCTGATGTACGTGTTCTTTGATTAGTAAGCTCCTGAATTCTTTTGTGCATTAGTTTCGCATTGTTACTGTTGTGTTGTTTTTCAATTTCTCTGCAATTTTTCTCAAGCCATGTTTCTTTTGCCTCCTTACATAAGGTTCTCACTTTTCTGTGAATTTCTTCATATTTGGCAGGATTATTTTTGTTCTGTCTTCTTGTTTCCATTAGTTGTAAAATTTCTTCAGTCATCCATGTCTTACGGCCCACTTTCTTTACTTTTGGAATAGTTTTTTCTGCTGCGCAACTGATTGAATTCTTCATTGTTTCCCATTGATCATCTACATCTTGAAACAGGATCTCTAGATCCGACAATATATCAAATTTGTTCTTTACTTCTATGTTAAAATTATCTTGTATTTCTTTGTCAGTTTTCAATTTGCACAAGTCATATTTAGGGTTTCCTGTAATCTATCTGGTTTTTAATCCTGCTGTCTGGACTCCTCCATGTCCATAATCTTCTAGGATGCTGTTTAAACCAGGTGTTTCCTACATTTCTGAAAATACTTTCACTGTACAGGGAAAACAGATCTGGAGATATTGCACATCCCTGTCTCACACCCCTACAACTACAGGCTAATATAAGCAAACTGGGTTAGGGTAGGACATTTACTGAGAAAACCTGATAAAAATATAACCAAGAAGTTCCTTGTTTATAACCCACAGGGAGACCTAAATAACTTGGAGAAGAGGACTAGAGACAGATCAATCAGACGGGGAGAACGTGGAGGGAACTGAAAGAGATAGGGGAGGATGGGATAACTCTGCACAAGTTGGTTGAGGATCTATACTTTATTGTGTGGAAATATGAAATCAAGAATCAACATCATTGCACTATGGACATTCCCACATGTGCTCTGTCCCCTTCTTGAGTAGTCAATGAATACTTCCCATGATGGTACCAGAGCATCCTGACTGAGCATCTGCCTGCATTTTCTTCTATGGGTTGAGTGCCATCTAACCCTCTGCTGACACAACCTATCCAGATGTGGGTCCTTTGTTTTGCTGAATTTTCCACTCCATGACTGAGAGCCTTCACCGCTCCATCCGGTTTGGGTGGGGGGGGGGGGGGGGGGGGGGGTGGTCAAGATCTTTTATGCACTCTTTCTAATGCTCCTTGTAAGTGGGTATTCATTTCTCAAAGGTTGTACTTGACACCATCACTCCATGTTTACATGGTCAGTTATTTCCTGATCTTATTGTCAGGACTCTTTCATGTTCATAATCTTGTTCGATATTGTTGGTAACAAATGTTTCCAATAATCATATGCAATTTTGCCAACTGGATAAGTCTCTTTCATTACACTTCCCTTAGTTCATAATTACCTGCTGCATATCCATCTTTTTGGTTTTCATTACAGTGGAGTCTGGATAAGTAGAAGTCACAGGGGCCGAAGAAATTTGTTCTACCTATCAGAAATTCTACTTGTCCCGACTGCACTAATTTAGACTAATACCATGCAGTAGCATTGAGTAAAATGATTGTACCACTAAGGAAATACAGTTAGTGAACAAATAAATAGCAATAAAATATCAGACATGTTTAATTATTTTAGAAAACGGAACATTAAAGTCATATGAAAATTTCCAAATTAATTAAAGAAAAAGTCTGTCGTTTTTTGAAACAATCCAACCAGCCAGCATTGCAATTCTAGTCTGTCTGACCTACAAGACGTGCAAATTCTTCTGCTTTCACAATAAGTAAAGGTCCATTTACTGAACTGGTACATTTGCCAATCTAATCGCAGTGAACCATTTTAAAAGGGCAGCATCGAAAAACAATTTTCTGTAGCGGTATTTATGCTTTAAAATGCCGAAAAGTGTTGATGTTGGAATACCAAATTCTCTAGCTATATTCACTTTCTTCTTCCCACTATGTTCAACCTCTTCCAACAGCTCAATCTTTCTTTTTAAAGTCAAAGTTTTAAGCTTTCATCCACTAGCGGCCATTGTTGACATGTAGCAACATATCGTATGTGCGAGATTGTTCTCCGGGCTGACTAAAAATAATTCTTTTGCGAAACAATTTTTTTTTGGGGGGTGTGAAATGAACAGTTCAACTTAAACATGAACACTTATATAGTCGGTATTCATTTTTATGTTCGAGTAATCCGAAAATTTGAGTTAACCGAATTCGACTTATCAGGACTTTTTATACAATGATAAAGAAGGATAATGGCCGAGACTAAGCCAGCAACGTCGACTTAAGCGAAATTCTACTTATCCAAGTTCGATTAAAGTGGACTCGACTGTATTAGTACTAAAGTCTCCCATTATGATATTTTTACTGTTTTTTTTTTCCACGTCTTTAAACTATAAAATTCTTTGTAGTGTCATCATTGCTTTCTGCTGTTGGGGCATAAGCTTGAATGATGTTGGCATCAAAAGGTCTGCCAGTTTACTTTACCAGTAATATTTTATCTGTCACAGCCCAATATCCTTGAATAGATTTTTATCTTTCCAGATCCATAATAAACAATATTCCTCTCCACCATAATAGGTTATTTTATAGTCATAAGATGTCATCACTCTCGTCCCTTTCTATCAGGTCCTACACATTCCTAAAAAAATAAATATTCATTCTTCTCATTTCTTGTTCCATATTCTGCAATTTGTCATGTGCTCTCATCGTGCAGCCCTATTTTAACTGCTGTTCATCTGTTGCAACCATGCATGCTGATGATCAGGAGTCACCTGGGGCATACAACTTTCTCTACCAGACTTTCTCCTATGGAGCACCCATTTAAGCTGTTTATTTGATATTCTTTGAATTGATGAATCATGACTTCCCAGGCAACTGTAAAGAAGGTCGTCTGTGTTGCTTTCCTTCTTGGCAGTGACCGTACTGGTCGATGACAACAGCCATTGTCTTAATCAACAGATCCTCTGTCTGCCATCACAAACTTGAGACCACAACCAAGAACTATCTGATGGCAGTGCTGAACCTCAATCCATCACCTACTGTATACCCACAGTTATATTTTTTTATTTTGTGCTTTACATTTCTAGCTATTGATGCCAGGAACAGGAAATACTGCAGATTTAATGCAGCCAATCTTCGATGTGAAGATGGCAACTGTTTTGTGCATTCCTACTGTATAACAGTTTGCTGATTTCTGGAAACTGTTATGTACCTACAGTTAGATGTATTGGTTTTAATTCTAGATGTCCCTGCTGCACCAACAGTAATTATTGATGTTTCTCTTCTGTTTCTAGCTGTTGCTGGAGACCTACTACTGGTGTGTGCCGACCCTGATTGCCTATGTCATCACTGTTGTTGGTGTCATCGTGTTGTCAGCCTTCTACACAAACATCTTTTTCCCGTAAGTAACCAACTCTTACAGTGCATTTACAACGCATTGTTTAGCACAATGACTAGAACAAGGCAGTTAGAATAGATGGCGAGACATCCGATTGGTTTGACATCAAGCAAGGAGTCCGTCAGGGATGTGTGCTGTCCCCCTATTTGTTTAACCTGTACGCCGAAAATATAATGAGAAATGTAAGAGATGATATAAACAGGGAGCTATATGATGCCCTAAATATCGGTAGTCATGACATACCAGAGATTCGGTATGCTGATGATACATTATTGCTATCCACAACACAGAATGGTATAGAAAACCTAATAGCCTCAACCCAGTTGAATAGTGAAAATCACAACTTATATCTTAACATAGCGAAAACAAAGATAATGCATACAGATAAAACCACTATGGAGAAAGAAATATATGTTAATGAGGAAAAATTGGAGGTGGTGGAAAATTTTGAATATCTTGGGTCATTGATTACCAACAATGGTGACACAATGAAAGAAATTAAATGACGACTATCAATTGCTCTTCAAAGACTAAAACAACTGAATAAATTATGGAGTGGGACAGACAGAACTACAAAAATTTGATTTTTAAGAGCATGCATCTTTCCCATTGCAACATACGCCTGTGAGACCTGGACATGTACTAAACAAGCTGAACAGCGCATAAATGCTTTTGAATATAAATGTTATAGACGAGTTCTAAGAATATCTTGGGTAAAGAAAATAACAAATGCATCCATACTTCAAGAGCTGAATATTGAAGAAGGTTGGCTATTAAAGATGATAAAACAAAGAAAATTGAAATATTTTGGTGACTTGAAACGTCATGAAAGTTTGGAGAGAACAATAATGGAGGGGTATATGGGAAGAGTGGAAGAGGAAGGCCAAAGAGAAGATGGGTGCAGGATGTGGCGGATGATCTCCAGATGGGTGTATCGGACGTGATCGAGAGGTTTTCTGGAAGGTTGTTATGGGAGCGAGGTTCTGCAAAGGACATGCCACTGAATGAATGACTAGAAAAAGGATACAGATACAATACCAAGCTTAAAACAGGTTAAAAAGAGGCTTATAGGCAAGATGATCAATGTCATTGCACTGGGTTTGATCCCACGGGGCTTGATCTCTCTGTAGAGTGTCCAGCTGAATGCCAGAAGCATCGCACAGAGCATGAGTTGTATAGCTCCAGTTACAACCCCTAGAGCATGAGTTTTGTAGCTCCAGCGACAACCCACAGAGCATGAGTTGTGTAGCTCCAGCAACAACCCACAGAGCATAAGTTGTGTAGCTCCAGCAACAACCCCCAGAGCATGAGTTGTATAGCTCCAGCGACAACCCACAGATCATGAGTTGTGTAGCTCCAGCGACAACCCACAGTATATGAGTTGTGTAGCTTCAGCAACAACCCACAGATCATGAGTTGTGTAGCTCCAGCAACAACCCACACGGTCTCCCCCCAGAAGCATCGCACAGAGCATGAGTTGTGTAGCTCCAGAAACAACCCTCAGAGCATGAGTTGTGTAGCTCCAGCGACAACCCACAGAGCATGAGTTGTGTAGCTCCAGAAACAACCCACAGAGCATGAGTTGTGTAGCTCCAGCAACAACCCACAGAGCATAAGTTGTGTAGCTCCAGCAACAACCCACAGAGCATAAGTTGTGTAGCTCCAGCAACAACCCACAGAGCATGAGTTGTGTAGCTCCAGCAACAACCCACAGAGCATGAGTTGTGTAGCTCCAGCAACAACCCACAGATCATGAGTTGTGTAGCTCCAGCAACAACCCACACGGTCTCCCCCCAGAAGCATCGCACAGAGCATGAGTTGTGTAGCTCCAGAAACAACCCACAGAGCATGAGTTGTGTAGCTCCAGCGACAACCCACAGAGCATGAGTTGTGTAGCTCCAGCAACAACCCACAGAGCATGAGTTGTGTAGCTCCAGCAACAACCCACAGAGTCTATCTCTTTTGAGATCAACCTTCAATGTAAAGATGGCAACTGATCTTACTGTAAATAAACGACTTCATGAATCAGTATATAATCCCACAGTTTTACTCAGTTGTTGTCAGTATGTTGTGTCATGGAAACATTGTCCTATGTTTTAAACTGGCCAGACTTTGAAGGTTATACCTTCAACATTTGATTTGAAACAAACATCTGGGAAAAAAAACCTAACACACTTTTATCTCTTTTAGTTCCAGATTTCCCAGCAATGTCCAATTTCTAATATTGACAAAACCATAAATGTCTTGCTTGTAAAGAGGCTAAATCATGCACATTGAATATACCATATGTGTTCTTCATGTTAAAAAACTAGCGAAATCTGGAACTTGTTTCATAACACTGCATTATTTATTTGGTCGGTCAGTCAATGTTATTGTATTAAGAAATGCAGTGCATTGAGTGCATTTTGTCTTTTACTTGTACATTTCTTCATGATGCCTGCATTGAAAGTGTTCAAAACAATGATACAAATTTGTTTAAATACCATTTTAGAACATATTCACTAATGTTCATACCAATCAAGGCAATAATTCTTGATTCAGATGCAGATTACAAACACTGGTATAAACTTGACTCTGAAAAGAAAGATTAACCCTTTACAGGGCAGAGCGGCCGTTAGCGGCCGATCGCTTAAACGAGCAGATCGGCCGTGTACGTCCGATACTATTATGCATTGTAAAAACGCGATCTTTCAGCTTTCCAACACTTCCGGTGGCTAATTTCGCTTTCGCCGACAGCTTGACAACGTGGCCGCCATTTGTAAAAGCGCTAATATGAATTTGAACGGAAATTTACGGACTTTTTTTTATAGTTTTCGGGATTTTTACGCTGTTTTTAAAAATGGATTTCGGCGATTCAAGTGATAGCCGAGATTTCGCTCTGTTCAATTTAAATGACATTAAAGGGCACGAAGTTGACTATTAATCGGAGCTAGATATCAGTGCAAAGCGTTACTTTGCATTAGCAGTCGTGAGTCGGACTTTAAAGAAAGTGATTATGATTCTGAAAATTTTTGTAAATTGACGTATAGGTGACGGAAAATCACAAACAACATGCCGTATTTCGTAAATATTTGTGTTCATATATGGATTACCGGCAACAATCACATGAGTAACATATTCTGCATGCTTTTCCCTTCATTGTGTTGTTTATTTAACTAAAATCGGTTGACTAACACCTTATTTGTGATGTTTTTACTAACGCGACCCGAAATTTTACAGAACCTGAAAAAATCTTGCCCGTTCAAGGCTACAAAATGAGACATGAAGGCATGTAGATCAGAACCCCAGTCTGCCCTGTAAAGGGTTAAGACCCAATGTACACAAAACTGTGGACACCGTGTTTAAACATGAAGTCATTATGTGTGTGGTGTTTTGTTTTCATTCTCATTCTCTGAAACAGCTCAATGTCTACTTTTTTTTTATCTAACTAGACAAAATCTGAATTATTGTGGTGAATCTGATCTTCAATAACATTACTAGCCTCTAAAACAATGTTTATCTATCTCTATGAAATGAACTTATATGAGTTATCATATTTGTTATAAAAGCACAGGAATAGCAAGAACATATAGCAACAATATCTCCACACTTTTCATTAAAAATATCTGGGGTTCTGATCTACATGCCTTCATGTCTCATTTATTGTAGGCACTTAGCAACAGAAATGGCCACTAGGGAAGCCAGATTTCTTTACTAAGCCCTGACTAAACATACAAAACATGACTACATAAATGTTGGGATTAATAATAACAGAACACACATTGCATAAGGCAGAGTTAAAATACTGAAATAGGAATTTTAGAATAGTGCATAAAAGTATATTTTCCCATGTTTAAATCTAGGCACGGGTGACTGAATAGTTAGGATATCTGCCTCTCAAATATTGACTTAGTCTCTACTAAGGTTAAAGTGTTTGCTGTATATCTGAGTGAGTGCGTGGCGCGACACTGTGAGCTGTGAGTTTCGTGTGAAATGCTTTTGAATCTGCCCGAGGTTTTTTGAAATGTGACTGCATGTTCGGAGCGATGGCGGATGGCTATGTCCCAGAGTTGACCGGTTTTTGCCTTATGCAGAAATGCATGGCTGCTGGGCTTCTGGTTGACTGCACTACCATCGACGATGAACTGTATTTCGTGGACTGTGTGGGTAAACATCTAGGAAACATCCAGATGGGAAAATGACTGCCGATTCCATCAGAAATTAACTGGGTATTTTGTGGGGGACTATTGTGTTGACATTCTGGCGGCGGCATTATGCACAGTGTATCTGTGCGGGCTGTTGTTTGTCAAGACTCCTGTCTTTTCCACTTTTCACATTGGGCAGTGGGGAGCGTTTTGTATGATATTCACTGGCACAGGAACGGAGCATAATGGGGACGACCCGTTGCTGTGAAGTTGGAACTGCGACTAACTAACTAACTAACTAACTTTAGAGGCAACATTAAAACACCTACCCTGCACACTAGGACTGCCTGCACACTAGGACTGCCTGCACACTAGGACTGCCTGCTGCACACTAGAACTGCCTGCACACTAGGACTGCCTGCACACTAGAACTGCCTGCACACTAGGACTGCCTGCACACTAGGACTGCCTGCACACTAGGACTGCCTGCTGCACACTAGAACTGCCTGCACACTAGGACTGCCTGCACACTAGAACTGCCTGCACACTAGAACTGCCTGCACACTAGAACTGCCTGCACACTAGGACTGCCTGCACACTAGAACTGCCTGCACACTAGAACTGCCTGCACACTAGAACTGCCTGCACACTAGGACTGCCTGCACACTAGGACTGCCTGCACACTAGGACTGCCTGCAAACTAGGACTGCCTGCACACTAGGACTGCCTGCACACTAGAACTGCCTGCACACTAGGACTGCCTGCACACTAGAACTGCCTGCACACTAGGACTGCCTGCACACTAGAACTGCCTGCACACTAGGACTGCCTGCACACTAGAACTGCCTGCACACTAGGACTGCCTGCACACTAGAACTGCCTGCACACTAGAACTGCCTGCACACTAGGACTGCCTGCACACTAGGACTGCCTGCACACTAGGACTGCCTGCACACTAGGACTGCCTGCACACTAGGACTGCCTGCACACTAGGACTGCCTGCACACTAGAACTGCCTGCACACTAGAACTGCCTGCACACTAGAACTGCCTGCACACTAGAACTGCCTGCACACTAGGACTGCCTGCACACTAGAACTGCCTGCACACTAGGACTGCCTGCACACTAGAACTGCCTGCACACTAGGACTGCCTGCACACTAGAACTGCCTGCACACTAGGACTGCCTGCACACTAGGACTGCCTGCACACTAGGACTGCCTGCACACTAGAACTGCCTGCACACTAGGACTGCCTGCACACTAGAACTGCCTGCACACTAGAACTGCCTGCACACTAGGACTGCCTGCACACTAGGACTGCCTGCACACTAGAACTGCCTGCACACTAGAACTGCCTGCACACTAGAACTGCCTGCACACTAGAACTGCCTGCACACTAGAACTGCCTGCACACTAGAACTGCCTGCACACTAGAACTGCCTGCACACTAGAACTGCCTGCACACTAGGACTGCCTGCACACTAGAACTGCCTGCACACTAGGACTGCCTGCACACTAGGACTGCCTGCACACTAGGACTGCCTGCACACTAGAACTGCCTGCACACTAGAACTGCTCCAGACATGATCTTCAGCTGTGAAGGCAACAAATGATATTATGTTGTGTTGTTTTTTCCCAGAGTAAATGGCCTAATTATAGATACAGAAGAACTAAATCTACACCTTTGCTTTATTGACTACACAAAGGCTTTCGATAAAGACGTGTCGACATGATAAGGGTGCTTGAAGATCTACAAATTGATGGAAAAGACCTTAGACTTGTAAAAAAACATATATTGGAAACAATAAGCTGCCATAAGAGTTGATAATGAAGAAGGCCACTATCAGCCTATTAAGAGAGGTGTGAGACAGGGATGTGTAATGTCTCCAGATCTGTTTTCCCTGTACAGTGAAAGTATTTTCAGAAATATTGAAGATATGGAAGGAATCAACATTGGGGGATGATGCATCAATAACATTAGATATGCAGATGATACAGTCTTGATTGCAGACAATGAACAGGACCTGCAAAATTTAGTAGATGCGATTGTTACACACAGTGAACAACTAGGGTTAGAATTAAATTGTAAAAAGACACAGATTATGGTCGTCCTTAGGAAGAACGAAATACCATAATGTAATATACAAGTTTTGCATATCCTTTACAGGACATCGCTGACAACATCAGCATCTTTCAGCTGATTGTTGAATTTGCCATTGCTTTCTGAACGACTGGCTCCATACTCTCATAAGTTACTCACGCGATTTGAACCGCTTCCCCCCAGGAAGGTTAACCCGGTCAACATATGCCTGCAGAAGTCGAATGTGTCGGCCTAACGGCGCAAGAACGCAGCTCTGCTGTAAACAGGCACAACGCAATCACGTCCGGAAAAAAAAGTCCGGATGAACGCAGAAGAAGAAGAAGAAGAAGAACCGCTTCCAATTCTCGTGCGCTCATGTCAACCACGAGAGTATTCGGGGTTACAGGGAAAGCTGCTAACCCCTCAGCCAGGGAGACTGGCTCCGTGGCTAAAGGCTTGCGAACGTGGTTCGTGAGCCGGGTACCAGGCGTTTGAAGCTCAGCTGCGACTGATTTGTGCAGCAGACCGTGTCGCGTTGTTATAACGTGCTGGTATGGGAGCCGGTCGTTCAGAAAGCAATGGCAAACTACTGAACATAACACTTGCCTAGTACATCAACAGCAGCTGAAAAATGCTGGTGTTGACTGCAACGTCCCGTAAGGGATACACAACAATTTATTTTTAATATACAAGTAAATGGGAATATTCTTCAACAAATGAATAGGTACAATTATCTCGGAACAGTAATAACATCTGATGGGAGATGCCTTGAAGAGATTAGAACATGAATCGCCTTGGCAAAAGTAGCCTTTAGCAAGATGAAAAACATACTGACCAATGAAAAGATGTCAATTGAAATGAGAAAAAGAGTGTTGAGGTGCTACATAGAACCTGTACTTTTATATGGATGTGAAGCTTGGACAATGAGCAGTCAGGCTGAAAAACATCTGACGGCTGTAGAAATATGGTTTCTGAGGAAAATGCAAAGAATACCATGGACAGACAGAAAGACCAATGAACAAGTCCTTCAAGAAACAAATGAAGATTGTAAACTGATTAGAGACATTAGACGTAGACAGTCAAAATATTTTGGGCATGTTATGAGAAGAGATAAATTGGAGAACTTCGTGACAACTGGCAAGATCGAAGGGAAGAGAGCAAGGGGAAGACCTAGAAGCAAATACCTGGATGGCTTGGCCATGTGGCATGGTCGAGACAGAAACACGGAGCTGATCCACGACTCTGGTGATCGAGTGAGATGGCAAAACATGACCGCCACCTTATCGGCGTGGTACATGATAGGTGGGTAGAAGAACTAAATTCATCATCATCATGTGCCATGCCAATTAGTGTGGGCAGTCATGTTTTGCCATCTTTCGTGATCACCAGAGTCGTGGATCAGCTCCATGTTATTGTCTCACCATGCCTTGTGGCCCAGCCATCCAGATATTTTACTTCTCTGTCTTCCCCTTGTTTTATTCCCCTCAATATTGCCAGTTGTCAGTCACCAAGTTCTCTAATTTATTTCTTCTCATAACGTACGTTTAATTTCTGTAATCAATTGTAGGATTTGCTCATTGGTTTTTCTATCTGCCCATGGTATTCTTTGCATTTTCCTCAGAAACAACATTTCCATTACCATTTGATGTCTTTCAGCTTGACTGCTCATTGTCCAAGCTTCACATCCATACAAAAGTACAGGTTCTATGTAACACTTCAACACTCTTTTTCACGTAGCTAACTTCACCTGGACATTAAACATTTTCAAACATTACTTTTCAACTCAAGGACTCTTCCAATTTGTGGTCACTCAGAACACGATTTTCAGACTAAATACAACACACATCACTTGGCATATATCTCAAACACATCACTTGGCATATATCTCAAACAGATTTCAAGCACAGCTCACTTCAAAGTTCCTGCTTTGTACAAATCCACACGAGACTCACAAACATGACTTCTTTGAATGTCTAGCTTTTATAGACATCAGAAAATTACTTCCACCAATGCCAAACAAAAGAAAAATTGTATATGGAACAACACAACAGCTGATGGAACACTTGTGTGTATGACTGTATGACATTGGGCTCTGTGGCAGAAATCAGGTGCTGCTAGATTGATAACAAGTCACCAAGGTTGTTTTTTTTTTTTTTTACATTGTTTTGTCATGTTTTTATGTTTTCTTCATACAAGGTCATCAATGGTCACTACGAAGGACTTATATAAAGCCTTAGGTCAAATCTACTCTACACCAGCGACCTGGCTGACCATGTTACTGTTGATAATAATCGCACTGTTTCCAGACTTCATCTTGAGAGTTATCAGAGATACTGCCATCGCCAGAGGTTCGCGAAGCCGTACCAGCAGCAAAGCCAGTACAATTGGAACTGTAAGTCATGATTTCTATTGTACACACAAACTACAGCTGAAATCTGTGACAGCATCATTGATCTGTTACTTTCTTGAAGTTTCATACTCTCATTGTTTGGCCATTTTGTATCATCTGGTGGCCATACAATTGGCTTTTTATTTTTGCGCCATATGCTTTTTTTTGCAAAAGTTGCATTGCTAGATGTTTGCAGGAAAGTTGCAAGTATGTTTGCCACATACTGCAGATTTACCAATCCACAGCTAAGTAACATATAGTTGGGTAAACACATAGAGATATATATTCAGCTTAGAATTTATGCCAGGAATAATCTGTACAATTTGAAGGATCACCTGGATGTATACATATATGTAATTACGAGGAAGGATAGGTCTCACAGGGAGAATTGTATTCTTAAATGATTCTATATGAGAGTGATCAGTTTACAAGCCTGCATTCTAATTTAATCTCAGTCATTGAGTAAACACACCTAGTTTCACCCATCATTGAGTAAACATGTCTGTTATATCCCTGATCATTGAGTAAACACATCTAGTTAAACCCCAGTCAGTGATTAAACACATCTAATTTAATGGTGTATCGGAAGCGGGACATCTTGCTTATGATCGAGAGATTTTCCTGAAGGTTGTTATGTGAGCAAGGTTCTGCAAAGGACATGCTACTGAATGAATGAATTTAACCCCAGTAATTTTTTTCATTGGGTATGTACATCTAGTTTAACCCTAGTCATTGAGTTATCACATCTAGTTTAACCCCAGTCATTGAGTTATCACATCTAGTTTAACCCTAGTCATTGAGTTATCACATCTAGTTTAACCCTAGTCATTGAGTTATCACATCTAGTTTAACCCCAGTCATTGAGTAAACACATCTAGTTTAACCCCAGTCTTTGAGTAAGCACATCTAGTTTAACCCCAGTCATTGAGTAAAAACATCTAGTTGAACCCCAGTCATTGAGTAAACACATCTAGTTGAACCCCAGTCATTGAGTAAAAACATCTAGTTGAACCCCAGTCATTGAGTAAACACATCTAGTTGAACCCCAGTCATTGAGTAAAAACATCTAGTTGAACCCCAGTCATTGAGTAAAAACATCTAGTTGAACCCCAGTCATTGAGTAAGCACATCTTGTTGAACCCCAGTCTTTGAGTAAGCACATCTAGTTGAACCCTAGTCATTGAGTAAACAAATCTTGAGTAGTCACAGTTGCAGCATGTCAAATGTGATTCTGTATTTACTGTTTGACATGTTTTATATGAAACTTTAGTATTTCTGTGTGTAGTCATCAGATATAGACGGATTGAATAATATATTGTTTCAGTATATTCTTTTAAGAGAAGATATAAGCTTTGCGACCAAACTGCCTTATAATCAGGTGGGCTTACTTTTTTTATTACCCCAAACCAGCCTGGATTGTAACTCTCATTCAGCCTTGCTTGCAGCAAAACCCCACAATTTGTGCAATATCTGAACAACATTTTTGTGGCTTACAGTTCTTTTCCTTCTTTTTGTTTCCAATGCTGTGTTACCCGGAATTAAAATTTAGAATCAGATAAATGTACGGATCTCAAATGAGTAAAGTCAGGTAAGTGTTTATATTGTTCTCAGCCCAAGTATCGCCTCCTCCATTCACTTCTGACTATTTGTTGATGCTCATTACAAGAAGGATGCCTCCCTTTCCATATTCCAACATTTCATCCAACAGATTCTTTTCTCTTTTGTATTTGTATATGTGTGGTGTACTTGCACATTTGCATCTGTGTATGAACAAGTATGTATGTATTGTCTAATAGCGAGGTTTGTCATTACTGAAAGCAATTATGTTATTAACCCCACTTATACTTTTCTGATATTGATTAACCCAATTTGTACTGTTCTATTTCCAGCTAGCGTCCATATTCCACAATGAAGTGCTGAAGTGTGGCCACACTTTTCACTTCCAGCCATTAGACACTTGCACCTGATTTCTATTTTATTCACAGATCTCGTTCTGGTAATCCTCTTTGTTTGACAACTACTAGCACCAGTCTCCACATAGCACGTCTTCCCCACCCTATTTGTTTGTTTGTTGGAATCACCGTGTGACCGAAGACCACCATTGTGTTGATTGCTTTGACTAATATGGCTTTCTGTGTACCTCTGAAGTCAGAGTGGGTTCGCCTGATGGCGAGGGACACTTGATATGGAAGGCTAATCCACACGCAGAATTCAGTCCATCACTACTATACACAGTATGTATGGACTACGCTTGAGTTCAAAGCGAGTGAGCTCCAAAAAAATGGCTTTCTGTTTGCTTTCTTTGAATGTGTGAGGTGGTGTGGGTAGGTGATGCCATGCACTAAGGTTTCTCATATCTGGCAGTTTTACCCTTGCACAAATTAATTTATTCTGTTCACTGTTTCCTGCATTAGGCTGGGTTGCTAGTTATGTTTTTTCTGCTGCATCTCAGGGCAAATTAAGTGGTGCCAAATGCATGACAGGCTACCCTGAAGCTGTGACTTGGTTTTTTGACAATAGTATTTGAGTCTGGTGGTTATGAAACCTTTGTTTGAAACTTCCTGTGTTTGTATGTTTGCCTTACAGTTGCATGAACACTTGAATAAGACCTTGCATGTCAGCCTAGGATATTGTTCCAGCACTCTCCACACTGCACCTACATTTTAAAACTGTCTGACTGTTGTACACAGATTGAAGGGGATGTATCCACATAGTACAACCTGCATGAGTTAACATCTGCTGTGTTCATGGTGACAGGTCTTTAATTCTAGCAGCTCCTTCCTACACCATTGTTGCAACCAATTTCTCAACTTATTTTAACCACTTTAGTGTATACAAATTTTAGTTCTCTTATCGATGTAAGTTCCACAGTGTCAAAGTCCATTTGTGGAAACTTGTAATTAAAATAGCAACCCGCATTTGTATTGTAATTAAACTTTATAACATACTGAAACAGAGAATGGGTGAAAGACCAATTTTAGCTGCTTTAAAAATCCACTTCCTTGGGACAGATGGGACTTGGTAACCTTGGCTGGTAGCCCATCTAGAAGAAGGTAACCCTGATTTCAAATTCTGTTATATGGACACTAAAGACTGAAAAAAAACCCTAAACAAAAATCCAGAGATGAAATCCTTAAGGTGGCCTGGTGTTGACCTCAGCACCATTTTGGTAAATTCTGTGGTGTCACTAACACCAAACTTTATTGGCCATTAACTTTCTTTTGGACCTGTCAACGATGTTGAAGGGGAAATCATGCTGCATGTGCAACATCTTGCTCTCCAAATACATTTATAGTTCATATTCCGTAAAGCTAAGGTGTTAATATTTTTCAGTGTGCCACTCGGTTAGTAATTACAAATATTTGTTTGAAAACTGTCTGCGAGGAGTTGATTTTAAAACTGAGTCAAGTCTTCTCTCTGAAGCAAATGAAGCCTCACTTCCAGGGGCAAAAAAAATATCATTTATTTAGGTAACAATGTAGACAGCCACGGGGGAACAGACAAAGATATTAAAATAAGAATGCACAAGGCAAGAGGAGCACTAGACCAAACTTAGAATAGCCAATTCTAACGTTAAATCAGTACTTCTGTCTAGACCAGAAACATGGAGAATGACTACAATGATTATCAATAAACTACAAACATTCATTAACTGGTGCTTACGCAGATCAGTACTACAATATTATGACAGAATGACTCGTGTAGAGTTCATAGAGAAAACTGAACCAACACCAGTCAACCAAGGGATGAAGAAAAGACGCTGGTGCTGGGTAGGACATATACTGAGAAAATCTGAGAATAGTATATCGCCTGTGTCTGGAATTCACAAGGCAAATGAAAAAAAAATGAATATCTAAGACACATGGAGAAAATTAGAAGTAGAAATAAATAATTTAGGGAGGATAAAGATAAGGACTGCTTGGGGTGAGTTGGTTGAGGCCTGTGCCCCAATGGAAGATAAATAAGAAAGAAGATACAGTTGGTTATT
The DNA here is from genome assembly GCA_963921405.1 of Cepaea hortensis. Taxonomy (NCBI): domain Eukaryota; kingdom Metazoa; phylum Mollusca; class Gastropoda; order Stylommatophora; family Helicidae; genus Cepaea; species Cepaea hortensis. Next base: position 48,912,582 of record OY992888.1, read on the forward strand.
AAGTAACACATATTTGGTTCAGAGCTGCCTGAGAGGAGATACTTTAACAACTGAGACTGAGAGGGTTAAAGTGATGTCCGTCTAAGATAGAAAGGGAGAAATTAATCAGAAGTACTGTGTGGGTTAATGTAACAATTAGCTGAGAAAGAAAACATTACGGTTAGGTTTACGAATATTTCTGTGAGACATTGAGCATCAAAGTGCTGCAGGGTGAAAAGTACACTGACAGCAAATCTGAGGGCGGAAATACATTTTTAGATTACAAAGTCCTAAGGAAATAGCACAAATTTTATATCAGAAAGATATGAGAAGTCTCATTATTTAGATATTTGTTTCTAAAGACCGAAATCTATTTTGTTAAAATATTGTAAGGCAGTTTATCATAATGATAAAGAGCAGAAAATGTATGTTGACATACCAAGACTGTCATTGTAACTGAAAATTTTTATCTTGGCCTAAATATGGCACTTGTGTTTGCACACTTCCTGTTTGGTTGTCTGGTTAAAGTAATGCATGCAGCCCAAGTTTAGGTTTTGCTTTATGTTTAAGTATTTGTGCCAATGTTTATGGTTATGACTTTATGATTTGGGGTTTTTTAACAGTAAATAGCGTAGTGTGACTAGACTAACATTAGAATATGGCATTATTAAATTACTATAAACTTTAGCGCATTACATGATTTGATTACTATATATGTAAGCATTAGAATATCACATTATTATTTGGGCAACTGTACATATTAGAAAGTGAGATTATTGAGGGATGTGATGGTTGTCCTAAGAGTCACATACTTACAGCAGGTGGCTGCTCATGGACATGTATTGTTTAGTTATGTTCTGAAGGAATGTGATCATGAACACAACAGGACTTCACAAGGTTATACTATGTTTTGTTTACATTGTGTACACTTCCGGTGACCTTATGTTTATAATTATTGTAATTTGTTTGCTGTTACATTTGTTCTTGGCAATTCCTTGCCATATTCTTTTAAGGAGAGTCTTGTAACAGAAACATCCTACTTCACTTTCTGCGTTCAAAGAGAGCCAATTGAGCCACATCTTTTAATCAATGAAGAAACGGAGGGTTGAAAGTGTTGGAGACTCATAACTAACATTCAGTGTGGAGATGGCACTTGATGATGATGATGACGATGATAGTAATCTGGCTGTCTGACCTTGTCATGTAAAAAATTATTTGCCACAGAAAAAAGGAATTAGAACTATTGAATCCTACAAACTGGACGGTCATGCTGAGGATGTTAGATGCAATAATACATACAAGTCCGAATGATTAAATTAGCCAGATGTCAATTGCAGAACAAGAAGGTGCCAGGTTACATTATCATAGTAAGGAGTCAAGAAATACTGGACATTCATTGCAGCCGACTTTTGATGTGAACATGAATTTGAATATTATTTAACTGGTTACTCCCACCTCATACAGCTGGTGAATGAAGTGCTTTTACTCGGCACTCCTGCAGCAATGTGCTCCATGGAAGTACTCTTCAACTTCTAGTGTCTTCTACCTGCCAGTGGAGCAGAGGTCATCAATGATCTGAAGTTAAACCCTTCTACCTGCCAGTGGAGCAGAGGTCATCAATGATCTGAAGTTAAACCCTTCTACCTGCCAGTGGAGCAGAGGTCATCAATGATCTCAAGTTAAACCCTTCCATCCTGTGCCATCTCCTGCAGCTCATTCCATGTCTTCCACATATAATTTATCTCTGATTATAATTCTCTTCACAGTGTTTTTAGGTCTCCCACTATTTCTTTGTTACGCAGGCTCTGTGGCGATGGATTACAGATGCAATTCGTAATCCCACATACCGCATTCAAAATACAAATGCAGGAAATTTGGCAGCAGACTGCCTTGCGTTGGTTTTTATAAAATGGTATTAGTGCTGGTCATTCAGAAAGCAATGGCAAACTACTGAATGTAAACCTGCCAAGAATTCACAAACAGCTAAAAATTCTGGGGTTGGCTGTGACGTCCTGTAAAGGATATGCGACTAACTTTTTTAAACTATTTCTTTTGCCTTGTGGGTACCAGTGAGATTTTCTAGTTTTATATTAACAGGCTTTCTCAGTGTATGGCCTACCTAGAACCAGCATCTTTTCCTCACCTTTTCATTCTCTGGAATCTTAGTCCTCCATAAGCATCAGTTCAGGAGAGTGCTCTGTGTGATGCTTTTGTCTCTGAAAAATGAGACCAAGCCATATGGGATAAAACCCTGCTGTGTGGCATTGGTATCATGTCTGTCCAGTCTTCTGTCTTGTATAATGCCAATTATTTCTGATACATATGTTCCTCCATACCATGATATCAAGCTGTCTAGCATTTTCTATCTTGCTCTTCCACTGCCTCTCTTCCACTCCATCTTTCACAATGTCAAGACATACTCCTGCTTTCTCCTTCTCATAATGTACCAAAAGAATGTGGACTGTCTTTGTTTTCCCATGATCTCTTCTTGACTCATGTTATCTCATCCTATCTTGGCATTCAGATCACCCATCAACATTTTGATAGCGCCATTTCTTTGATTAACTTGATAGTGCTTTGAAGTTTCATGTAAATTTCCTCCTTAACTCAATCACCCTTTTTATTCATCGGTGCATAACACAGGATCACATTAATGTGTACTTGCTTGTGGTTCTATTGATTTATTTGGGTTTGGGATTTGAGATTTAAATATTGAGCACAACCCACTTCTGGCAATGCTGATCGTATTCTGGTATGAACCTAAGGCCTATCCACGTCAATGTGGAAGCACTAACTCGAGTTTCGCTCTCGTTTGAGATCATCAGTAGTGCATATCCTTGACCGGACCTGGAAACAAACCCCGGTGGTTCTATTGTTGCTGTTATTAAATAGCTTTAGAACCACTTCACTGTGAGGGGCATTTTCCCTAATATGCCCTAAGAAAGCATTGTTTCACCTGTGTTTAAAAGCTTTTTGGCTGCTCCCTTTCATCTTGTTTTGCGTAATCCCAAAATGCTAACCTTATATTTTATTCCCTTTGCTTTTTGCACTGCTATTCCCAATTCATACATAGTTTTATCATTCCAAGTGCCAATTCCGGAGATTTTCCCAGGTTAAAGAAGGTAAGTGACTCCTTGCAGCTTTCTCCACATTGTTATACTTCTATGAGAGGAGCCTTCTTCCATCTTGGCTGGCAGTTGTTTTTCTTTTCTTTATTGACTTACCCATGCTTGGTTGGATTGTGCAGGTAGAGTATTCTCGGTATAAGGTAACCACTCTCACACCCTCCCCCTTTAGACATCTCTTACAACCTGCATGGTAGGTTACTGTGTTGCAATTCTTTGCCTCCATTATCAATGAATCAGGTGCCACCTCCACAATGAAGGTTGGCTGCAATGGATCTCCAGCACTGACTGTCTGTCTTTCACCCTAACTGTGCATTCTTTCAGATTGCTGTTCATCCATCTCTTGATGTTATCTCCCCACTTCTATCATTGTCTACCTCTCGATCGCTTGCCTTCAACCTTACCCTCCCGTATGGTTTTTATAAGAGTTTTAATGTCTTTTAACATGGCCAAAATATTTAACTTGCCTCTTTTTTATTTCTTTCATCAACTCTTTTCATTCCCAGTTTTTCTAAAAACCTCTGCATTTGATTGTTTCTGTTTCCAAGAAATACGACATATTCGTCTTTATATCCACATCTCCAGTGCCTCTATTTGACTTTCTTATTGTGTGTTCAATGTCAAGGTGTCTGCGCTATATATAGTATTAGTGAATATACATAACATATGACAGTTCTCATTTTTAATGTGTTGTTAACCTCTCTATATGTTAATACTAATTTCATGATGTTGAAAGCATTTGTGGCCATTCCTATTCTCTTTTTTATTTCTTGTTTCACTTCTGCCATCATCTGTTATTACATGTCCAAGATAGGAGAAATGTGTTACTTGGTCTAGTATCTCCCTTTTCACTGTGATGTTCATTGATGACCTCTCTTTTCCACTGCTAATTATCATTATGAGCTCCAATGACACACCAGCAACTGTATGATATTGCCTAATGTAAAAGAGTATAGACATTTCTCAGCAGGTCCTGCTGTCAGCAGTATGGTGTGTGGGGGTGACCAGGAAGATTGTATTGCCCTGTTGTCTTCAGATTATCTCTACAAGTTTCCTAATGTCAGTTAAATGTCATATATATGCTCTTCCCACCGTCTACACCAGGGCTGCAGAGGAGTTCCGTTAGCATCAATTCCCTCATGTCTGACTTCATCGAAATCAGTCACGGATATTCAGACACCAATTGAGACATTTGAGGTCTGAATGTTTAGTTATATTTATGTGTTAGAATGATCTTGTTTCCTATTGATGTGACATGTTCTTGTGGTTTAACACAAACTTACCTCTGGTAGCTTTCATTATTCATTTATGTACACTAACGATTTTCTGTTGTAATTTTTCTGTGGCATGGGCTTTGTATTATTCTAATCTTACAGTGGGATGTTATTTTGATGTTTTTTTAGATGGAATCATTTTAACACTGCAGCTTTTTAACATTTTCTTTGTGTTTAACATCATTGTGCAAAATTAACTTTATTCTGTGTATAATGTTAACATTTCTGCTATTAAATTATCCGTTTATATTTCATTACTAAATTAAGATTTTAAGTTTCCAAAAGTCAGTGTCCTGTAGTAAAGAAAAGAAAAAGGACCTTTTACACACTTGGAAATGTGGTGTTTGACCCATATTCTTATATAGACCAATCAGCTTTTACACACCTGAAGGCGTGTTGGAAATATGGTGTTCGACCCATATTCTTATATAGACCAGCCGGCAGTCCGTGGCTGATGTGGTCTGTATTAAGCCAGCCACCTCTGCTTTCCAAGACATTTGCAGGTACTCAACTTCAGTGGGTTCACCTGGCAGCTCAGGTCAGTGTCAAAATCTGCATCAGTGTGGGTTTGAACTCTTGACCACAGGGCCATCAGGTGAGTGTCTAGCATCTGTGCTAGATTGGCTCCCACATGTCATGTGACCTATTGATACTGTCAACACCCCTACCTTTTACAATACAGCTCTACTGTTTGTCACAGACATTAACAGTACTGTCACTGACATCGTCAACTCTGCTGTCACTGGTATTGTTAACTTTCTTCTTTCTGTGATTAACTCAGCTGCTGTTGACATTGTTAGCTTTATTGTCACTAACATGATAGCTCTACTGTCACTATGTCAGTGAGTAAAGCTAGCATGTTGCTAGCTTTACTGTCACTGACATTGTTAGCCTTACTGTTACTGACATTGCTGCCATTACAATCACTGACATGCTGGCCTTGCTGTCACTGACAGCTAGCTTTATATTGTGACTGACATATTGAAGATATGGAAGGAATCAACATTGGGGGACGATGCATCAATAACATTAGATATGCAGATGATACAGTCTTGATTGCAGACAATGAACAGGACCTGCAAAATTTAGTAGATGCGATTGTTACACACAGTGAACAACTAGGGTTAGAATTAAATTGTAAAAAGACACAGATTATGGTCGTCACTAGGAAGGACGAAATACCACAATGTAATATACAAGTAAATGGGAATATTCTTCAACAAGTGAGCAGGTACAATTATCTCGGAACAGTAATAACATCTGATGGGAGATGCCTTGAAGAGATTAGAACAAGAATCACCATGGCAAAAGTAGCCTTTAGCAAGATGAAAAACATATTGACCAATAAAAAGATGTCAATTGAAACGAGAAAAAGAGTGTTGAGATGCTACATTGAACCTGTACTTTTGTATGGATGTGAAGCGTGGACAATGAGCAGTCAGGCTGAAAAACATCTGATGGCTGTAGAGATGTGGTTTCTGAGGAAAATGCAAAGAATACCATGGACAGCCAGAAAGACCAATGAACAAGTCCTTCAAGAAACAAATGAAGATCGTAAATTGATTAGAGAAATTAGACGTAGACAGTCAACATTTTTTGGGCATGTTATGAGAAGAAATGGATTGGAGAATTTGGTGACAACTGGTAAGATCGAGGGGAACAGACCAAGGGGAAGACTTAAAAGCAAGTACCTGGATGGCTTGGCCTTGTGGCATGGTCGAGACAGAAACACGGAGCTGATCCACGACTCTGGTGATCGAGTGAGATGGCAGAACATGACCGCCCACGCTTACCGGCATGGCACATGATGGATGGATGGACATGCTCACTTTACTTTCACTGACTTTGCAAGTTCTAGTATCACCTACATTCCAGCTCTGCTTCCACTGGCGTTTTGTGCTATTACTGACATTGTCATAGTTAAATTTGCACTATTTAAAATGTCAGTGTTTGACGATGTCAGTGACAGGTGGCACATGTTTTAGTAAATTGAGTCAACTTGACATTGATAATGCACTCTTGTTGAAAAAAACATGGCTAGAAAAATAGGAGCATATTGGTGTGCATATTTTTATACTAAGTTAAGAAAACTGAATCAACAGTCAAACAGTTGAACGTATTGCTCAGCAATTAAAGATTATACTGAAATGTACAAGAAAAATACAAGAGATTGTGAGAAATGTTTCAGAATTGTGTAGAATTACATAGTAAGTATGGGCAAAAAGAGAGGCATATTTTCGCAAAATAGGTCTCACAGTGTGTAAAGTTAGCGTTTTACTAATGATAACTCATGTTTTGAGTGGTTTTAGATGCCTTACACTCCTTGTGTTAAGATTATTTAATCAGTAGTGCAGTTCCTCGCATCTAAGCAAGTAACTACACACTCAAATGAAGAGTGGTCACTGTACTGTAGCCCTGTAATCTAGTCTCACTGTACTGTAGCCCTGTAATTTAGTCTCACTGTACTGTAGCTCTGTAATCTAGTCTCACTGTACTCTAGTGCATTAGTAGCGCTGAACTGTAGCTCTTTAATCTAGTCTCACTGTACTGTAGTGCATTAGTATAACTGTACTATAGCTCTATAAGTTATTCACACTATACTGTAGCTCTAAAAACTAGTCAGACTGTACAATAGCTGGATAAAATAGTCAACTGTACTATAGCTCTATAAACTAGTCATCCTGTACTGTAGCTCATTAGTGTCATTGTACTATAGCTCTATAAACTATTCACACTGTACTATAGCTCTATAAACTAGGTTCACTGTACTATAGCTCTATAAACTATTCACACTGTACTATAGCTCTACAAACCATTTTGCGGACTCATCCGCACAAGATAACAATATCAAAATTAGTTCAGAGACAGCAAGAGATTTGAGAGAAATTGCAACATACAGGACAGAATGATATACTACATGAGGTTCTGGAGGCATCTATCACAGTCAGTGAACTGGAGCTAGCCATATAAAAACTGAAAATAAGAGAGTCACCAGAAGCTGATGGTATCTCCAATGAAATGATCAGGAATCTAGGAACAGAGGCCAAAGCAAAGCTGATGCAGATCTTCAATAACAGTTGGACTTTAGGCAGTGTTCCACAAGCCTGGAGAGAAGCAATCATGATACCCCTCCTAAAATCAGGGAAAGATAGTTCCATTGCCTCCAGCTACAGACCAATTAGCCTCACCAGCTGTCTCTGCAAAACAATGGAGCACATCATCAATCACAGACTGCAGTGGTACATTGAAAATGAAAACATCCTTGTGCCACAGTAGGCTGGCTTTAGGCAGTGCTACTCTACGGAAGATCAGACAACCTATCTCTCTCAAGAAATTGAGGATGCATTCCAGGAGAAGAAGCTTGTGCTTGCGGCATGGGTAGATCTGAAGAAAGCCTTTGACAAAGTCTGAAAAGAAGGTCTGATGAAGAAACTGAGAAACTGTAAAGTCAATGGAAGAATGTACAAATGGGTGAAAGCATACTTGCACAACAGAAGAGCTTGAGTACAGATAGACGGACTCAAAAGCAAGAAAGTACTACTGCGCCACTGTGTTCCATAGGGCGGAATCTTGTCCCCCACACTTTTTCTAATCTTCATCAATGATCTTGTTGCTAATCTACTGCATGGAATTAAAGCGGCAATGATGCTGATGACCTGGCTCTGTGGTACACAAATGAACATGCATCAGTGGCCACCAGATCGCTACAAAGAGCTGTAGATACATTTGTTGCATGGGCAAATAGATGGTGTGTCAGCATAAACACTGACAAGTGCCGCACCACTATTTACCCTCTCTCCAAAACAAAAGGCAGGAATCACCCAGATAAATGGAACACCCCTAAAAGAAGATAAAGAATCAACATACCTTGGAGTGACATTTGATGACAGGCTGACATGGAGAAAACACATCAAAAAAGCAGTAGCAAAAGCCAGAAGGAAAATAGCCATCCTGAGAAAGCTAAGTGGAACCACATGGGGAGCCAGTGGGAAAATACTTAGCAAAGTTTATCAACAGAGCATATGACCACACCTGGAGTACGGGTCAACTGTGTGGTGTTCAGCATAAAAAACCACACTACAAGAGCTGGACAAAGTGCAAAATCACCACAGGAGGGATGAGATCAACCCCTATAGTGGAAATGGAGAAGATGGGGAGGACACAAGCACTGAGAGAGCGCAGAGATACGAAAACGCTAATACAAGTAGACAAGTTCCTCAGCTTGCCAGGCCACCCTATGAAGAACAGATTTGAAAACCTAGCTATGGGGTGGTTGAAAAGAAGTAGTTTTATCCACCAGGCCAAACGACTCTGCAGAGAAACCACCGATCTGCCCACGCTTGGTATCCCCTAACAACTATTCCAGAGCGAACTCCATGGAAAGATGAACATAGACTATCATTACAAATCCAGACAAAAGTGAGAGGAATATTTGACAAGGAAGAACAGAACAGTGTACAGCGCAGAACAGCCACTCTCAGCTTCCTTGATGAAGAATACCCACAGGGCCTCTGGATCCGTGTCTACACAGATGGGTCAGCACAAAATGCTGTTTGAAATGGAGGGGCTGGAGTGTACATAGAATACCCAAATAATACTAGGGACATGGCCAGAGTTCCAACAGGAAAGTACTGCCATAACTGTGATGCTGAAATTGAGGCAGTCAAGATAGCAACAGAGAAATTACTAAATACCAGCCATGGTACACAATCTGTGGTGCTATGGACAGATGCAAAATCAGTACTCAAGGCGCTCCTGTCTGGGAAATTGCTAGTACTAAGGACACTACTTTCTGAACTTAGCAGTCAGCATAAGGTCACCATACAGTGGATACCATCCCATTGTGGAGTACCCGGAAACGACAGAGCTGATCGATTGGCTAAGTAAGGAGCAAAAGAAGAACAGCCTGATGTGCCCATTACATACCACCAAAAGAAAAGAATGATTAAATCGGTCAGAAAGTCACTAAAACCTGCTCAAGACGACTACCACGTTATGGACAGACCAGAACAAGTCATTATTCTGCGCCTCAGAACAGGACAAAATATGCAACCACATGTATACAAAATTCAAAATTGGTGAATCAACCATGTGCACATGTGGGTTGGCGTCACAGACAGCAGAGCACATACTCCAAGACTGCCCAAAATGCAACATATCTAGGCAAATCTTTTGGCCTAGATAGACAACAGTGGATGATAAACTCTATGGACCGCTGAGTGAACTAAAAAAGACAGTTAAATTCATACAAGAGACAACATTGCAGTTGTAGACATATTTCAAGTGATTGAAAGAAGAAGAAGAAAAAGAAGAAGCTCTATAAACTATTCACACTGTATTATAGCTCTTTAAATTAGTCACACTGTGCTGTAGCTCTATAAACTAGTCACACTGTACTGTAGCTCTTTAAATTTGTCACACTGTACTGTAGCTCTATAAACTAGTCAGATTGTACTGTAGCTCTATAAACTAGTCACACTGTACTGTAGCTCTATAAACTAGTCACACTGTACTGTAGCTCTTTAAATTTGTCACACTGTACTGTAGCTCTATAAACTAGCCACACTGTACTGTAGCTCTTTAAATTTGTCACACTGTACTGTAGCTCTAAAAACTAGTCACACTGTACTGTAGCTCTATAAACTAGTCAGATTGTACTGTAGCTCTATAAACTAGTCACACTGTGCTGTAGCTCTATAAACTAGTCACACTGTGCTGTAGCTCTATAAACTAGTCACACTGTACTGTAGCTCTATAAACTAGTCACACTGTACTGTAGCTCTTTAAATTTGTCACACTGTACTGTAGCTCTATAAACTAGTCACACTGTACTGTAGCTCTTTAAATTTGTCACACTGTACTGTAGCTCTATAAACTAGTCACACTGTACTGTAGCTCTTTAAATTTGTCACACTGTACTGTAGCTCTATAAACTAGTCACATTGTACTGTAGCTCTATACACTAGCCACACTGTACTGTAGCTCTATAAACTAGTCACACTGTACTGTAGCTCTTTAAATTTGTCACACTGTACTGTAGCTCTATAAACTAGTCACACTGTACTGTAGCTCTTTAAATTTGTCACACTGTACTGTAGCTCTATAAACTAGTCACACTGTACTGTATCTCTATAAACTAGCCACACTGTTACTGTAGCTCTATAAACTAGTCACACTGCACTGTAGCTCTATAAACTAGTCACACTGTACTGTAGCTCTATAAACTAGTCACACTGTACTGTAGCTCTTTAAATTTGTCACACTGTACTGTAGTTCTATAAACTAGTCACACTGTACTGTAGCTGTATAAACTAGTCACACTGTACTGTAGGTCTATAAACTAGCCACACTGTACTGTAGCTCTATAAACTAGCCACACTGTTACTGTAGCTCTATAAACTAGTCACACTGCACTGTAGCTCTATAAACTAGTCACACTGTACTGTAGCTCTATAAACTAGTCACACTGTACTGTAGCTCTATAAACTAGTCACACTGTACTGTAGCTCTATAAACTAGTCACACTGTACTGTAGGTCTATAAACTAGTCACACTGTACTGTAGCTCTATAAACTAGTCACACTGTACTGTAGCTCTATAAACTAGTCACACTGTACTGTAGCTCTATAAACTAGTCACACTGTACTGTAGCTCTATAAACTAGTCACACTGTACTTTAGCTCTATAAATTTGTCACACTGTACTGTAGCTCTTTAAATTTGTCACACTGTACTGTAGCTCTATAAACTAGTCACACTGTACTGTAGCTCTTTAAATTTGTCACACTGTACTGTAGCTCTATAAACTAGTCACACTGTACTGTAGCTCTATAAACTAGTCACACTGTACTGTAGCTCTATAAACTAGTCACACTGTACTTTAGCTCTATAAACTAGTCACACTGTACTGTAGCTCTTTAAATTTGTCACACTGTACTGTAGCTCTATAAACTAGTCACACTGTACTGTAGCTCTATAAACTAGTCACACTGTACTGTAGCTCATCTAGTCACACTGTACTGTAGCTCGTCTAGTCACAATGTACTGTAGCTCTATAAACTAGTCACACTGTACTGTAGCTCTATAAACTAGTCACACTGTACTGTAGCTCTATAATCTAGTCACACTGTACTATAGCTCTATAAACTATTCACTGTACTATAGCTCTTGTGTCAGGTCTTAGTCAGATATGACTGAGCTACCGTATAACAATAGACGGTACTACCTGCTTTCTGTTATCGCCGAATGTTGGCCGGCGCTTACCAAACCCGACACCCCACATTGTGCCAACGGCTTCGGGCGGAAGAGCGCAATTGGGAGGGTACAAGCCTTACCCTAGTGCGAGGAAATGCAACCTAAAGACAAAGTGTCATGGCAGGGCAGACCAGGCCCTAAGCCTTGGTTGGCAGCTGGTCTAGGATCGAGGCTCCGACAGGTGGACAGTTAGAGCATTGCTTTGCTGATCCAGCAGCTTCTGCAGCTTGTCTTGTTCCAGATTTAGGGGTGTTACCTTTCCTCTGGAGTGAACTAGGCAAGCCGAGAGAGGGATCATGCTGCATGGGCAACACATGATCTCTATATTTTAGCCCAGATTTTTTGTTATGGAGAGGCAATAACTCCATCACTTACAAACTATCGTCTGTCAAGACGGCTAGGTGCCAATGAGTGAGAAAATGACTATAGCTCTATAAACTTATCTCACTGTATTATAGCTGTATAAATTAGTCACACTGTATTATAGCTCTTTAAATTAGTCACACTGTACTGTAGCTCTTTAAATTTGTCACATTGTACTGTAGCTCTTTAAATTTGTCACACTGTACTGTAGCTCTTTAAATTTGTCACACTGTACTGTAGCTCTTTAAATTAGTCACACTGTACTGTAGCTCTTTAAATTTGTCACATTGTACTGTAGCTCTTTAAATTTGTCACACTGTACTGTAGCTCTTTAAATTTGTCACACTGTACTGTAGCTCTTTAAATTTGTCACACTGTACTGTAGCTCTATAAACTAGTCACACTGTACTGTAGCTCTTTAAATTTGTCACACTGTACTGTAGCTCTATAAACTAGTCACACTGTACTGTAGCTCTTTAAATTTGTCACACTGTACTGTAGCTCTATAAACTAGTCACACTGTACTGTAGCTCTTTAAATTTGTCACACTGTACTGTAGCTCTATAAACTAGTCACACTGTACTGTAGCTCTTTAAATTTGTCACACTGTACTGTAGCTCTATAAACTAGTCACATTGTACTGTAGCTCTTTAAATTTGTCACACTGTACTGTAGCTCTTTAAATTTGTCACACTGTACTGTAGCTCTATAAACTAGTCACACTGTACTGTAGCTCTTTAAATTTGTCACACTGTACTGTAGCTCTATAAACTAGTCACACTGTACTGTAGCTCTTTAAATTTGTCACACTGTACTGTAGCTCTATAAACTAGTCACACTGTACTATAGCTCTATAAACTAGTCACACTGTACTGTAGCTCTATAAACTAGTCACACTGTACTATAGCTCTATAAACTAGTCACACTGTACTGTAGCTCTATAAACTAGTCACACTGTACTGTAGCTCTATAAACTAGTCACACTGTACTGTAGCTCTATAAACTAGTCACACTGTACTGTAGCTCTATAAACTAGTCAAACACTGTACTGTAGCTCATCTAGTCACACTGTACTGTAGCTCTATAAACAGTCAGATTGTACTGTAGCTCTATAAACTAGTCACACTGTACTGTAGCTCTATAAACTAGTCACACTGTACTGTAGCTCTTTAAATTTGTCACACTGTACTGTAGCTGTATATACTAGTCACACTGTACTGTAGCTCTTTAAATTTGTCAGACTGTACTGTAGCTCTATAAACTAGTCACACTGTACTGTAGCTCTATAAACTAGTCACACTGTACTGTAGCTCTATAAACTAGTCACACTGTACTGTAGCTCTATAAACTAGTCAAACACTGTACTGTAGCTCATCTAGTCACACTGTACTGTAGCTCGTCTAGTCACAATGTACTGTAGCTCTATAAACTAGTCACACTGTACTGTAGCTCTATAAACTAGTCACACTGTACTGTAGCTGTATAAACTAGTCACACTGCACTGTAGCTCTATAAACTAGTCACACTGTACTGTAGCTCTATAAACTAGTCACACTGTACTGTAGCTGTATAAACTAGTCTCACTGTAAGTAAGAAATAAAAAGCAATGGAATATTTTACATTGCTTGAGAAGTATCAAGTATATGATGTTAGCCCCATATCTTGTGTAGACCAATCAGCACTTTGTGGATGATGGGCTCAGTCTCAGGCCAGGGGCCTTTACTTCCCTGGACATTTCCTGGCACCCATTGCAGGCCAGGTCCACCTGGGAGCCTGGCCTAGCTTCCATCAATTTGTCTTGATAGGGATTTGAACACATGGCCACCAGGCTACCAAGTAAGCATGCCACCATGGCTGCCCTTGTCTCACTGCCCTGCAGCCGAATAACCTAGCCCCTGTAGCTTCAGATTGTGACTTCATAAGGGCGTGAAGGTTCATCTGTCATTGATGAAATATTCTTCCGGAAGGTTGGCAGTCTTGCTTCATCATCTCCAGTGTAGGAAACAAAAGAGAATGTACTGTTGCCTACAAATTAAACAGAGCTTAGGTATGACATGTATGGCAAAGTCACATCCGTAAGTGCACCACTGGTAACTGGGTTTCAGTTTCTGTTTTGTTGTTACAAGATCTGAGTTTAAATGTGTTTGCTGGTTTTGTTAAACAAAGTTCAGTTCCAAAGGTTTTTTGTTTTGTTTTGAATTGTGCGTCTCTCTTCTTGGCCAGTCTGTCTGCCTTCTCATTGGAAATATGCCAGCAATCTGCTGGAGTCTGGCCACTCGTAATCTAGAACTAACAGCTAACCTGGCCGAACGGATAAGGGTGATCTGGCTCTTAAAACTGCCGGTGCCCTGATGGCTGGGCAGGGGTTCATTCCCTACACCAGTCAGTTGGACTGAAACATTGACTTCTTATTCAGAAAGCAGTGGCAAACTGTGAGTGAGTGGCACCTTGCAGTCTTGACAGACCAAAGTATGTGAGTTGGAATGTGGCCAATATTCCATCACAATGCCTGGGCAGAGCTTCAGAGAAACATGTGGCACAGTGGCAAACTGTGAGTGAGTGGCACCTTGCAGTCTTGACAGACCAAAGTATGTGAGTTGGAATGTGGCCAATATTCCATCACAATGCCTGGGCAGAGCTTCAGAGAAACATGTGGCACAGTGGCAAACTGTGAGTGAGTGGCACCTTGCAGTCTTGACAGACCAAAGTATGTGAGTTGGAATGTGGCCAATATTCCATCACAATGCCTGGGCAGAGCTTCAGAGAAACATGTGGCACAGTGGCAAACTGTGAGTGAGTGGCACCTTGCAGTCTTGACAGACCAAAGTATGTGAGTTGGAATGTGGCCAATATTCCATCACAATGCCTGGGCAGAGCTTGAGAGAAACATGTGGCACAGTGGCAAACTGTGAGTGAGTGGCACCTTGCAGTCTTGACAGACCAAAGTATGTGAGTTGGAATGTGGCCAATATTCCATCACAATGCCTGGGCAGAGCTTGAGAGAAACATGTGGCACAGTGGCAAACTGTGAGTGAGTGGCACCTTGCAGTCTTGACAGACCAAAGTATGTGAGTTGGAATGTGGCCAATATTCCATCACAATGCCTGGGCAGAGCTTGAGAGAAACATGTGGCACAGTGGCAAACTGTGAGTGAGTGGCACCTTGCAGTCTTGACAGACCAAAGTATGTGAGTTGGAATGTGGCCAATATTCCATCACAATGCCTGGGCAGAGCTTGAGAGAAACATGTGGCACAGTGGCAAACTGTGAGTGAGTGGCACCTTGCAGTCTTGACAGACCAAAGTATGTGAGTTGGAATGTGGCCAATATTCCATCACAATGTCTGGGCAGAGCTTGAGAGAAACATGTGGCACAGTGGCAAACTGTGAGTGAGTGGCACCTTGCAGTCTTGACAGACCAAAGTATGTGAGTTGGAATGTGGCCAATATTCCATCACAATGTCTGGGCAGAGCTTGAGAGAAACATGTGGCACAGTGGCAAACTGTGAGTGAGTGGCACCTTGCAGTCTTGACAGACCAAAGTATGTGAGTTGGAATGTGGCCAATATTCCATCACAATGTCTGGGCAGAGCTTGAGAGAAACATGTGGCACAGTGGCAAACTGTGAGTGAGTGGCACCTTGCAGTCTTGACAGACCAAAGTATGTGAGTTGGAATGTGGCCAATATTCCATCACAATGTCTGGGCAGAGCTTGAGAGAAACATGTGGCACAGTGGCAAACTGTGAGTGAGTGGCACCTTGCAGTCTTGACAGACCAAAGTATGTGAGTTGGAATGTGGCCAATATTCCATCACAATGTCTGGGCAGAGCTTGAGAGAAACATGTGGCACAGTGGCAAACTGTGAGTGAGTGGCACCTTGCAGTCTTGACAGACCAAAGTATGTGAGTTGGAATGTGGCCAATATTCCATCACAATGTCTGGGCAGAGCTTGAGAGAAACATGTGGCACAGTGGCAAACTGTGAGTGAGTGGCACCTTGCAGTCTTGACAGACCAAAGTATGTGAGTTGGAATGTGGCCAATATTCCATCACAATGTCTGGGCAGAGCTTGAGAGAAACATGTGGCACAGTGGCAAACTGTGAGTGAGTGGCACCTTGCAGTCTTGACAGACCAAAGTATGTGAGTTGGAATGTGGCCAATATTCCATCACAATGTCTAGGCAGAGCTTGAGAGAAACATGTGGCACAGTGGCAAACTGTGAGTGAGTGGCACCTTGCAGTCTTGACAGACCAAAGTATGTGAGTTGGAATGTGGCCAATATTCCATCACAATGCCTGGGCAGAGCTTGAGAGAAACATGTGGCACAGTGGCAAACTGTGAGTGAGTGGCACCTTGCAGTCTTGACAGACCAAAGTATGTGAGTTGGAATGTGGCCAATATTCCATCACAATGTCTGGGCAGAGCTTGAGAGAAACATGTGGCACAGTGGCAAACTGTGAGTGAGTGGCACCTTGCAGTCTTGACAGACCAAAGTATGTGAGTTGGAATGTGGCCAATATTCCATCACAATGCCTGGGCAGAGCTTGAGAGAAACATGTGGCACAGTGGCAAACTGTGAGTGAGTGGCACCTTGCAGTCTTGACAGACCAAAGTATGTGAGTTGGAATGTGGCCAATATTCCATCACAATGCCTGGGCAGAGCTTGAGAGAATCATGTGGCACAGTGGCAAACTGTGAGTGAGTGGCACCTTGCAGTCTTGACAGACCAAAGTATGTGAGTTGGAATGTGGCCAATATTCCATCACAATGTCTGGGCAGAGCTTGAGAGAAACATGTGGCACAGTGGCAAACTGTGAGTGAGTGGCACCTTGCAGTCTTGACAGACCAAAGTATGTGAGTTGGAATGTGGCCAATATTCCATCACAATGCCTGGGCAGAGCTTGAGAGAAACATGTGGCACAGTGGCAAACTGTGAGTGAGTGGCACCTTGCAGTCTTGACAGACCAAAGTATGTGAGTTGGAATGTGGCCAATATTCCATCACAATGCCTGGGCAGAGCTTGAGAGAAACATGTGGCACAGTGGCAAACTGTGAGTGAGTGGCACCTTGCAGTCTTGACAGACCAAAGTATGTGAGTTGGAATGTGGCCAATATTCCATCACAATGTCTGGGCAGAGCTTGAGAGAAACATGTGGCACAGTGGCAAACTGTGAGTGAGTGGCACCTTGCAGTCTTGACAGACCAAAGTATGTGAGTTGGAATGTGGCCAATATTCCATCACAATGCCTGGGCAGAGCTTGAGAGAAACATGTGGCACAGTGGCAAACTGTGAGTGAGTGGCACCTTGCAGTCTTGACAGACCAAAGTATGTGAGTTGGAATGTGGCCAATATTCCATCACAATCCCTGGGCAGAGCTTGAGAGAAACATGTGGCACAGTGGCAAACTGTGAGTGAGTGGCACCTTGCAGTCTTGACAGACCAAAGTATGTGAGTTGGAATGTGGCCAATATTCCATCACAATGCCTGGGCAGAGCTTGAGAGAATCATGTGGCACAGTGGCAAACTGTGAGTGAGTGGCACCTTGCAGTCTTGACAGACCAAAGTATGTGAGTTGGAATGTGGCCAATATTCCATCACAATGCCTGGGCAGAGCTTGAGAGAATCATGTGGCACAGTGGCAAACTGTGAGTGAGTGGCACCTTGCAGTCTTGACAGACCAAAGTATGTGAGTTGGAATGTGGCCAATATTCCATCACAATGCCTGGGCAGAGCTTGAGAGAAACATGTGGCGCAGTGGCAAACTGTGAGTGAGTGGCACCTTGCAGTCTTGACAGACCAAAGTATGTGAGTTGGAATGTGGCCAATATTCCATCACAATCCCTGGGCAGAGCTTGAGAGAAACATGTGGCACAGTGGCAAACTGTGAGTGAGTGGCACCTTGCAGTCTTGACAGACCAAAGTATGTGAGTTGGAATGTGGCCAATATTCCATCACAATGTCTGGGCAGAGCTTGAGAGAAACATGTGGCACAGTGGCAAACTGTGAGTGAGTGGCACCTTGCAGTCTTGACAGACCAAAGTATGTGAGTTGGAATGTGGCCAATATTCCATCACAATCCCTGGGCAGAGCTTGAGAGAAACATGTGGCACAGTGGCAAACTGTGAGTGAGTGGCACCTTGCAGTCTTGACAGACCAAAGTATGTGAGTTGGAATGTGGCCAATATTCCATCACAATGTCTGGGCAGAGCTTGAGAGAAACATGTGGCACAGTGGCAAACTGTGAGTGAGTGGCACCTTGCAGTCTTGACAGACCAAAGTATGTGAGTTGGAATGTGGCCAATATTCCATCACAATGCCTGGGCAGAGCTTGAGAGAAACATGTGGCACAGTGGCAAACTGTGAGTGAGTGGCACCTTGCAGTCTTGACAGACCAAAGTATGTGAGTTGGAATGTGGCCAATATTCCATCACAATGTCTGGGCAGAGCTTGAGAGAAACATGTGGCACAGTGGCAAACTGTGAGTGAGTGGCACCTTGCAGTCTTGACAGACCAAAGTATGTGAGTTGGAATGTGGCCAATATTCCATCACAATGTCTGGGCAGAGCTTGAGAGAAACATGTGGCACAGTGGCAAACTGTGAGTGAGTGGCACCTTGCAGTCTTGACAGACCAAAGTATGTGAGTTGGAATGTGGCCAATATTCCATCACAATGTCTGGGCAGAGCTTGAGAGAATCATGTGGCACAGTGGCAAACTGTGAGTGAGTGGCACCTTGCAGTCTTGACAGACCAAAGTATGTGAGTTGGAATGTGGCCAATATTCCATCACAATCCCTGGGCAGAGCTTGAGAGAAACATGTGGCACAGTGGCAAACTGTGAGTGAGTGGCACCTTGCAGTCTTGACAGACCAAAGTATGTGAGTTGGAATGTGGCCAATATTCCATCACAATGCCTGGGCAGAGCTTGAGAGAAACATGTGGCACAGTGGCAAACTGTGAGTGAGTGGCACCTTGCAGTCTTGACAGACCAAAGTATGTGAGTTGGAATGTGGCCAATATTCCATCACAATGTCTGGGCAGAGCTTGAGAGAAACATGTGGCACAGTGGCAAACTGTGAGTGAGTGGCACCTTGCAGTCTTGACAGACCAAAGTATGTGAGTTGGAATGTGGCCAATATTCCATCACAATGCCTGGGCAGAGCTTGAGAGAAACATGTGGCACAGTGGCAAACTGTGAGTGAGTGGCACCTTGCAGTCTTGACAGACCAAAGTATGTGAGTTGGAATGTGGCCAATATTCCATCACAATGTCTGGGCAGAGCTTGAGAGAAACATGTGGCACAGTGGCAAACTGTGAGTGAGTGGCACCTTGCAGTCTTGACAGACCAAAGTATGTGAGTTGGAATGTGGCCAATATTCCATCACAATGTCTGGGCAGAGCTTGAGAGAAACATGTGGCACAGTGGCAAACTGTGAGTGAGTGGCACCTTGCAGTCTTGACAGACCAAAGTATGTGAGTTGGAATGTGGCCAATATTCCATCACAATGCCTGGGCAGAGCTTGAGAGAAACATGTGGCACAGTGGCAAACTGTGAGTGAGTGGCACCTTGCAGTCTTGACAGACCAAAGTATGTGAGTTGGAATGTGGCCAATATTCCATCACAATCCCTGGGCAGAGCTTGAGAGAAACATGTGGCACAGTGGCAAACTGTGAGTGAGTGGCACCTTGCAGTCTTGACAGACCAAAGTATGTGAGTTGGAATGTGGCCAATATTCCATCACAATCCCTGGGCAGAGCTTGAGAGAAACATGTGGCACAGTGGCAAACTGTGAGTGAGTGGCACCTTGCAGTCTTGACAGACCAAAGTATGTGAGTTGGAATGTGGCCAATATTCCATCACAATGCCTGGGCAGAGCTTGAGAGAAACATGTGGCACAGTGGCAAACTGTGAGTGAGTGGCACCTTGCAGTCTTGACAGACCAAAGTATGTGAGTTGGAATGTGGCCAATATTCCATCACAATCCCTGGGCAGAGCTTGAGAGAAACATGTGGCGCAGTGGCAAACTACTGCACATAAAATTGCCTACAACATTAACCTGCAACTTAACTTGTGTCTTGTAGGCTGCAACATGATTGTCTGTTTCCTTGTTTGTTACTGAATGTCTGCTTCCTTGTTTTGTTTTTACTTCCCCCTAAGGCTGTGATATTTTTTTTAAACAATTAAGGACCCTTTTATTTACTGTAAGGTGCAAAGGGCATATGGTGCTGCCTATATTTGTATAGACCATTCAGGATTGGATGATTGATGTCAGTATCACACTAGCCTGTGATGACCATTGGCCCACTGTTTTATGTCCTGCAGACTCATTGTAGTCTGTGATGGCACTTGTTGTTCTGTGTTGAGCTAAGAACTGACATAACTGCACTCAGGACATTCCCATATGCATTCCGTCCCCTCATTCAACAGCCAGCAAAGAGTCACGCTACTAATCGTTCCCCCCGCTATCTGATTGAAAGTTCCCCTAGTTGTTCTGAGTGCTTCAGTCTTTGCTTTGAAGTTGAGACTTTTCTGATGGCTACTCTGTATTTATATCGAGATAATTCTTTAACAGTATGCATACTACAAAACTGAAGTATTTTGCACAACTGTTTGATCTGACAACAAATGTAATTCATTGTATACCAAGACAATGACTACATGTTGATCAGCTACTCGCTACATCACCAAACCACCAGTTTTCTTTTCGAAAAATATGTTTCATGTTAATCAGTAAATACATAGTGACTTGTGCGGTATGGAATGAGTTAACAAAATTCAAATGTTTGGTTATATTCATTGTTCAGTGTATGGTCAGTTGTTTGGTATAGAACAAAAGTTCTACAACTCTTTCTGTACCAGGACATGTGCTTTTATAACACAGTAACAACACTCCAGACCACAACAAATAATAATTTACAACTGAAGGAGCTGAAGTAACAACTAGCATTAATATTTAAAGTAAAAAGCTATACTAATAAAATTTGAAGTAACTAATAATGAAACATTTAAAGTAAGACCTAAGATAGAAAGATTTAAAGTAACAACTGGAAAAGAGTGGGTACAAGTAATAAATGTTGAACTGAAGGCATAGGAAAATGACTGGAAATTGTTGGTGATGTAAGGAGTTGTTTATTGATGTAAGATGAGTTGCCTGGTACAGAATCAGTTCAGATATACTGCCAGCTGCCCTTGAGCCAGTTCCAGTGCATTCCTTGTGTAAGTAAATGCCATTCTACTAAATTTGTGAATATTCCAGAATAGTTGCTGGGATTCACTGTGACATCCTGCAAAAGGATATGTAACTAAATTGTTTCTTTCATAATTCTGCAATTGAACCACCATAGTTAGAATGTTACATATTCTGTTATTTCTTGTTTGTCCTTTCTGTGAAGCTGACAGTTTTTCTCAAGCATTTCATTTAACATATTCTGTAGTGGGTTTCCTCTCTTCGTCTGCTTTCATTCACTTGAAATGTGTTGATATCTGCAATGTTGTCTCTTATGTATAAACCTCACTGATTTCCTCTTTTAATTTAGACAAAGTCCATGATGGCACTGGTAGCACAATACTATTGTTCACGTGATGTCCATGTTGATGTGTGGGTGCCTAAGCTATGGTGACTGTAACTCACTATGTCCACCTTCTGACAGCTTGTTCCTGATTCCCTAGCAAGTCTTCCATCATTTGCACAAATTATGTCTAGTTATTGTGTTTTGAAAAACATTTACATGTATTGCGTATTACCAAGTGTGAGCACAGCACTCAAGACATTCCCATCCTCCATCCTCATCTTTAACAACCAGCAGAGTCACAGTACTAATGGTACCAGTTGCAGCCTGGTTGTGTCCGTCCGGCCTTTCCTCAGAGTACTCAGTGTCAGCCAGATCCTCTGGTCACTCGCTGTCACATCATTCAAGCAGGCCATGATGATTGATGTTCTTTCACACTATACACATGATCCACATGTGCCCTCACCACATCTGCCTTATCTTACA
Source organism: Cepaea hortensis (assembly GCA_963921405.1). Lineage (NCBI taxonomy): Eukaryota > Metazoa > Mollusca > Gastropoda > Stylommatophora > Helicidae > Cepaea > Cepaea hortensis. The sequence continues at coordinate 48,934,570 of OY992888.1, forward strand.
CCAGTACCTCACCACATCTGCCTTATCTTACACCAGTAACTCACCACATCTGCCTTATCTTACACCAATACCTCACATCTGCCTTATCTTACACCAATACCCCACCACATCTGTCTTATCTTACACCAATACCTCACATCTGCCTTATCTTACACCAATACCTCACCACATCTGCCTTATCTTACACCAATACCTCACCACATCTGCCTTATCTTACACCAATACCTCACATCTGTCTTATCTTACACCAATACCCCACCACATCTGTCTTATCTTACACCAATACCTCACCACATCTGCCTTATCTTACACCAATACCCCACCACATCTGTCTTATCTTACACCAATACCTCACCACATCTGCCTTATCTTACACCAATACCCCACCACATCTGTCTTATCTTACACCAATACCCCACCACATCTGTCTTATCTTACACCAATACCTCACATCTGCCTTATCTTACACCAATACCTCACCACATCTGCCTTATCTTACACCAATACCTCACCACATCTGCCTTATCTTACACCAATACCCCACCACATCTGTCTTATCTTACACCATTACCTCACCACATCTGCCTTATCTTACACCAATACCCCACCACATCTGTCTTATCTTACACCAATACCTCACCACATCTGTCTTATCTTACACCAATACCCCACCACATGTCTTATCTTACACCAATACCCCACCACATCTGTCTTATCTTACACCAATACCTCACCACATCTGCCTTATCTTACACCAATACCCCACCACATCTGTCTTATCTTACACCAATACCTCACATCTGCCTTATCTTACACCAATACCCCACCACATCTGTCTTATCTTACACCAATACCCCACCACATCTGCCTTATCTTACACCAATACTCCACCACATCTGTCTTATCTTACACCAATACCTCACCACATCTGCCTTATCTTACACCAATACCCCACCACATCTGTCTTATCTTACACCAATACCTCACATCTGCCTTATCTTACACCAATACTCCACCACATCTGTCTTATCTTACACCAATACCTCACCACATCTGTCTTATCTTACACCAATACCTCACCACATCTGCCTTATCTTACACCAATACTCCACCACATGTCTTATCTTACACCAATACCTCACATCTGCCTTATCTTACACCAATACTCCACCACATCTGTCTTATCTTACACCAGTACCTCACCACATCTGCCTTATCTTACACCAATACCCCACCACATCTGTCTTATCTTACACCAATACCCCACCACATCTGTCTTATCTTACACCAATACCTCACCACATCTGCCTTATCTTACACCAATACCTCACCACATCTGCCTTATCTTACACCAATACCTCACCACATCTGTCTTATCTTACACCAATACCCCACCACATTTGTCTTATCTTACACCAGTACCCCACCACATCTGTCTTATCTTACACCAGTACCTCACCACATCTGTCTTATCTTACACCAATACCCCACCACATCTGTCTTATCTTACACCAGTACCCCACCACATCTGTCTTATCTTACACCAGTACCTCACCACATCTGTCTTATCTTACACCAATACCTCACCACATCTGTCTTATCTTACACCAATACCTCACCACATCTGCCTTATCTTACACCAATACTCCACCACATCTGTCTTATCTTACACCAATACCCCACCACATCTGTCTTATCTTACACCAGTACCTCACCACATCTGCCTTATCTTACACCAATACCTCACCACATCTGTCTTATCTTACACCAATACCCCACCACATCTGTCTTATCTTACACCAATACCCCACCACATCTGCCTTATCTTACACCAATACCCCACCACATCTGTCTTATCTTACACCAGTAAGAAATTTGATTTGATTTCATTTCCTTGCTGTGTCACATTTGTTGCTGAAACATTCAGTCATGGTGTGTGTTCATTTGGTTTGTCAATAGTGTACTAGCAGAAATGTGTATGCAGATATGGCTAGTTAAGTTTATCCATTGAATTTAATGATTTAAAACTAGTTCTTGAATTGCTTTCTGTTGAAATGCATATATTCAATATGAATTTGATTGATTTCAAATTTTTTAGTTTAAAAACAAAAATGTTTTCATAAGTTACCATTGATGCTAATGTTTAAGGATTTTAGTTTTAGTAGTCAAATACTTAATAGTTTACATATTTTCTAAAACGAAAACAAAAACAACCTTACTTTTCAGTAAAATACATTTAGTAAAAATGCTTTTAGTAATAACAGTACTTCAAATTTGCTTTTTGTTATGAAAACTTTGTTAGAGTAGTGCTTTTATTTACGATGCTACTTGTTAGAGGGACACTTTTACATAGAATGATACCTTTTGTTAGAAGAGTATGCACTGTCAGAATAGTATTGATTTGTTAGAAGTAGATACGTTTAGTTAGAATTATGTATTCTGATAGAAGGGCTAGTTAGTATGATACTTTTAGCTAGCTTTTTAGACTTAGAATGTTAGACTTTTAATTAGAATGCTTTCATTTAGAATGGTGTTGTTTGTTATTGTGCTACTTATAGTTAGAATGAGAAGTTTAGTTAGCACTATAAAAGAGTTAGAATACTTGTGTTATAATACTTTCAGTCCACTGATGAAAGAGTTAGAACAATCGTTTTCTTTACAATGAAAAAAGAGAATACTTGTGTTATAGTACTTTTAGTTCAATGATGAAAGAGTTAGAATACTTTTAGTCCATTGATGAAAGAGTTCGAAAGAATACTTTTGTTATAATACTTTTAGTTCAATGATAAAAGAGAACAATACTTTTTGTTATATATAAGAGTTAGAACAATACTTTTAGTTACAATGATAAAAGAGAATACTTGTGTCATAGTGTTTTTAGTTCAGTAATGAAAGAGAACAATAATTTTAGTTACAATAATAAAAGAGAATACTTGTGTTATAGTGTTTTTAGTTCAGTAATGAAAGAGTTAGAACAATAATTTTAGTTACAATAATGAAAGAGAATACTTGTGTTATAGTGTTTTTAGTTCAGTAATGAAAGAGAACAATAATTTTAGTTACAATAATAAAAGAGAATACTTGTGTTATAGTGTTTTTAGTTCAGTAATGAAAGAGTTAGAACAATAATTTTAGTTACAATAATAAAAGAGAATACTTGTGTTATAGTGTTTTTAGTTCAGTAATGAAAGAGTTAGAACAATACTTTTAGTTACAATAATAAAAGAGAATACTTGTGTTATAGTGTTTTTAGTTCAGTAATGAAAGAGTTAGAACAATACTTTTAGTTACAATAATAAAAGAGAATACTTGTGTTATAGTGTTTTTAGTTCAGTAATGAAAGAGTTAGAACAATACTTTTAGTTACAATAATAAAAGAGAATACTTGTGTTATAGTGTTTTTAGTTCAGTAATGAAAGAGTTAGAACAATACTTTTAGTTACAATAATAAAAGAGAATACTTGTGTTATAGTGTTTTTAGTTCAGTAATGAAAGAGAGCAATACTTTTAGTTACAATAATAAAAGAGAACAATACTTATAGTCAAAATGATAAAGAAATTAGAGCAATACTTTTAGTTACAATGATATTTTAGTTACAATGCTTTTGTTACAATAACACTTTGAGTTAAAATAATACTATCATAATAACTTTCACTTAGACTGATACCTTTAATTGAAATTCTTTGAGCGAGAATGATACTTTTAATTGGAACAATACTTTTACTGGAATGATACATCTTATAACAATAATTTTAGCTGGAACATCTGATGTTAAATACTTAGCCTTTACTTATAATGTTAGCTTGAATATTACATTTAGTTTGAATGATTCGTTAAATTCTGTGTTTGAATGATGTAGGGTGTGTCATCTCTAACACAGCTTCCTCCTTTGTCTCCAGTTGCAACACAGGGCAAGTCAGTTGTCTTGTAGCACAACCCTCACAGGATATGACAACCCTGTCATGTCTTTGTCAGATGAGGACCTGGCCACTTCTGGAACAACTAATGCTGCTTTTGCCAGAGAAAAGATTCCAAATATGGCTTCAAATGGCGGAGTTGATTCGTCCACGGTAACCGTCACACTAGAGCGTCCGTACGAAGACTCTATAAGTCCTGCAGCATATTTCGGTTTAGGACATAGCCATGAGGACAGTCTGAAGAGCAATTTAGCAGCAGAATGTGCACCAAGAGAAAACTCGTCTGATTATCAGAGAAGTCCAGTTTCAGTGAATCACATCTCCCAGTTTCAGGATGGAGTAATAGTTCCTGTTGATTCTAACACAAACTTGACTTCCAATTCTCCAGAACAAATAACGGCTGAAAATATAAACGAGAATTATGTGAATGCGTCGTCTCCAAATGGTGATCTCAATGAACGTGACCTCACATTACCAACGGATACAGAGAATCCTATACAAGAGAATTCCACACAACCAGTTTACTTTGTTGGACACCCCATCAGTCAATCTTACAACACCATTGTTGAGTTTTCACCATCACCATCTCATGCAGTATCTGCCTATCACAATCACACAACTCCATTTGGTTCTGTCGGTGAAAATGATACTCACTCCATAGCGTTGGAGTCATCTCCCTTATGATGACACAAAGTTGCTATCCATATATCAATGTTATATTTTTATATTTTTTACAGCATAATATGTAACTGAGATGCCTGGTGCAATATCTACTTTTTAATAACATTTTTGTATAAAATTATCACATTTTGTAAGAAATAATCACATGTTGTAACAATTCATCATTATCATACCGTTTTATGAGAGTGCAAAGTTTTGCTATTACTACTCATTTTGAGCAATTGTGTTATAGTTAGTGCCCTTGCCATGTGGACACAGCAGTCCTGTATACAATTTCCCAGCTGTGGTAGGGTTGAACATTTCCAAAAAGTACACTTCTGAGATCAACCCAGCCTCATTAAATGGTCACCAGAGATTTCTCAAGGAAAGTAAAGGCAACCAAAGAATACCGACTATAGCACTACTCATAGGTCATTGTTTTGTGAGCTTAAAACCATCTCTAATGTGGATTGACCAAATGACCTTAAGATCCCACCATTATGACAGTCTAGACATGATATCTTTAATGTGTATTGACCAAATGATCCTAAGATCCCACCATTGTCAGTCTATGCATGATATCTCTAATGTGTATTGACCAAATGATCCTAAGATCCCTCCATTATGTCAGCCTAGACATATCTCTAATGTGTATTGACCACGTGACTCCAAGATCCCACCATTATGTCAGTCTAGACATGATATCTCTAATGTGTATTGACGACGTGACTCCAAGATCCCACCATTATGACAGTCTAGACATGATATCTCTAATGTGGATTGACCAAATGATCCTAAGATCCCACCATTATGTCAGTCTAGACATGATATCTCTAATGTGTATTGACCACGTGACTCCAAGATCCCACCATTATGTCAGTCTAGACATGATATCTCTAATGTGTATTGACGACGTGACTCCAAGATCCCACCATTATGACAGTCTAGACATGCTATCTCTAATGTGGATTGACCAAATGATCCTAAGATCCCACCATTATGTCAGTCTAGACATGATATCTCTAATGTGTATTGACCACGTGACTCCAAGACCCCACCATTATGTCAGTCTAGACCGCATTCAACTCACCCTATGTTTTGCTATCTCATGCGGCTCTATCCATGTCCTCTCCATAATACTTATTGTCTCTAGTTCTCTTCTCCATGTCTTTTTAGGTCTTCCACCATTTTATTTGCCCTGTAGGTGCCAAAGTTATACTATTCTCAGGTTTCTTCTTCTTCTTCTTCGTTCATCCGGAGTTTTTTTTTCGGACGTGATTGCGTTGTGCCTGTTTACAGCAGAGCTGCGTTTTTGCGCCGTTAGGCCGACACATCCGACTTCTGCGGGCATTTGTTGACCGGGTTAACCTTCCCGGGCTATTCTCAGGTTTTATCATTGTAATAGCAGACAGTAAATAAACTGTGAGCTAAATTTTCTCCATTTATTTCAGTTGGTAAAATGATTCAATCCCAGTGTTAGCTGTGGACAATGTAGTACTATATAACCTCAGACTGCAAATACTGGACAGTACTAATTTATCTGTATTACTGATTAGAAGATCACTGAGGTGATGCTTGCTTGCTTGTGTTCGCTGGCTGTGAACAAGTATGTCGAAGTCCTGAGGTACTGGTGTAAGAAGTCCTGTATGTCGAATGAAGACATCCTGTTGTCCAACATCAGTGTGATGTCATACAGGACCTGAGGTTTGCGTGAGTATCCGTTGTCCCATGTCTGGCTTATTGGTGTGCAGACTGGTGGTTCCTCGCCGTGCAAGCAAATACTCTCTAACTTCAGAAGAGTCGGCGATCCTGCTACGTTAGCAATGTGATTTGACTAGTTACCAATGGTTCTATATAGGGGTGGAACTGGGTACCACCTGATGCTGTGACCTCACAAGCACGGCTCCCCCAGGCACATCAGTGCTAGAAAGAATGGGGGTTATATGCGCCAAAATATACTGGGAAGTTAGAGTAAATCAGAACCTTAACACCATTTATTATTATTGCAACATTGTTCTCTTTTATTTCTCTATCAAAGCTATATTAATCTCTGTGACAGATGTCTCAGCCAAATGCGTACCTCACGTTCACATCTTCATGGTCTACAATATAGTTCTTGGCATGGTGACATTCTCTTGAGGCTGAAGATGAATGTTGAAAAATTTGCCACCCTAGATTTTCCATTTTGTTCCTGATTTGTCTAAATATTGTGAATTCCAAGGACTGCCATAGTGACTAACGAGGATTGCCTAAAATAGGTTAATGAAACTACATTATATACAATAAGAGAGACAACTTTCTGTGGTCATGTGATGAGAAGAGAGGCATTGGAGAACATTGTGACAACTGGAAAGATCAAGGCGAAGAGAGACAGGCAGACCAAGAGAAATGATGCTGGATGGATTGAGATGGTAACATGAGGAATATCATCAGCAGAGTTGATCCAAACACCAAAGATCAAGCTCTTAAATGCCTACGCCAGCTGGCCGGAAACATGATGATAATGCTGTCCAGATAGAGCATGCCATCAGTCCAGATGTGTACCACTCATCGCATGAAACAATCACACTCCACACAGACAGATCCTTTAAAGGATGCACACCCACAGATCAGTTCAATTGTTTATTTATTTGTACACACCTGCATTTTAATTTGCTTTGTTTGTGGATGCCAATCAGTCTGCTACCTGAGCTAAACCCTGGTTGACATAACCGAGCAACTGTAGAAATTGCCACTTTGACTTGTTTAAATTGCCTGTTGAAACTTTTATGTTTATGATTTGTTCACATGTGTTCGCTAAATACTGCTGAAACTGTTTTTAACCTGTAATATAGGACTGGAAATTGTTGCATAAGTGCTGAAACAGACATTATAGAATACAGCTGAGACAGTTTAACCTGTAATGTGAGACTGGAAAAGTTGGATAAGTGTTGAAACAGATTATAGAGTACTGTTGACATTAATTTGCCTGAGCTGTGAATGTCCTCAATGGCTCAGCCTGCAAGACTGGCCTGTCTCACGACACAAGTGGCTTGACACACTGAGCACAGTAGTGCTACTCACTATGTACCCGGAAGACAAGGCTACGAGCCAATTGATTTACTGACAGGGCATCAGAGCTGAGGTTACAAACACAATTAGCAATCTTGAATTTGAAATGATTGCCTAGAAATCACAAAACAGCCTAAATGCTGGGCTATGAGGTCCTGTACAGGATAGAACTTTTAATGCTGGCAGGGATGACAATGATAATTCGCTAATCATTGGCTCTCATTGAACTTGATTTTTTATTGATATAGTTTGTGGTGCCAGTTTCTGAGATTGCAGTTTCACATATTGCAGTTTCACATATTGCAGTTTCACATATTGCAGTTTCACATATTGCAGTTTCACATATTGCAGTTTCACATATGTTTCTCAGTTAACTGATGTGATGTGTATTATTTGTACGTATAGGAGATGTTTACATGGAATTGTTGGAGACATTCATTGAACTTGTAATTCCAGTAAAATTTGCATTTACAACTGTGAAGCTGGTTCATTTATATTTTGTTTCTGAATTCAAAGTTATTTTTTTATGCACTCTAAAAATTACTTGAAGTGTTATTTCCAACATAAGTTCCTGCTTGATTTGTCTTGGAACTGTGGTATAGTCTGATTGATCCGAGACAATTTGTCTTGAAAATGACAGAGCCAAAGATGGTGCAGTATTAATTGCAGACAATGCGCAGGATTTGCAAAAATTAGTAGATGCGGTTGTTGTACACTGAGCAGCTGGGGTAAGAATTGTAAAATGACACGGGTTATGGTGAATCGGTACAATTATCTCGGAACAGTCATAACTACTGATGAGAGATGCCTTGAAGAGATTAGAACAAGAATCACCATGGCGAAAGTAGCCTTTAGCAAGATGAAAAACATTCTGACCAATAAAAATATGTCAACTGAAACGAGAAAAAGAGTGTTGAGGGGATACATAGAGCCTGTTCTGTATGGATGTGAAACTTGGACAATGTGCAGTCAAGCTGAAAAACATCTGATGGTGCAGAAATGTGGTTTCTGAGTAAATTTGCAAAGAATACCATGGACAGATAGAAAAACCAATGACCAAGTACTACATGAGACAAATTAAAATCGTAAATTGATTAGAGAAATTAGACATAGACAGTCAAAATTTTTTGGCCATGTTATGATAAGAAATGGATTGGAGAACTTAGTGACAACTGGCAAAATCAAAGGGAACAGACCAAGAGGAACGAGAGAGAGGAAAATACCTGGATGGTTTGGCCACATGGCATGGACGAGACAGGAACACTGAGCTGATCCACGACTCTGATGATTGAGTGAAATGGCGAGTCATGACCGCCCACGCTTTCTGGCATGGCACATCCTTGATTGATTGAAATAATACTAGGGACACAGCCAGAGTACCAACAGGAAAGTACTGCCATAACTATGATGCTGAAATTCAGGCAATCAAGATAGCAACAGAGAAATTACTAAATACCAGCCAAGGTACACAATATGTGGTGCTATTGACAGATGCAAAATCAGTACTCGAGACGTTCCTGTCTGGACAATTGCCAGTACTACGGACACTACTTTCTGAACTTGGATTCCAACATAAGCCACCATACAGTGGATGCTATCTCATTGCGAAATACCCGGAAACGACAGAGCTGATTGATTAGCTCAGGAATGAGCAAAAGAAGAACAGCCTGGTGTGCTCGTTATATACTACCAAAAGAAAATAATTATCAAATCAGTCAGAAAGTCACCAAAACCTGCTCAAGACGACTACCATGTTATTGACAGACCAGAACAAATCATGACACAATCAGAACGGGACACAATAGATTACGCAACCACATGTATATAAAATTCAAGAATGGTGAATCAGTCATGTGCACATGTGTATTGGCTTTGCAAACAGGGGATCACATACTCCAAGACTGCTCAAAATACAACATATCTAGGCACACCTTATGGCCTAGAGAAACAGTGGAAGATAAACTCTATGGATCACTGAGTAAACTAAAAAAGGCAGTTAAATGCATACAAGAGACAACATTGCAGTTATAGACAAATTTCAAGACAAGGAAAGAAGAAGAAATATACAGTATTACAATCAAAAACCCCAGTCTCACAAATTCTGTTGAATGGTTGACTTCTGTATAAGAACATTATATATTTTCTGACAGCACAAGAGTTCCAAGCTCTGACATGTACTGTGCCTTCTTTTTTTGAAACTGTTCATCTCTAAGTAACTCTAACTGTGAATGTAACTGAGTGCCATTGACTGCACCTGCAATAGAAACAGTGAAGGACGTTTCTGCAAAATCTGGGGTCGCACAGTCTTGCAAAGGCCCATGCTGCAGAGATCCTCTTGTACAGCTAATTTCATTATCTGAAGAGCGAGGAAGTGTAAATTCTATATTGCTGTTAACTCTTACTAATTCCTCCAACTCTCCTAAATTTGAATCTTCATCTACACATTCTGGAGATCTGGTTTGTTTCCTAACTGTATGTAGTGACGAGATATCTTGGGTATCAGCGCTGCTTTCAAGAGTAACTTTCACGTCTGAAGATGGATATGAAATGTCTACATACTGTCTGTTAGTGTCTTGGGTGAGACAATGGCGACCCTGATTGTCTGAAAGTCCTTCAAGGTTGGCAATGTCTGTGTGTCCACTCAGGAAACATTCATCCTCTTCTGACCAAACACGACTCGGACATGATGGCTGTGGATGAGAGAAGTGATCCGTCTCCGGGTGCTCTTGAGACAGAAGCTCCATTCCTTCAGAAAATGTGATAAATTCATCAGCCTGTCTGCTCATGTCCCTGTCACGTAATCCCTGATATACATGTCCCTGACTAGGTTTAGGCTCGTCTCCTGAGTTGATTACACAATCTTTATTTGGTCCTCTGCAGATTAAACACACACGTTTACAACCCTGCAAGCAATTCTCTTTGCTACAAATACAATCAACACTTATGGGATACTTTTCAGAACTGGACACAGCAGAATCTAGTTTCTTGAATGTTCTCACAGATTTCCTAACATGTAAATGATCTCTTCCAGAATAATTCATGTGTTGATCAAGTATGTTTGAATGTTGCAACATCAAAGGTGGATCACTTGCGTGGCTCTGGCACTGGCTGGGTATCAATCTTGTCTGATCATAAATCTGATGTTTATTGTCTGCTATCAACTGAAAAGGCTGACTTGTCTCATCATGTGTATTCTTTGCTGTCGCCCAAAATGTCTCTTGATGCTGGTACTCATCAGCATCACAAGAGATGGACGATGATGACATTTTCTTCGGCATTACTGACATTTCTTGTGTTCTTGACTTGACTCTATCTGCAAAAAGTTAACAAAAACATGTTTATGGTAAAACAAGATGACTGTGTTGGTTAGGTTCCCAAACAAGATGACTGTGTTGGTTAGGTTCCCATACTGGACCACTGTCCCCCTTCAGGGCCAGCAACATATGTAGTTTCAGTTAGCCATCAGGTTGCCCTCACTGCACATCAAACCATTCAGTCCATAGGTGCTTGGATCCTCTCCTGGGTACCTCCCTCAGAATGTAACAGCTGGAGGCACCAGTTCTGTGATAGTTAACTGTTCTTCGTTGTCCCCCTACACAAAGATCTTGTTTGGCTTCACTATTTTCTGCTGTATTTATGTGTGGGTGGGTGTGTGTGTGTGTGGGTTTGTTTTTTTTTCAATGGGTCCACGATTACACCTAATGCTCTTTTGTGTTAATTCCCTCCTGAGTAAATGATCAGATAATTGTCAGAATACTGATCTCCCGCATCTGATAATAGTAGATAGAAGTTACAATAAAGGAAGTTAAATGTAGAATAGCCCTAGCAAAAGTAGCATTTCACAAGAATAATCTGTGCAATATCTGTCTCAATCTAGGTGAGAAAATGTCCTTAAAAGCTATATTAAGCCAGTTGTGACTATGGAATTCAATCATGGACAATTAACAATTTTGTGAGGAATTGTTTGAAAGCTGCAGAGATGTGGTTTAGGTAGTTAGTCGCGGTTCCAACTTCATGGCAACGGGTTGTCCCCATTATGCTCTGTTCCTGTGCCAGTGAATATCACACAAAATGCTCCCACTGTCCAATGTGAAAAGTGGAACAGACAGGAGTCTCACAAGCCAACAGCCCGCACAGGTACACTGTGCATAATGACGCCGCCAGAATGCCAACACAAAAGTCCTCCACGAAAAATACAGTTCAGCGTCGATGGCATCAGCAGTCACCAGAAAAACTTCATTGACCTGGGTTTTATCCCACATGGCTCGGTCTCTTTCCGCAGGTCAACCCGCCGAAAGCGCAGCACAAAGTACAAACTCTGTAGCTCCAACGACAACTCCCAGGAGTCTCCTGAAAAATGCACTCGTGAACCGAAAAGGCAAACCAGTCAATTCAGCGACAGCCGGCCATTGTTCCAAACATGCAGTCCAATGTGCAAACAACAGCGGACAGATGTAAAAGGATTCCACACAAATTTCACAGCTCACAGTGTCGCGCCATGCACTCACTCAGTAGCAGGTCAGCGGAACCATGTACTACCAGTCCAACATGAGGAAAAGTGAATGAAAACGCAGCAAAAAGCATAAACACGCCAGAGGCCTTAACGGTTCAATGCCTAACCGCCATATTGGGGACACCCGGAAGACAGAGATGTGATTTGTATAGATCAACAAGGAGAACACCATGGACAGACAAAAAGTGTAGTGAAGATATCTAAAAGGCTTGAAGCTGAAGCTTGGAGAACGCTTAAGGTGAGTTGTGCTAGACCATATGTTTATAGAACAAGCAGCACTTGAGGGGTGATGTGGTCAGTCTCATGCTGGCTCTTTTATTCCTGCGACATTTTCTGGTACCCATTGTAAGTTGGGCTGACCTGGTAACCCCTGTCAATTTTCAACGTTTGAATCTACCCCTAAGCAGATCGAAGCCACAACCACCTCCCCGGCAGATGAGCATCTAACTCCTTCACTACAGCAGCTCTCCACAATCACCAGCCCAGTCGAGCATTAACTCCTAAACTACCACAGCTCTCATTAACATGTTAGTCATTCCTCAACCACCAGCCCACAGACGAGCATTAACCCCAACACCACCACAGCTCTCATTAACATGTTAGTCATTCCACAACCACCAGCCCACAGACAAGCATTAACCCCTACACTACCACAGCTCTCATTAACATGTTAGTCATTCCTCAACCACCAGCCCACAGATGAGCATTAACTCCTACACTACCACAGCTCTCATTAACATGTTAGTCATTCCTCAACCACCAGCCTACAGATGAGCATTAACGCCTACACTACCACAGCTCTCATTAACATGTTAGTCATTCCTCAACCACCAGCCCACAGACAAGCATTAACCCCTACACTACCACAGCTCTCATTAACATGTTAGTCATTCCTCAACCACCAGCCTACAGATGAGCATTAACGCCTACACTACCACAGCTCTCATTAACATGTTAGTCATTCCTCAACCACCAGCCCACAGACGAGCATTAACCCCAACACCACCACAGCTCTCATTAACATGTTAGTCATTCCACAACCACCAGCCCACAGACAAGCATTAACCCCTACACTACCACAGCTCTCATTAACATGTTAGTCATTCCTCAACCACCAGCCCACAGATGAGCATTAACTCCTACACTACCACAGCTCTCATTAACATGTTAGTCATTCCACAAACACCAGCCCACAGACGAGCATTAACCCCTACACTACCACAGTTCTCATTAACATGTTAGTCATTCCACAACAACCAGCCCACAGATGAGCATTAACTCCTACACTACCACAGCTCTCATTAACATGTTAGTCATTCCACAACCACCAGCCCACAGATGAGCATTAACTCCTACACTACCACAGTTCTCATTAACATGATAGTCATTCCACAACCACCAGCCCACAGATGAGCATTAACTCCTACACTACCACAGCTCTCATTAACATGTTAGTCATTCCACAACCACCAGCCTACAGATGAGCATTAACCCCTACACTACCACAGCTCTCATCAGCAGGTTAGTCCTTCTAAAAGACTAGAGTTGAAGTCATCTGATACCATCACTGCATTATTGCCTATTAGCAATTCATTTCAGCTCAGCAAATGTCCTTGTATGTTGTGTGATGTAGATGTTTCTTGAACATCTCCATTTTCTTTGTCCATGGATTTTCCCCTCCAATATTTTCCATAACAGACCTCATGAAATATCAGGTTCTTTGTAGAACACTGCTTTCATCAGGTGCGCCAAGATGCCTCTATATCTCTGTCCACTTCTCCCACCTCATGCCCAGACTGTGTGCAGAGATGCCTCTATATCTCTGTCCACTTCTCCTGCCTCATGCCCAGGCTGTGTGCTGAGATGCCTCTGCATCTCTGTCCACTTCTCCCACCTCATGCCCAGGCTGTGTGCTGAGATGCTTCTATATCTCTGTCCACTTCTCCCACCTCATGCCCAGGCTGTGTGCTGAGATGCCTCTATATCTCTGTCCACTTCTCCCACCTCATGCCCAGGCTGTGTGCTGAGATGCCTCTATATCTCTGTCCACTTCTCCCACCTCATGCCCAGGCTGTGTGCTGAGATGCCTCTATATATCTGTCCATTTCTCCCACCTCATGCCCAGGCTGTGTGCTGAGATGCCTCTATATCTCTGTCCATTTCTCCCACCTCATGCCCAGGCTGTGTGCTGAGATGCCTCTATATCTCTGTCCATTTCTCCCACCTCATGCCCAGGCTGTGTGCTGAGATGCCTCTATATATCTGTCCATTTCTCCCACCTCATGCCCAGGCTGAGATGCCTCTATATCTCTGTCCACTTCTCCCACCTCATGCCCAGGCGGAGTGCTGAGATGCCTCTATATCTCTGTCCACTTCTCCCGCCCCATGACCAGGCGGTGTGCCGAGATGCCTCTATATTTCTGTCCACTTCTCCCACCTCATGCCCAGGCTGTGTGCCGAGATGCCTCTATATCTCTGTCCACTTCTCCCACCTCATGCCCAGGCTAAGTGCTGAGATGCCTCTATATCTCTGTCCACTTCTCCCACCTCATGCCCAGGCTGTGTGCTGAGATGCCTCTATATCTCTGTCCACTTCTCCCACCTCATGCGGCTGTTTACAGAGATGCCTCTATATCTCTGTCCACTTCTCCCACCTCATGCCCAGGCTGTGTGCTGAGATGCCTCTATATCTCTGTCCACTTCTCCCACCTCATGCCCAGGCTGTGTGCTGAGATGCCTCTATATATCTGTCCATTTCTCCCACCTCATGCCCAGGCTGTGTGCTGAGATGCCTCTATATCTCTGTCCATTTCTCCCACCTCATGCCCAGGCTGTGTGCTGAGATGCCTCTATATCTCTGTCCATTTCTCCCACCTCATGCCCAGGCTGTGTGACATGTCCTGTGTCCATCGTCATGCTGCCCTGCTTCTCCTCCCAGGAACCACACCTCCCATCGCTGTTCTCTCTCAAGCCACTGTGATGTTTACAATGCCCAAAGTACCACTGTGATGTTTACAATGCCCAAAGTACCACTGTGATGTTTACAATGCCCAAAGTACCACTGTCATGTTTACAATGCCCAAACTATTTCAGTTTCCGACATGATGCTGTGTATGAGCCATCTTGATTCCATACTCAGGTCTGGTCAATGTTCAATATTTGTTGTCTGCTCAGTCTACAATATACTCAAGTCTGGTCAATGTTCAATATTTGTTTTCTGCTCAGTCTTCAATATACTCAAGTCTGGTCAATGTTCAATATTTGTTTATTGCTCAGTCTACAATATACTCAGGTCTGGTCAATGTTCAATATTTGTTTTCTGCTCAGTCTACAATATACTCAGGTTGGTCAATGTTCAATATTTGTTGTCTGCTCAGTCTACAATATACTCAAGTCTGGTCAATGTTCAATATTTGTTTATTGCTCAGTCTACAATATACTCAAGTCTGGTCAATATTCAATATTTGTTGTCTGCTCAGTCTACAATATACTCAGGTCTGGTCAATGTTCAATATTTGTTGTCTGCTCAGTCTACAATATACTCAGGTCTGGTCAATGTTCAATATTTGTTGTCTGCTCAGTCTACAATATACTCAAGTCTGGTCAATGTTCAATATTTGTTTATTGTTCAGTCTACAATATACTCAAGTCTGGTCAATGTTCAATATATGTTTATTGCTCAGTCTACAATATACTCAGGTCTGGTCAATGTTCAATATTTGTTTTCTGCTCAGTCTACAATATACTCAGAATTGTTCAAGTAACATTTGAACTAAGAAGCTCAGTAATTGTGAAATGGTCCAAAAGTCATCCATGTGTTGCACAGAGACCTTGCATGTTCTCAACAACTTTAACTTGCATGTCTCTTATTTCTAAATTTGTCTATTTGTTTAAAACCAAGAATAAAAGTGTCATTTTTCTGCACACGCTACAGCAAAAGAAAACTAATGAACGTTTTCAAACAATTTCCTAAAGTTCGTTTTAAAGTGAAAAAGTTGTGTGAGTGTACAACTGTACCTTCCTTAGGCCCAAAGTAATCACCCAGAGTACTTTGTTTTGTGGCTAGCATCAGCTGGGGAGGTGGCGGGGAGTTCTGGGTCAAGTATGAAGTGTACAGGTTCAGCCTGGATTGGTTCATCAGCATTGCTCTGGGTGGTGTGCTTCTAGACAAAGGTCCCTTCTGTTTGACCACAGCTGAACGTTTTAAGAGAGACTGGTGAATAAGAAAAAACATCTGAAATTACACATTTCTCTTATGGTGGCTGTATTCATAACCTTTGACAGAAATTCGACTTCAAAGTAAAATCAAAGGTAGATCTTCAAAACAATGTAATCCCCTTGTGAATGTAAACACAGAAGTCACAGACAATATTCCTCCGAAGTCGGAGAGTGTCTGCCTGTACGGCGAGGAACCACCAGTCTGCACACCAATAAGCCAGACATGGGACAACGGATACTCACGCAAAACTCAGGTCCTGTATGACATCACACTGATGTTGGACAACAGGATGCCTTCATCCAACATACAGGACTTCGCGTTGGAGCTCAAGCCAACGAACACAAGCAAGCAAGCAAGCACAGACAATATGTTGCACCATTTATCCTCTAGCATATATATATATATATATATATATATATATATATATATATATATATATATATATATATATATATATATATATATATATATATATATATATATATATATATATATTATAAAACAAAGTGTATGTATGTAAATATGTATGTATATATGTATGTATGTAAATATGTATGTCCTTTATTTGTTCGCGAACGGCCCATCCGATTGAGATGAAATTTTCTACACGCCTTCCTTTCATTCCAGAGCTGTCAACTGTCATAGTTTTTTTTCCTTCTTCCTCCTCCTCCCTCTCCCAAAATACGTACGTAAATATATGATGATGATGATGAAAGAATCCCCGAACCAAAACGCTAGGGAAAGGGAAGAAAATGACGTGACTACACAGAATCGTCACACGGCAATCATCATCATCAAGTGCCGTGCCGGCTGGCGTAGGCGTTCATGGCTCTCCGTAGATCTCAGTCTTTGGTTTTTTGGATCAACTCTGCTGCTGATATTCCTCCATGCCACGGCAATATCAATAACAATTCATCTTTTTATGTGTAAGGAAGTTATCTACAGTCGTGTAGAAGGGAAGAACTAGACGAGTATGAATTCGGAATGGCGAACTCTCTCCTCCTCCCTCCACCTCTTCTTCCTCCCTCTCATCGCTCTCCCGACTCCCTCCTCCTTCTCCCTCTTTCTTCTCCCTCTTCCTCTCCCCTTCTCCCTCTTCCTCTCCCCTCCTCCTCCCTCCGCCTCCTCCCTCATCTTCCCTTCTCCTCCCTCTCCCTCCTCCTCCTTCATCATCCTCACTCCTCCTTCTCCCTCTTCCTCCTCCCTCCACCTCCCTCCTCCTCCCTTTCCTTCATCCTCCTCCCCCTACCTCTTTCCTCCTCCTCCTCTTCCACCTCCCCTCTTCATTCTCCCTCCTTCCTCCTCCCTTCTTCTCCCTCTGCCTCCTCCCTCCTCCTTCTCCTCCTCTCCCCTCCTCCTCCTCCTACCCTCTTCCTCTTTCCCTCCTCCCTCCTCCTCTCCCCTCCTCCTACCCTCTTCCTCTTTCCCTCCTCCATCTTCCTCCTCCTCCCTCTTCTTCCTCCTCCTCCTCCCTTTTCCCCCCTCCTCCTCCCTCTACATCCTCCCTCCTCCTCTCCACTCTTCCTCCTACCCTCTTCCTCTTCCCCTCCTCCTCCCTTCACATTCCTCCTCCTCCTCCCTCTACCTCCTCATCCCTCCTCCTCCCTTCACATTCCTCCTCCTCCCTCTTCCTCCTCATCCCTCCTCCTCCCTCTCCTCCTCCTCCCTTCACATTCCTCCTCCTCCCTCTTCCTCCTCCCTCTACCTCCTCCTCCCTTCACATTCCTCCTCCTCCCTCCGCCTCCCTCTACCTCCTCCCTCCTCCTCCCTTCACATTCCTCCTCCCTCTTCCTTCTCCCTCCACCTCCTCCATCCTCCTACTCTCTCCTCCTCCCTCTCCTCCTCCTGCTCCCTTCTCCTCCTGCGTTCTCCTCCACACTACTCCTCCCTCCTCCTCCTAATCCCTCCTATTCCTGTCTCCTCCCTCCTCCTCCCTCCTCCCTCCTCCATTTACCCAAGACAGACAGACAGTCAGACTGATAGTCGGGAACGGGATCTTATATGACTACTTATATAATTTAAATGAGATGCTCTCCACCATGGGCTGGGCCGGGTCAGACAGACAGACAGATAGATAGACAGACAGACAGACAGACAGACAGACAGTCGGGAACGGGAACTTATATGACTACTTATATGAATTAAATGAGATTCTCCCCACCAGGAGTTGGGCGATGCCGGGCCGGGTCAGACAGACAGACAGATAGATAGTCGGAACGGGAACTTATATGACTACTTATATGAATTAAATGAGATTCTCCCCATCAGGGTCTGGGCGAAGACGGGCCGGGTCAGACAGACAGACAGACAGATAGACAGACAGACAGATTGTCGGTAACGGGAACGAGAACTTATATGACTACTTATATGAATTAAATGAGATGCTCCCCACCAGGGTCTGGGCGAAGCCGGGCCGGGTCAGCTAGTATATATATATATATATATATATATATATATATATATATATATATATATATATATATATATATATATATATATATATATGAGGGCGAGTCAATAAGTAAGTCACACAGTTCTGTGGTATGGCAGGTAAATGGAAATAGAGCACGCAGTTCTGTGTAGCTGGTTTGGGAGGACTGATAAAACAATGGGATAAGTCCATCAATGTTGGTGGAACTTATGTTGAGAAATAAAGGGACAATGCATGTATAAAAATAAACTGGTTTCAAGTTGTTATCATAGTTAGTTATTTTTCTACAGCCATATGTGACTTACTTATTAAATTACCCTCATATTACAAACTCCTTCTTTAAAACAAAAGAGCTGCATAAGGTCACATGGAAACATCCAAGATCCAGCCATGGGCATCAGCTGGACTTCATCATCACACGGAGACACATCTGAACCAAACATCATTATTAACTCGAAGTTACCACAGTGCTGACTGTGATACGGATCATTCTTTGGTTGTTGCAAGGAGTTCTGAAACCAAAGAGAATCTACACACCTAAACACAAATCTAGCCCCAGGATTAATGTTATTAACACCCACGATCCTGATAAGTGCTTTGAGTTCCAACAGCAACTTGAATACGCTTTCACTGATACTTCAAAAAATTGTACAGCAAGTGAAAAGTGGGGTAAACTTAAGGAAACTCTTTATAAAACAGCAGTAGGGGTTTATGGCACTGTGAATCATAAGAGCCAGGACTGGTTTGCGGCAAAAAGCCAGACACTGCAGCACTTGATTGATAAAAAGGAGATAGCTCTCTTAAGAAACAAGGAAAGAACAACGCGTAACACTCTCAGTGAGCTGAAGCAAGCTAGGAAGGATGTGCAAAAGGCTGCCAGGCAGTGTGCAAATGACTATTGGATCAAGTTATGTGAGTCCATTCAAATCGCAAGTGATAAGGGAAACATCAGAAGCATGTATGAAGGTGTAAAGAAAGCCTGTGGTCCAATGATCAAAAGAAGTGCACCACTGAAAACCTTGATTGGAGAAATCATCACTGATAAGAAAGAGCAGATGGATAGATGGGTAGAGCACTATTTAGAGCTTTACTCAAGTGAGACCAAGCTAACGGATGATGCCCTCAACGCCATAGAGGCCCTGCCAACTCTTGACCAACTGGACACACTTCCCACCATAACAGAAGTTAAGTGTGCCATAAATGAACTTGCAAGGCTCCAGTTAAGGATGGGATTCCAATAGAGGTTATCAGGAGAGGGCAAGACACACTCACTCTACAGATCCACCAGCTAATAGAGCTATGCTGGCGAGCAGGAAAAGTCCCACAGGATTTCAAAGATACAAGCATTATAACACTGTACAAGAACAAGGGCGATCGGAGCGACTGTAACAACTATAGGGGTATCTCACTTCTGTGTATTGTTGGGAAAGTATTTGCCAGAATTGTTCTGCGCAGACTTCAAGTCCTGGGAGATCAAGTCTACCCCGAATCACAGTGTGTCTTCTAACAGAACAGGTCTACCATTGATTTGATATTTTAATTGCGACAAATGCAAGAAAAATGCCATGAACAGAATCAACCACTGTTTATTGCCTTCATCGACCTCACTAAAGAAGATTGGCTGCTCACCAACTCTTCTGTCCAGTGTGGAATCGTTCCACACAGGCATGAAGGCATCAAGTTTGATGGTGCAACTTCAGAAGAGTTTGAAATCAAGAGTGGAGTTAAGCAAGGTTGTGTACTAGCTCCCACCCTCTTTGGAATGTACTTTTTACTTCTACTGAAATATGCCTTTCATGATCAGAATGGTGGTATATACATTCACTCACACTCAGATGGAGGCCTCTACAATGCTCAGATTGAAGGCCAAGATCAAAATTAGGAGGGTACTGATCAGAGAGTTGCTTTTTGCAGATGATGCTGCAGTTGAGATCCACTCTGAGGAAGAATTGCAATGTCTACTATCTGCATTCTCCAATGCTTGTTCTGAATTTGGTTTAACAATTAGCAAAAAGAAGACAGAGATTATGTCACAAGGTGCACATGGGGTACCATCAATCTTTATTGACGACGCTGAACTAGAGATAGTAGACCATTTTACATATTTAGGGTCAGAGGTAAATAGCAAATTAATCCCTAGATCAGGAAATCAACATCAGGATTGGTAAGGCGACAACAATGAGCAGGTTAAGAAAAAGAGTCTGGGAGAACAGGAAGCTTACTGCCAAAACAAAAGTCCTTGTCTATCAAGCCTGTGTCCTTAGTACTCTACTTTATGGCAGTGAAGCCTGGTCAACTTACTCACACCAAGAGAAACGTTTAAACAGCTTTCATATGCTGTGTCTGCGAAGAATACTTGGTATTAAGTGGCAAGACAAAATCACAAATACTGAAGTATTGGAAAGATCAGATTGTGTGACGGTTTATTCCATGCTCAGTCTTCATAGACTTGGATAGGACATCTTAGGAGGATGGATGATGGTAGAATACCAAAGGACATCATTTTTGGTGAATTACAGATGGATAAGAGATCTCAGAGTCTGCCTCTACTAGGATACAAAGATGTGTGTAAGCTGGACATGATTGATACAGGCATTGAAAATGCACATTGGGAGCAAGTGGCTGCTGAACTTTTGCATGGAGGGCAAGCATCAGAAATGGAATAAAGACAAAGGAGAAAATTATTGCAGATTAGTCAACACACCGAGAGTGTGTGAGACGTAAGATGGTGCATGATGGTGAAAGTGACCATGTGTTCACATGCATCCACTGTGGACGAACATTTAATTTATTTACAGTGCGAATTGGGCTAATAAATATAATAGGGGGGGGGGGGGGAACCAAGATGTTTTAAGAAAAATTGCATCACAAAGGACGCTAGGGTTTAGATTTATAATAACAGTAGAGGGAGAATGGGTATGCTGTGATCAGACAACTTCTAATATTAATGGTTATTTCATTAATTAATCAGCAATAATCAGTCTTCGGACTGACTGACAGTTGAACTTTAATCATAATAATTTAATTACTTAATTATTTATAATGACTGACTAACGAATGAAGTTGAATGAATGAATACGAACCTTGGGTGGGTGTGTTTTTGACAGCCAGCCATCGCACCTTTCATTCATGTTAACTGACACACTGAACGTATAAATTGGATAAACAGTAGCTATGATTATAATAATTATATGCTTTAATAACAACGACTGCCGACGCCGGAGACACTGTGTACTGTGTAGAAGAGTAGGGCTGTAGTCTAGGTGCCCGGTCTGACACTGAACTTCCCGCTTTCCGGGCCTCAGTCAGGGGAGGTCACTGTCATCATCAGGTTGCTTCGTCCTAACTTAAACAATATAAAATGACACAAAGTAGTTCCGCTTTACATCACAGAATTACGACACATACAGGGCGTTGCGGCGATTAGCCTTCATCAGCAAACAAACACATTCACAAAACACACCATATAGTCACGGAGATCTCCTGTGACTACATCAAAACGTGACGACAGGACGAGAAGAACAAAAAGATTAAAAAATGAAAGCAATGAAGAGAAAATGAAAAGTGGAAAAAATGTTCATACTTACCTCAGAATTTCGAGCTATGTATAACGCTGAACTGAGTCCTAACTTAGAACACTAATAGTTGCATATCCTATTTACAAGGCATTGCTATCAACACCAGAACTTTACTGCTGTTGTTGATGTATTGGCAAGTTTACGTTCAGTAGTTTGTCATTGCTTTCTCAACGACCGGCTCCCATACCAACACGTTAAAACCCAGCGCTAGACAGTCTGCTGCCAAATCGGTCGCATCTGTGTTTTGAACACAGGTAAGCGGAATTACGAACCGCATCCGTAACGCCTACGCCACACACTCATGGTTAATGAACGTTAATGTGGTAAAAACTCCACCGGGGAGCAAGCACGACTGGAGGTTTCTGACCATCAGATGTGTCCGCCTTCGCCGAATGTTTCGGCCCCTTTGTCATGGTCTTAAATTATACTGACATTTGGCTGGCTCTCCAGAACAGGGGCGAAACAATAACACACATTCAATGATTGCACTCTCACACACGACAACGTGAAGTAAACCCTTTTATTCACGTAAACTATTTACATCAAGTACATTCGTGAAAGTTGCGCTCATAACTATGCGCAACGCGTGCATTATCACAGCAATAAGTATATACATTACACATCTTATATTAATACAACACAACTCTCTCTGTCTCAGCTCAAACACATCCCAATCTACCAGTCAGTCAGGCTATCTCACAACGAGCATAGGATACAAGCACAACACTCGCTCTGTCCGTCCGTCTCGATGTCCTGAACCCGTCTGCCTGACACAGGTATTCTTGGTCAGACCTTGGCTTCTCACAGCTCGTGCGTCTCGTGTGTCACTATGACCACTGGGCTTCAACTGCGTCGTGGCTAGCCTGTACTCGGTGACACCTGGCTGCCTGTTGTTTTCACTGTCGTAGGATGTCCTTCACCTACAGGCTATGGAGATCCTGACACTCTCCCCCGCCCTCCTGTATGAAAGGGTAACCTTTCATCATATGGGTGGTTATATATAGTCTAAGTTTATAATATAACTAGCTGACCCGGTCCGGCTTCGCCCAGGCCCTGGCGAGGATCTATCTATCTAATCTATCTATCTATCTATCTATCTATCTATCTATCTATCTATCTATCTATCTATCTATCTATCTATCTATCTATCTATCTATCTATCTATCTATCTATCTATCTATCTATCTATCTACCTACCTACCTACCTACCTACCTACCTACCTACCTACCTACCTACCTACCTACCTACCTACCTACCTACCTACCTACCTACCTATCTATCTATTTATCTATCTATCTATCTATCTATCTATCTATCTATTTATCTATCTATCTATCTATCTATCTATCTTAAGATATAGCAATGCTACTAAAAGTTATGTCCCTTGTTTAATTTTTTCTTATGTTGAGTCATGTAATTACAAAATTAAATTTTAGTAAGTAAATAGATGATTGTACACTAAGAAACTATTACAGTTGGTTGCACAGGAATGAAAAGAAAACATGTAGAAAATTTCATCTCAATCAGATGGACCGTTCGCGAATGCATAAAGAACGGACATACACACATACACACATACGTACGTACGTACGTACAGACACACACGCACACACACACATAGACAGACAGACAGACACACATACACACATACATACACACATACATACACACATACATACACACATACATACAAACATACATACAAACATACATACACACATACATACACACATACATACACACATAATACACACATACATACACACATACATACACACTCATACATACACACATACATACACACATACATACACACATACATACACACATACATACACACACATACACACACATACACACACATACACACACACACACACACATACATACACACATACATACATAGTGTTTTATGGATATCTATATATATAAAAGAGACTTATGTCCGTCCGTTATTTATGCGTTCGCGAACGGTTCATCCGATTGAGATGAAATTTTCTAAACGTTTTCTTTTCATTCCTGTGCAACTGTCATAGATTTTTAGTGTAAAATCGGCTACTTACTTACTAAAATTTAATATTTCATTTTTCATTATAATTTCTATATAGCAAGGGGACTTAACTCTAGAAAAGTTATTTCAAGGGGCATAACTTTTAATAACATTTCTATATACTTTATAGTCATATTGTTGCATCGTTTTCAAAGATTTATAAACTCTTTGTCTATAGTTATTTACAGGCATATGAGTTATAATAAATAATGATATAATCTTTAAGGCATTTTCAAAGTTTTCATAAAAATAATGCATAATGCATAACATTGTAACTCATCTTTTTATGCTTAAAGAAGTTATCTACAGTCATGTAGGTGATTAAAAACAGTTTTCATTAAAAAAAAATAATGGATGGTGTGTGGAAGGACATTCTTTTAAGTTACTGTGCGCCAGGAGCTGGGCGAAGCCACGCCGGGTCAGAAAGACAGACAGACAGACAGACAGACAGACAGATAGTCGGGAACGGGAGCTTATATGACTACGTATATGAATTAAATTAGATGCCCCCCACCAGGGACTGGGTGAAGCCGGGCCGGGTCAGACAGACAGACAGACATATAGTCGGGAACGGGAGCTTATATGACTACGTATATGAATTAAATGAGATGCTCCCCACCAGGGACTGGGTGAAGCCGGGCCGGGTCAGCCAGACAGACAGACAGACAGATAAACAAACAAGCAGACAGACTGATAGATAGATCCCCTCCAGGGACTGGGCGAAGCCGGGCCGGGTCAGCTAGTAGATTATAAGTCAGGATCGAATAGCTGTTTATCCTGATGGATTATAATCTGGTATACTTATAGGGTGCTATCTGTTTGGCAGTGATGCATGATGTATATATACTTCATTCAGTGCTGCCATAAGGCTAATCGCATCAAGTATTGTCCCCTTGTTGGATTAGTACTTTGTTTGACAATGGACTCAGCACAGACCGGAAGTTAACAGCGATTGACATTATCTTTCAAGCTACGCACCTCCTCACAACAAAAAACATGTTAGGCTGTAAATCATCAACATGTATGACGATTTCAGAACCAGAACACTAACCCCTATGGCCAGATATTATAATCCTGATCCGTCAACTTTAGTAAACATCGTCCACCTCTAGTTGACGTTACCTGGTGTTTTGTAGTCGTTTTGACCACTATGAAACACAAAATATAATATGCATGTACCAATGTTACCAATGTCCGATTGGTTCCCCTTAAGTACAATCATAAATAATTATGCAGGGTAATTTTCAGATGCTTTAAAAAAAAATAAAGTACATTTGTTTTCTTTCTTCTAAGTGTCAAAAGTTTGATCTTTATTTACAATAGTGACATGCCTGACACCATTGAAAAAAAGGAGTCAATCGATGATCCTTAGATCACAAAAGTATAAATCCTTTCTCTCAATTTCTCATATGTAAATTACACAGTCAGAAAATTCATTCACTCGTTCATTTATACTTAACTATTTCTTTGTATAGTATGCTATAATGTTAATTTAGGAAAACAACTGGAAAGGAAACGGAAGTTAATACTGTGTTTACACGATCCAGGAATACACACATTTCCCCTAAACAGAATATTGGAGTACACTGTTCTGTGCAACGTTGTCGTTTATCTAACACAGTCCGTAACTCAATTACAATATTCGAACGGTTCGGTGTAGTTATTTCATAATGTTAATAAGTGCTGGTACCACTCAATATTACCAAGTGCTGGAAATACGGTAAGATTTTGTGGTTGTGTAGTACTGTTCATTCTGCACTTGTTTGTGTAAATATCTTCAACAGTTCATGTTCTCTACACTTGCTCATTCTGATCTATTCATTTATTCGACACTTTCGCAAATTAAAACTGTACTTCGGGAATATAAAAGGACTTAGTCCATATCACATTAAATAAGATTTAACAGCGGTCTTTTGTGACGGGATGTTGTCTGCGCTGTACAGTGATATATATCGGATCGCAGTTTATAACTGTATTTAATCTTTGCGCTCAGGCGTAGTTGGACTGTTAGGTGACTCATCGAGAGGAATTCTTGACAGGAGGTCTGCGATCGTGTTCTCCGTCCCGCTGATGTGGCGTACTTCAAAGCTGTAGTTTTGGAGCAGTAACACCCATCTGGCAATTCTGTGATTTGTTGGTGTTCCTTGCATTATCACTTTTAATGGGTTGTTGTCTGTTTCCACAATAAAATGTTTACCTAACAAATACTTAGATAATTTGGAAACTGAATAAATCAAACCAAGTCATTCCAATTCTGGTGAAGTATATTTCCGTTCACTTGGTGTTAGCTTACGACTGACATATGCTACTGGATGGAGAATGTTGTCGTAGGTTTGTAACAGGAAGCCAGCCACACCTAAACTGCTCGCGTCACATCTTACTGTGAAAGAAATGTTAAGGTTGGGTAATTTTAGTATCGGGTCAGATGGAAAGTACGATAATATTTTTTAAGAGCCGATCTCAGGCCCTCTCTGTTTACAATTTTAGTTGGTTGGCGCTTTGTTAACAGATTGGTGAAAACTTCTGTTAAATCTGAGAAGTTCGGTATGAACCATCTATAATAATTTAACAATCCCAACATACTTCTTACTTCCTTCTTCGTTGTAGGAAGCGATAATCTCAAAATTCTAGATACAATGTTATTATCAGTAGTAATGCGACCATCACAAATTTTATAGCCTAAAAAACATATTTCATGAAAAGCAATTTCATCTTTTGCTGGTTTTACAGTCAGGCCGCATTGCCTGATGCGTTCAAAAGTTTGCCGTAGTGTTGCTAGATGTTGTGTCATTGTGTTGGTGTGTATACAGATGTCTATGTCTGTCAGCACATGGGGTACGCCTACTAACAGCAGTCTTGTAATTCTAAAATGATATGAGTATGTTTTGACTGAAGTAAATGTAACATGTAGCCATTGATGGAACTTCAATGGTATGGTGGATGGTTTTAATTGTGTTGGGTTATCTATAGTCCATGTTTGCCTGTAACTCTTTGTCGTGCAGTGTTTTGATGTTGCTGTTTCTGTCGTGTAACTAATGCTGTTGTTCCGTATTGTTGTTAAATCCGTGTATAGTATGATGATGCACTGTAGTGTGGAATGGTTATGTCTCTTTTGGATGTTGTTTGTCAGTCTGATCAGGTGTTTAACATTTGTTTTAATTTGGTCTGTGGCAGTGTCTGTATGATGGGTTGCTGAGTTGTCTGGTGTTGTTTTAGTTGTTATGTCGATATAGTCTGTTGGTGCAAAGTCTGTCTGCTGTTGTGTTCGTTCAGTAATAAAGATTGAATTTGTCGTTCTGTCGTGGAGGTTGGGTGATTTAATTTTGTTACATTTTTGTAACTCTGATTCTGGACACAAATTATTGGTGGGTATATAATTACAACAACACAGTGCATATGTAATAAGGCATGACAATGATATTGTAATTAAGCAGTACAGAAATGTTAAGGCAAATATTGCAGTCTTCTGATTCGATCTGTTTGGTTTTGGTTGATGCCTGATTTGTGTTAATTTTTTGTGCTGTTTACTTTTGATGTTATTAGGCCCTCTTTTGGCTTTTGGTCTGCAGGTTTAACGTATTTTTGTGATGAAACATCAGATTTATGTGCCTTTATTAGGTTTTCTCTCATGTCCTTGGGAGGTGTTGTTAATAGTTGTGGTGTCTCAGTTTGGTTTATCTGAGATTCTGTTTCTGCAGCTGATTTTGTTGCTGCATTGGTTGGTAAGACTTGTTTATGGTAGGTTACAGTAGCTCATGTGGCATGTCAATTACCTCGGGAAGATTACCAATGATCAAATCACAGCATGGGTTAAATAATGCGGCACATTTCACCTTGGCTGTTAAAAAGGGTATTTCGATGTGTGCCCATGCCAAGTGGACATTTTTCAATGTTTCCTGAAAATGTTCTACAGGTAACGAATTTTCCTGTGTAATCTGTTGGATGTAAAAATTCTTTTTTCAAACCAATAAGGGTGCTTCCGCTGTCCCTTAAAACACGAGCTACTTTCCCGTTGACATATCCCTGATGAATATTTAGTTTCCCTTTAGAATCTATTACTAAATTTGCTTCTTCATTTGTGATGGAAACAGTATGTCTGCATGTTAAGATGCCCTCATTATGGAAGCGGTTGCAAGTTGTACATTTATCTAAGTGGAACACGTCAATACTCTCAGCTGCATTTACTGGTTGTTGATTTTCTTCCTGTTCTTCCTCAGAGGATGAACTATCAAACATTGCAACATTAGCTTTTCTTGTCATTTGTCTACCTACCTTTACATAATGACGCCAGTGTCCGTAAGCTTTACAAAGGAAACATTTAGTTAATCGTTTACAGTTCTTTCGTTCACTGTCTTGTTTATCTATGAAATTTTGTAGGTATGTAAGATATGCAGAGTTTCTATCACACATGTCATTTTCATTGTGATTAAAGTTACTGTATTTACATTGGTAGTTACTGAATTTTCTGATTGGTTTTGATTTATTGTATGCAGCAGGTTTAGATCTATCGTATGTAGCGGCTGCTACAAATTCTGTATCTTTCAAAATATTAGCAAGGCAATCTTTATTGGCTGTAAAATAAGCTGACCCACGTTTCTCCATCTGGTGTACAGTTTCACACTCACATTCTTGCAAAAATCGTGAAAAAGGTAATGGTAGTGATGATATGATCTTATCTCTCAAAATGAGGTCTTTTAAACGTTCAATATCCTTGTTCACTTTAGCTGCTGATAGCCATTTATCGAAAACATTTTGAACTTGAGAGGTGTAATCTGAGAACGTTTGTGATGATTTGGCGATAATTTAGAAAATTGTTCTCTATAACCTGCTTCATCTAAAAAAAAAATGTGCCATGATTTTGGCTTTGATGTAATGATAGTCTGTTCTTAACTCATCCGGAATGTATGCTATGACTTTTGATGGTTCTCCAGACATACTTTTTATATATATCATATTCCATTCTGAAACTGGTATTTGATAGTGCTTCATTATCGTTTCAAAATTCTGGGACCATGCTGATATGCAATCCCCAGTTGTGAAGTTTTTGACAATCCCTTGGTATTTCTTGTATTGGTTTTCTTTTTCTTTGGTTTCTAGTTTTCTAGTTTCTTTGTTGGTATCAGCTTCGATTTTTAGTTGTTTCAATTTCAGCTGCGTTTCAAGTACTTCTCTTTTACTTTGTGCATTGATTTCTGCTTTTCTTAGCTCTGCCTCTGTTTCTGCTTGTTTATTCTTAGCATCTAACACAGCTTTCTTTAGCTCTGCTTCTGCCTGTTTTATCTTAGCATCTAACTCAGCTTTTTTAGCTCTCTTTCTGCTGCTCTTTCCTCTCTTTCTTCTGCTCTTTCTTCTCTTTCCCTAGCTTTCTCTTCTAATTGGACATGTTCTGTATATTTTGTCTCACTCCATTTAGATAAATCTTCTCCCGTTAAATCTAATTTTAGGCCCGACTCTACGAAGTCATGTAAAGTAGCCATGACAGTTTGAAAATTGTGTTACAATGGCACCAAAGCAAAAAAATTTACAGTATGCAAACAAATATACGCAATCAACTATAATAGCTATATAAAATTTACAATGGTGGAAAAAAAAATACAGGGTGGGCCTGATCTCTCACAAAAATATATGGAAAAAAATACTTAGCTGCCGATGAAGTTCGGAGCTTCTGATGTCTGCACCAGAAATGGGGTGTCTGTACTTTACGGTAAGGAAAACCAATTGAACTTGTCTGTAATAATCGGTGACAACTCTGTTTGCTGGGGAAAGAAAAATGTTAGTAGATGTTCGACTCTGGGGTGTATGCGTGGTCGATTAATTGTGTATAGGTTTGTATGCCGTCAAGTATGAATGTGAGTTTGTATTGTCGTCGTCGTCGGTCACTAGAGTAATAGAAGTTTAAGTATTTTCAAATTTATTGCGAGTTAGATTTACTGACTAAGGCTGATTTTGCTCACTCTCGCTCAGAATTATATATGTGCAACATTCCATTTTGCATACTTTTCAAAATTTACATAACAGTGATATACATTATTACTTAACACATGTTCATATATATGCTTTTAAACTAGATAAAATCTGTAACTCTTCACGTTCGCTCACTATTTCACATGTGTTTCATTCAAAGCCGGACAAGCTACCCACGTTCACTCCCTGTCATGGTCTTAAATTATACTGACATTTGGCTCGCTCTCCAGAACAGGGGCGAAACAATAACACACATTCAATGATTGCACTCTCACACACGGCAACGTGTAGTAAACCCTTTTATTCACGTAAACTATTTACATCAAGTACATTCGTGAAAGTTGCGCTCATAACTATGGGCAACGCGTGCATTATCACAGCAATAAGTATATACATTACACATATTATATTAATACAACATAACTCTCTCTCTCTGTCTCAGCTCAAACACATCCCAATCTACCAGTCAGTCAGGCTATCTCACAACGAGCATAGAATACAAGCACAACACTCTCTCTGTCCGTCCGTCTCGATGTCCTGAACCCGTCTGCCTGACACAGGTATTCTTGGTCAGACATTGGCTTCTCACAGCTCGTGCGTCTCGTGTGTCACTATGACCACTGGGCTTCAACTGCGTCGTGGCTAGCCTGTACTCGGTGACAACTGGCTGCCTGTTGTGTTCACTGTCGTAAGATGTCCTTCACCTACAGGCTGTGGAGATCCTGACACTCTCCCCCGCCCTCCTGTATGAAAGGGTAACCTTTCATCATATGGGTGGTTATATATAGTCTAGGTTTCTAATATAACTAGGTGGCCCGGTCCGGTTTCGCCCAGGCCCTGGCGAGGATCTATCTATCTATCTATCTGTCTGTCTGTCTGTCTGTCTGTCTGTCTGTCTGCCTGCCTGCCTGCCTGCCTGCCTGCCTGCCTGCCTGCCTGTCTGTCTGTCTGTCTGTCTGTCTGTCTGTCTGTCTGTCTGTCTGTCTGTCTGTCTGTCTGTCTGTCTGTCTGTCTGTCTGTCTGTCTATCTATCTATCTATCTATCTAACAATCTGTCTGTCTGTCTTCTTTTTGAGAGAAGGTGACTCATATTTTCACACTTCTATAGAAGTAAACAAAGATCTATATCGTTGCTTTATTGACTATACAAAGGCTTTCGATAAAGTAAGACATGTTGACATGATAAGGATGCTTGAAGATCTACAAATTGAGGGAAAAGACCTTAGACTTGCTTTTAAAAAAAACATTTTGGAAACAACAAGCTGCCATCAGAATTGATAACGATGTATGTCAATATCAGCCTATTAAAAGAGGTGTGAGACAGGGATGCATAATGTCTCCAGATCTTTTTTTCCCTGTACAGTGACAATATTTTCAGAAATATAGAAGATATGGAAGGAATAAACATTGGAAGACGATACATCAATAACATTAGATATGCAGATGATACAGTATTGACTGCAGACAATTAACAGGACCTGCAAAATTTAGTAGATGCCGTTGTTGCACATAGTGAACAACTAGGGTTAGAACTGAATAGTAAGAAGACACAGATTATGGTCGCCACTGGGAAGAAGGAAATACCACAATGTGATATACGAGTAAATGGGCATATTCTTAAGCGAATGAATCTATACAGTTATCTCGGCACAGTCATAACATCTGGTGGGAGATGCCTTAAAGAGATTAGAACAAGAATTGCCATTGCGAAGGTAGCCTTTTGCGAGATGAAAAACATACTGATCAATAAAAAGATATCAATTGAAACGAGAAAAAGAGTGTTGAAGTGCTACATAGAACCTATACTTTTGTATGGATGTGAAGCGTAAACAATAAGCAGTCAAGCTGAAAAACAGCTGATGGCTGTGGAAATGTGGTTTCTGAGGAAAATGCAAAGAATACCATGGACAGACAGAAAAACCAATGAACAAGTCCTGCAAGAAACAAATGAAGATCGTAAACTGATTAGAGACGTAACGTAGGCAGTCAAAATTTGTTTGGCATGTTATGAGAAGAAATGATTTTGAGAACTTGGTGACGACTGGCAAGATCGAAGGGAAGAGACCGAGGGGAAGACCGAGAAGTAAATACTTGGATGGCTTGGCCACGTTGCTTGGTCGAGACAGAAACACGGAGCTGATCCACGACTCTGGTGATCGAGTGAGATGGCAAAGCATGACCGCCCACGCTTATCGGCATAGCACATGATGGATAGGATGGACTCACATTGCCGGTAAAGTTGAACCATTTGATTTACTGAGTATATTTGTCCCAGCCACCTTACGCTGGCTCTCTAGCCAGCACGAGGCCTTCTCCGCTGTCTTGTCCAGTATTTTAAGTGGCCGTGTTCTTGCTAGTCCTTTTACACCTAGTTGTTTCAGCACCTCGTATGTGGAGTTGGTAACAAGACCTCTTGCGCCTATCTCAACGGCGAATAGCCTGACGGTAAATCGATATCCGTCTTGTCTCAGGCTTGCGTCATATCACTGTATTTCTCCATCTTGTAGGTGTGCTGCTCCTCGACTCTTGGTTCGAACGGATCAGTTAACTCGGGTAGGACCAACTTTTGGGTAAACGGAAGATACACCACAATGTCTGGTCGCAACTGAAACTTCAGGATTTCCGCTGAGTTTTTGCCACGGCCATGCAGGTCTACTGTCAGCTCAGTCTTCAGCACCATGGAACTTGGATGACAGGCTGAAGGGACAGGCGACTCTGCTTGTTCGGCTTTTGTCCAGATTTTTCTCCCAACCTAGACAAGTCCCCTTATTTGCCCGGAGTCTTGCTGCATCCACAATGGCTGCAAGATTGGTAAATATCTTGTTTTTGCGCCACGTGATCGGCCTTGCCTAAGGGCCGTCCTGCATGCAGACAGTACGTGTTCTACGGTCTGGGTCCTTTTGGTCTGCGTATTGCTATAAGAGGCGTTCATTTGAAATCCGTTCGTGCCGCACTGCGCGTAATTGCATACGTTGAACATGATCATGTCATAGTCAATGACCAATGAATAAAAGATCAAGTGCTTATCGTCCCATGATGCATAGGTTCTGTTTCTGACCGTTGAGAAAATGACCGGGTTGATCCAAAATCCGTCCAAAGAAGGTCAAAGAGCGGTGGTTCAGTTTCTTTCATGTAAAGGATGTCGACCAGTGGACATTCATCGAAGTATGCAGGCAGCGTACGGTAACAAATATGCGTCGAAAACAACAGTGACAGACGGCACGAATGTTTCGGAAAGAACGTCAGATCATGACAGATCTCCGACGGCCGGGTCAATCGCATAATGTTGGAACAGAAAAAAAAAACCATCGCCAAAATTGATGCAGCAGTACAGATGAACCGTTGTCGAAGCATACGTTCGCAAGCAAAAGAATTTGATGTGTCAATTGGGACAATTCAAAAGGTCGTTCGTAAGAAACTGCAATATTGGAAGGTGTGTTCACAGTGGGTACCACGGATGTTGAGCGACCACCAACAAGAGGAATGCATGGGGTGGTGTTTGAACCACTTGCTGCGTTACAGAGTGGGGGGGGGGGGGGGTGATGTGATGAATTTCTCTTCCGCATAGTGGCAGGCGATGAATCACGGTGTCACCACTTTGAACCGAGCAGCAAAACAGAGAGCATGCAATGGAAGCATGCTGGATCACCAAAAGCCAAAAAATGAAGTTACAGGTTTCCACTGGTAAGGTTATGCTGAGTGCATTTTTTTTTTACCATGAAGGGCTATTGTTGGCCGAGTGTAAAGAACCTGATGTCAACGTCAACTCTACCCACTACTTGCAAACACTAGACAAAGCAAAATACCATCAAGAATAAACGACACGGCATGCTTTCTCGCGGTGTGATTTTGTTGCACGATAATACTCGTCCGCATGTCGCAAAGATTGTGCAGGAAGCATTAGCAAGGAAGAACTAGGACAATTTGCAACAGCCAGCCTATAGTCCTGATTTGTTACCATGTGATTTTCAATTGTTCGGACCTCTAAAATTTTCTGGGGAAAATGCAAAGAATACTATGGGCAGACTGAAAAACCAATGAGCAAGTCCTACAAGAAGCAAACGAAAACCGTAAACTAATTAGCGAAATTAGACGTTAATAGTCAAAATAAATCATGCTATAAGAAGAAATACACTAGAGAACTTGGTGACAAATGACACGACTGATGGGACAAGAACAAGGAGATGGCAGAGAAGTAAATATCTGGATGCTTTGCCCACATGGCATGGGTGAGACAAGAACACAGAGCTGATCCACGACTCTGGTGATCGTGTCAGATGGCGAAACATGACCACCCAAGCTTATCGGCATGGCACATTATGAATATATATATATATATATATATATATATATATATATATATATATATATATATATATATATATGTGTGTGTGTGTGTGTGTGTGTGTGTGTGTGTGTGAGATGCGCGCGCGCGGGTGCGTGTATGTATGCGTGTAAGAAATATGTCTAATGATTATTTGCTTGTTAAGCAGACCTTTAAACATAATCGTCTTTCAAATATATGTCTCACCAGGAGAATGCAGTGAAGATAGTATATAGGAATTTTATAATGACATGGAGTCTGAAATGTAAAAATTCATAAATAAATATCATAATGGGTGACTTCAATGCAAAAGTAGAAAATCAGGGTGATGGCTGCACGGATGGGAACCATGGTTTGGGAGAGCAAAACGAGAGAGGCTACAGACTTCTAGAATGGGCAAAAGAGCAGGAAATGATTGTAGGAAACACCAGGTTTAAACACCCTAGAAGATTATAGACATGGAAGAGTCCTGATAGCAGGATTAGAAGCCAGATTGATTCATCCTGATTAGCAGAAGGTTTTTTAAATGCATTAAAAATCGCAAAAACAGTTCCCAATGCTGATTGTTACAGTGATCACATATTGATTACAGGAACACTGAGGGTAAAGCTAAAGAAAGTCAAGTATACAACATGAAACACTGAATATGATTTGTGTACATTGAAGAATGACAAGGTAATACACGACAATATTAACATTGAAATAAAAAACAGATTTGATATAGACATATTTCAAGATGTAGTTAATCAATGAGTAATATTGAAGAATTCGATCAGTATGGCTGCAGAAACAACTATTCCAAAATTAAAGAAAGTGGGTAGTAAGAAATAGATGATTGAAGACATTTTACAACTAAAGGAAACAAGGAGACTCAACAAAAATAATCCTGCCAAATATGAAGAAATTTACAATACAGCCAGAACATTATGTAAGGAGGCAAAAGAAGTATGGCTTCCTAAACATTGCATATACATTGAAAAACAACACTACAATAAAAATATCAAATTAATGCACAAAAGAATTCAGGAGCTTACAAATAAAAGAACACGTACAGATAAAATTTTACACGTATGGTCAGATTATGTGAAAAACCTTTATAATAATAACAGAGAAGAACAGTATGATATTCGAAATAATAATGAAGGACCATCAATTTTGCATATGGAGGTTCAGAATGTTCTTAACCATATGAAAACTGGCAAGACCCCTGGTTCAGACAACATCACAACAGAAATAACTAATGATTTAGAACAACATGGAATAGATCAAGTCACCACACTGCTGAACACAATATGTGATGCTGGGGATATACCTCATGAATTATGTAATTTTGTATTTATTGCAATCCCAAAGAAGTCAAGAGCCTTGGAATGTGATCAACATCGAACAATTAGTATAAGTCACATCACAAAATATTTGCAAAGAATTATCATGCAAAGAGTTCAGAAGGAAATACAACCTGAAATAGGAGAAGAACAATGTGGGCTTGTAGAAGGCAAGGGTACAATAAATACTGTGTATATGCTGAGAACAGTAACTGAACGTTCGATGAAGTAAATAAAGATATACATCTTTGCTTTATTGACTACACAAAGGCTTTCGATAGAGAAAGACATGTCAACATGATAGAGATGCTTGCAGATCTACAAATTGATCGGAAAGACCTTAGACTCGTAAACAAAAGCATATATTGGAAACAACAAGATGCCATCAGAATTGATAATGAAGTTGGTCAATATATGTCTATTAAGAGAGGTGTGAGACAGGGATGTGTAATGGCCTCCGATCTTTTGTTCCCTGTACAGTGAAAGTATTTACAGAAATGTTGACGATATGAAAGGAATCATCATTGGGGGACACAACATCAATAACATTAGAAATGCGGATAATACAATATTGATTGCAGACAATGAGCAGGATCTGCAACGTGCAAGATGCGAGATGCGGCTGTTGCACTCAGTGAAAAACTAGGATAATAATTGAACCATGACGCAGACATTTTGTAGAGCGATGTAATATACAAGTAAAAGGGAATATTCTTAAACAAGTGAATCGGTACAATTATCTCGGAGCAGTTATAATATCTGATGGGAGACACCTTGAAGAGATTACAACAAGAATTGCCATGGAGTAACTGGCCTTTTGCAAGATGAAAAACATACAGACCAATAAAAAGATGTCAATAGAAAGGAGAAAAAGAGTGTTAAGGTGCTACATAGAACCTTTACTTGTGTATGGATGTGAAGCGTGGACAATGAGCAGTCAAGCTGAAAAACATCTGGTGGCTGTGAAAATGTGGTTTCTGAGGAAAATGCAAAGAATAGCATGGACAGACCGAAAACCAATGACCAAGTCCCACAAGAAACAAATGAAACTTGTAAAATGATTAGAGAAATTAGACGTAGACAGTCACAATATTTTGAGTATGTTATGAGATGAAATAAATTGGAGAACTTGGTGACAACTGACATGATCAAGGGGAATAGAACAAGGGGAAGACAGAGAAGTCCTGGATGATTGGGCTACATGGTATGGTCGAGACAAGAACATTGAGCCGATCTACGACTCTGGTGATCGAGTGAAATTGCGACTCAGGACCGCCCACGCTCTTCGGCATGGCACATGATGGATGGAAGAAGACCCTTGCACGTCTTATGTCTCCAAAATGTGTATTCTTTGATGCGCATGTAAATTGCGCACCACATCCTTGCATTTGACTGGTTTAGAGAACTTGAAATCCACGGCGGAATCCAATACTCAAACTTGTCCACCGGCAGGATCAGGGTCGTTTTTGTGTAACACCTAATCTAGTTGTGCGGAAGGAGGTGTGGACATTCAGTTCCCGGAGTACAAATAAACAGTTTCTTGTAAGTCTCTGTTTCTAAGTGAACTTACAGCATAGCTTTCAACCAGTACATTTACAAGAAGGAGACATTTATGAACGAAATTAGGATGTCTTTAGTTCGGCACTGTGAAGTGTGAAATACATGTCAGTCTACGCGTACCTGTATGATCACTCCATATAAAGAAAGTGTGAGTATACAGATAATGCTTCGTATTGCTTTTAGCTCATACTATACTAATCAATTGTCTACGTCAGTCTGTAGCTTCAAACATGACGCAGATATTTTCTGCTACCAGAAAAGTATCTATTCCCGCCTCAGATGTGACATCCAGATTCCTCTAGAAACTTTATTGTTATCGTAAGGGCTGTTAGAGTTTAGCACATCTTCTAACGGACCATAACAAAATAGGACCTTATTTGGGATCTTACATGTGCGAACAAATCATTCTTGAAGGATACGCTGGACTGTCATTTCAGACTGAAGACATCTGCACATCGGACTACTTCCGTCTGGGGATGTGTGAAGCCCGTCACTGGCAAGCCTATACTGACCAGATGGTGTCACTCCAGTTATTGTTGTCGTTTATAACGTATGTTGGATGCTTTTCCCCGCAATGTTTCATTAAAACTAGTATGGTTGACAATTTAGCTTACAAATAAGTATTCTATAATTTTATTGTTTTATTTGTATCCTTGCTTTGTAAGTTAGTGAGGTCTGTCTTGACCTATACACCACAGCGTGATGGTATCCATTGCAATGTACAATTGGTAACTTCTTGGAGAGGTATTAGACGCGAAGTACCACACAGCTGTCACAGCTGGAGCTGTTGTGTGTATAAGCTCTCATACTTATAAGGCAAGCACAATCAAAAGCCCCCGACAGTCAAGACCAATTTGCTGTCTTCGTGTGATTCTTTTTTAACCCGGCTGAACCGTTTTTACTAAGTAGTTCAGGACGAAAGGCGAGTCACTGACGCCCTCAAATATCCTGTACCTTGGAGTGGATGGGACAGGACAATCTTGAATGGTAGCCCATCTTGTGGAGAGTACATTCTAATTCCAAACCTCTCCGCAGTGTAGGATACCCACACATTGGAAATGATTCGGGAGTACATTCTGAGAAAACATCAGGAAATGGAGTCTCTAAGGCAGTCTAGTGTTAATAGCAAGATTTATTCTGACAACTTCTACGATGTCATTCATACCAAGCTCCATTGACTACTGTCAGTTAAATAGACCTGCCATTTACGGTTGAGGAGGAGGAAATTCTCCACGATTAACGGTTTGTTCTCTGAACAGACATACCCGCGAGCTTGCTACCTAGCGAGGACACCATATTCAACACCATTTACGTGTCAACACTAAGCAGATGAGACCAGAACCCATAGGAAGGACGCCGATGTGCAGCTGGGGGTTTTCTGTTCACAGAACTCATCAACCCTTAATCAAATATTAGTCAGAGGGATCATGGAGATACTAAAGGACACTGTTATTATGAAACCCAGGACAACACCATTGACACCGTGTTTATTATTGTCTTTGCGCGAAGTAATACCGACTGAATGTCTGTAAAATAATACAATTCTGGTGAATGTTAGTTGTATAGTAAATGAGAGCCCTGGCGGTCAGCTCGATTGTCTCAGTCTCGACTGTAGATTCTGTACAGGTATGCCCCAGATATGCCTCAACTGCAGAAAATGGTGTTCAACTGCTAGCACCGGTTAGTTATAGACGTATTCCTGTTCCTCTGGGGAGCCGCGCGCAACGGCTAGCAAGCTGCCGTCACGACGGACATGTGTGCGAATCCCCCTGAAATGGGAAGTGTCGCAGAAAGTGAAAGCTGCGGCATGATATTGACCACTTCATCCTTGGAGTGTTGATTGGTCTGGTCTATATCAATATAGGTCCCAGCACTATATGTCCAATAGACTTCAAGACGTGAGAAATGGTTCTGTACTTGTATTTACTGACAGTTTGCACTCCTTGATACTACCACATTGGTGGATATATTGGTGTTGTTTGTGCTTGTTTATTTCGTAGGATTATTTCCCGTTTCAACATTTTCCTATCTCCAATATGCGTTACGGCAGAGGTTCTCAAACGATGCTCCGCGGCTCCCTGGAGAACCATGACTAACGGTCAGCGCCGCTGTGGGTGGGTGTAGATTTTTTCGTATTCTGCTAAACAATAATTATCTGTGCTGTTTTCCTGTCTAGAGCAAGAGTTTTATAAAGGTACTTTTTGTATATAATTTTCTTGTGCGTGTAAATGTGACACAGACGGTCGAACTACAGTATTTAAAAAAAAAAAAAACATTACATTAAAACTGAACACTAAAAATGCCTTTCAAAAGCGAACTATTTTCTTTCAAAAGGGAACTATTTAAATAAAAGAGTTCCGTGTCAGGAACGTGCGGTTTTTTTATTAGGACCATCATATTTCTGTATCCTTGAGCACATAGAGGAATAGGTGGTCAGTCTCTCTCTCTCGTAGCGAACAACGAGAGCTAGCATTAAACCCTCCTCCGACAGCGCTCACGCCATTGTCAGCGTAACATTGTTACCTTACGTGTCATTTCTTCTCGATGTTATGTTGAACTCAGCTGTACCAATCAACACAAGGCGCGTGCATTGATTACTGAGTACTTGTTATATTTGTCTTTATTCTTCCTGGCCAAGAGGACAGTTTTCATTAACCAGTTCTGTATCAGTCACCTTACCACAAATTTACATCATAATAATTATCAAATGTTTCAGCCCCTCAACTGGTGGTGACGGGTCCTGATCCTTCACCCCATAAAAGTGTGTCCTGTGATGTTCCCTGTAATATCCTCAATATAAAATAACACAAAGTAATGCAGCTTTACAGGACAGAATTTCGAAACATACAGGACGTTGCGGCGACTAGCCTTCATCAGCAAACAAATACATACACAAAACACAACATATAGTCAGGGAGAAGACCCTTCGGTGACTACATTAAGGCATATGGACGGGATGAGAAGAATAAAAAGATGAAAACAATGAGAGCAATAAAAAGAAAATTAAAATTAAAAAAAAACTGTTGTAACTTATCTCAGAGTCCCAGGCTGTAAAACTAACACGAATGTCACCTTAATCCCCTTTTATACACAGCTGTGGGAGTCTGTGGGTCATGGGGACCGGGGTAGGGGATGATACCGGGGTAGTGGGTGGTAATGGTTCAGTGAACATCCCAAGTAAATGAGTGGAAGTGGTACATGAAAAAAGAAACAGTGAATTGGTTGGCCATAGCGGACGAATTTTAAAGAGCACCTAAGTGTGGCGGTGATACTAACAAAACTCATGTTCTGTGCTCTTTTATGTGTATACGAAGGAGTCCTAAAGTCTGGGTGGATTGATATGTGTGAGCTCATATACATACATCTACACACATCAACAAACATTCAAATAGTAGTATACATACACATGTGTATGGTATATATGAGAAAGGAGAGACAGGCGGGGGGGGGGGTGTTGGTATGGTATAAGTACCTGCGATATGCCACATGAGGTATGCGGAATAGAAAGGTCTACAAATACGAGCTTCACTCATACTGTTCCATATTAAATAGGGTGAGTAAGGCTGATTGTTATACCACGTATTATAGGATCAAATCCCCCAATGCATTGTATTATTGGGATTGTAAGATCAGACCACCGGTAATACACATGATATGTGTATACACAGCGAAGCAAGATTATTATACTGTGTGGTACTGTGTGAGTGACACACATGTTTTCTCTTGCTATGCAAGAGTGCATATCCCATTATGGAATTCATGGAACGACGTATACCAGAGACAGCCAGGATAATGGATATACTGTGGGTGTGTCAACCACAGCTTCTCTCGTTGCTTTTCATTGTAAAAGATAAAGGACAAATAGGTGTGTATGAGAGACAGCACGGATGATGGATATACTGGAGGTATAGGACCCTCAGCTTCTCTCGTTGCTGTTGATCTCTCGCTAACTGTAGTGAGCAAGAAATAAGTAAT
This sequence comes from Cepaea hortensis, assembly GCA_963921405.1. Lineage (NCBI taxonomy): Eukaryota > Metazoa > Mollusca > Gastropoda > Stylommatophora > Helicidae > Cepaea > Cepaea hortensis. The sequence goes on from OY992888.1 coordinate 48,976,139, forward strand.
GCTATTATTAACACACACACACACGTACGCACGCACGCACGCACGCACGCGCACACACACACACACATAATGTCCTGTGTCTCAGAATTGATAGATCTGTTCCCTGCAATCCTTCTAATGTCCTGTGTGTCAGCCTTGATACATCTATCCCTCTGTGTTGACCTGAATGTCAGCATTGATAGATCTGTCCTCTGTAATGTCCTGTTGTGGTCAGCAATGATAGATCTGTCCTCTGTAATGTCCTGTTGTCACACTTGATAGATCTATCCTCTGTAATATTCCGCTGGCAGACTTGATACAAATGTTCTCTGTAATGTCATGCATGCCAGCATTGATAGATCTGTCCTCTGTAATTTCCTGTTGTCAGACTTGATAGATTTGTCCTCTGTAATATCCTGTTGTTGTTAGCATTGATAGATATGTCCTCTGTAATATCCTGTAGTCAGACCTGATAAGAATAGGAGGAACTGCAGTAAAGCTTAAAAAGGCAATAAATGAATCACCAAACAACGAGAAGTATATTGTGAGCTTTACTAGAATACGATTACAAGAAACAAAATGGACATTGCGGCTAAAGCCTTCGTCAGCACAGAACAAACAAACACAAACAGATACACAAATACACGAAAAACACTGTATGAAAATACAAAGGTTACTTATCTGAATCCTGGTTTGGTCGAATGCGCCTTAAGCGCTTACCGTGTGAGGTGAATGGAAAGAACCGGATGTATGATTTAAACGGGTCAATGGGTGACAGGGATTGGCTTAGCCATCCGCTTTTCACCGTCCGCTCAAACGGGCGTCCCCTCATCCCTCCCACCGGGTGGCTAAGCCAATCCCTGTCGCCCATTGACCCGTTTAAACCATACACCCGGTTCTTTCCATTCACCTCACACGATAAGCGCTTAAGGCGCATTCAATCAAACCAGGATTAAGATAAGTAACCTTTGTATTTTCATGTAGTGTTTTTCGTGTATTTGTGTATCTGTTGATGCTTGTTCTGTGCTGACGAAGGCTTTAGCCGCAATGTCCATTTTGTTTCTTGTAATCGTATTCTAGTAAAGCTCACAATATACTTCTCGTCGTTTGGTTATTCATTTGTTGTCAGACTTGATAGATCTGTCCCCTGTAATGTCGTAGTTTCAGACTTGATAGATCTGTCCCCTGTAATGTTCTGTTGTCAGACTTGATAGATCTGTCCCCTGTAATATTCTGTTGTCAGACTTGATAGATCTGTCCCCTGTAATGTCGTGTTGTCAGACTTGATAGATCTGTCCCCTGTAATGTCGTGTTGTCAGACTTGATAGATCTGTCCCCTGTAATGTCGTGTTGTCAGACTTGATAGATCTGTCCCCTGTAATGTCGTGTTGTCAGACTTGATAGATCTGTCCCCTGTAATGTGTTGTCAGACTTGATAGATCTGTTCTCTGTAACGTCCTGTTGTCAGACTTGATAGATCTGTCCCCTGTAATGTCGTGTTGTCAGACTTGATAGATCTGTCCCCTGTAATGTCGTGTTGTCAGACTTGATAGATCTGTCCCCTGTAATGTGTTTTCAGACTTGATAGATCTGTCCCCTGTAATGTCGTGTTGTCAGACTTGATAGATCTGTCCCCTGTAATGTGTTGTCAGACTTGATAGATATGTCCCCTGTAATGTGTTGTCAGACTTGATAGATCTGTCCCCTGTAATGTCGTGTTGTCAGACTTGATAGATCTGTCCCCTGTAATGTCGTGTTGTCAGACTTGATAGATCTGTCCCCTGTAATGTGTTGTCAGACTTGATAGATCTGTCCCCTGTAATGTGTTGTCAGACTTGATAGATCTGTCCCCTGTAATGTGTTGTCAGACTTGATAGATATGTCCCCTGTAATGTGTTGTCAGACTTGATAGATCTGTCCCCTGTAATGTCGTGTTGTCAGACTTGATAGATCTGTCCCCTGTAATGTTTTGTCAGACTTGATAGATCTGTCCCCTGTAATGTCGTGTTGTCAGACTTGATAGATCTGTCCCCTGTAATGTCGTGTTGTCAGACTTGATAGATCTGTCCCCTGTAATGTCGTGTTGTCAGACTTGATAGATCTGTCCCCTGTAATGTCGTGTTGTCAGACTTGATAGATCTGTCCCCTGTAATGTCGTGTTGTCAGACTTGATAGATCTGTCCCCTGTAATGTCGTGTTGTCAGACTTGATAGATATGTCCCCTGTAATGTCGTGTTGTCAGACTTGATAGATCTGTCCCCTGTAATGTCGTGTTGTCAGACTTGATAGATATGTCCCCTGTAATGTCGTGTTGTCAGACTTGATAGATATGTCCCCTGTAATGTCGTGTTGTCAGACTTGATAGATCTGTCCCCTGTAATGTAGTGTTGTCAGACTTGATAGATATGTCCCCTGTAATGTTCTGTTGTCAGACTTGATAGATCTGTCCCCTGTAATGTCGTGTTGTCAGACTTGATAGATATGTCCCCTGTAATGTCGTGTTGTCAGACTTGATAGATCTGTCCCCTGTAATGTTCTGTTGTCAGACTTGATAGATATGTCCCCTGTAATGTCGTGTTGTCAGACTTGATAGATCTGTCCCCTGTAATGTGTTGTCAGACTTGATAGATCTGTCCCCTGTAATGTCGTGTTGTCAGACTTGATAGATCTGTCCCCTGTAATGTGTTGTCAGACTTGATAGATCTGTCCCCTGTAATGTCGTGTTGTCAGACTTGATAGATCTGTCCCCTGTAATGTCGTGTTGTCAGACTTGATAGATATGTCCCCTGTAATGTCGTGTTGTCAGACTTGATAGATCTGTCCCCTGTAATGTCGTGTTGTCAGACTTGATAGATATGCCCCCTGTAATTTCGTGTTGTCAGACTTTATAGATATGTCCCCTGTAATGTCGTGTTGTTAGACTTGATAGATCTGTCCCCTGTAATGTCGTGTTGTCAGACTTGATAGATATGTCCCCTGTAATGTTCTGTTGTCAGACTTGATAGATCTGTCCCCTGTAATGTCGTGTTGTCAGACTTGATAGATATGTCCCCTGTAATGTCGTGTTGTCAGACTTGATAGATCTGTCCCCTGTAATGTTCTGTTGTCAGACTTGATAGATCTGTCCCCTGTAATGTTCTGTTGTCAGACTTTATAGATCTGTCCCCTGTAATGTCGTGTTGTCAGACTTGATAGATCTGTCCCCTGTAATGTCGTGTTGTCAGACTTGATAGATATGTCCCCTGTAATGTCGTGTTGTCAGACTTGATAGATCTGTCCCCTGTAATGTCGTGTTGTCAGACTTGATAGATCTGTCCCCTGTAATGTGTTGTCAGACTTGATAGATCTGTTCTCTGTAACGTCCTGTTGTCAGACTTGATAGATCTGTCCCCTGTAATGTCGTGTTGTCAGACTTGATAGATCTGTCCCCTGTAATGTCGTGTTGTCAGACTTGATAGATCTGTCCCCTGTAATGTGTTTTCAGACTTGATAGATCTGTCCCCTGTAATGTCGTGTTGTCAGACTTGATAGATCTGTCCCCTGTAATGTGTTGTCAGACTTGATAGATATGTCCCCTGTAATGTGTTGTCAGACTTGATAGATCTGTCCCCTGTAATGTCGTGTTGTCAGACTTGATAGATCTGTCCCCTGTAATGTCGTGTTGTCAGACTTGATAGATCTGTCCCCTGTAATGTAGTGTTGTCAGACTTGATAGATATGTCCCCTGTAATGTTCTGTTGTCAGACTTGATAGATCTGTCCCCTGTAATGTCGTGTTGTCAGACTTGATAGATATGTCCCCTGTAATGTCGTGTTGTCAGACTTGATAGATCTGTCCCCTGTAATGTTCTGTTGTCAGACTTGATAGATCTGTCCCCTGTAATGTCGTGTTGTCAGACTTGATAGATCTGTCCCCTGTAATGTGTTGTCAGACTTGATAGATCTGTCCCCTGTAATGTCGTGTTGTCAGACTTGATAGATCTGTCCCCTGTAATGTCATGTTGTCAGACTTGATAGATCTGTCCCCTGTAATGTCGTGTTGTCAGACTTGATAGATCTGTCCCCTGTAATGTGTTGTCAGACTTGATAGATCTGTCCCCTGTAATGTCGTGTTGTCAGACTTGATAGATCTGTCCCCTGTAATGTCGTGTTGTCAGACTTGATAGATATGTCCCCTGTAATGTCGTGTTGTCAGACTTGATAGATCTGTCCCCTGTAATGTCGTGTTGTCAGACTTGATAGATATGCCCCCTGTAATGTCGTGTTGTCAGACTTTATAGATATGTCCCCTGTAATGTCGTGTTGTTAGACTTGATAGATCTGTCCCCTGTAATGTCGTGTTGTCAGACTTGATAGATATGTCCCCTGTAATGTTCTGTTGTCAGACTTGATAGATCTGTCCCCTGTAATGTCGTGTTGTCAGACTTGATAGATATGTCCCCTGTAATGTCGTGTTGTCAGACTTGATAGATCTGTCCCCTGTAATGTTCTGTTGTCAGACTTGATAGATCTGTCCCCTGTAATGTTCTGTTGTCAGACTTTATAGATCTGTCCCCTGTAATGTCGTGTTGTCAGACTTGATAGATCTGTCCCCTGTAATGTCGTGTTGTCAGACTTGATAGATATGTCCCCTGTAATGTCGTGTTGTCAGACTTGATAGATCTGTCCCCTGTAATGTGTTGTCAGACTTGATAGATCTGTCCCCTGTAATGTCGTGTTGTCATACTTGATAGATCTGTCCCCTGTAATGTCGTGTTGTCAGACTTGATAGATCTGTCCCTTGTAATGTCGTGTTGTCAGACTTGATAGATCTGTCCCCTGTAATGTGTTGTCAGACTTGATAGATCTGTTCTCTGTAACGTCCTGTTGTCAGACTTGACAGATCTGTCCTCTGTAATGTCCTATTGTCAGCATTGATAGATCTGTCCTCTGTAATGTTCTGTTGTCAGACTTGATAGCTCTGTTCTCTGTAATGTCCTGTATGCCAGGGCCACTCTGTCCGAATCGTTATGAGAATGAGTTTATGTAACCGCTGTCTAGGGCAAAGTTTAAGAACCACTGGAGTGGGGCAAACATATGCACAATAACAGTTGTCTATTAACGGACTAACAGACAGACAGAATAGGCAGACACATGAGATAACAGACAATATACAGACAGAATAAACAAGCAAATACACAAAATAGACAGACAGAATAGACAAGCCTACAAAATATACAGACAGACATAATATATAGACAAACATATTATGCAGACATAATAGACAAACAGATAGAATTGACAGGTCTAAAGAATAGACAGGCGTAGGGAATAGACAGACCGACAGTGTAGCTAGACAGATAAAACAAACAGACATGCGTATTGAACATGGTGTCTATGTCCACAGTGACACACGATGCCCGGTCCTGCTGAGCGGCAGAAGAAGTTTCGCTCTCCACAAGCCTTGCCAGGCCACTCAAGAAAGTCTAGCGTACAGCCCCGGAAGCGATACAAGAGAAGCGAGTGGCGAGACAGCAAGCTGCGAGCAGAATCTGCTGGAGATTTGGCTTCAAGGAAAAAGTCGGTCAGGAAGTCGGTGCGTTCCTCCTCTGCTGCCCAGCACGAAAGTAAGCTCAGCGCACAAGAGAAATCGTCAGTTGCCTCCAGCAAAGGCTGCACATTGTTCCCAGTGAACGTGACTGATTGTCTCAAGAATGTCAGCGACTGGGAGGCTATGGAAATACGCATTCTTGACAAAGATAAATGTACCGTTCTCAGATCTAATGTGCCGGACACTCACAGGCCCGATAAAGTCATTGTACACCCAAGTCTATACCAAACCGACCACACAGTCAAAGGCAGCACCACAAGCAACCAGAGCACTTCTCGCGGATCTTCAGTACTAAAACAAACGGTGTGTGTTGAGAAGGTGCATGTTCGAAATTTACTGCACACGAAAAGGGAGAAGTGTGGTAACCTGGGCTCTAGCAGGTCTTCCGAATATATGCCATCTGAGACTACAACGCTGGCTGGGACACTCAACGAAATGAACAATCTACATTATTTTAGAATCTCTGGCTCAAATATAGGGTTGTTTTCCTCTAAGGAACACTCGGACGCTTGCAGCGGTCACAGTCCTGATACAAGCGACCTCGACACTGGGTCTGCACACACCTTGCACACACCTTGCGAAACTGGACCCTCGCGAGCCATGAAGCAATCCTCACCACTACCCAGCGGACAAGGTGGTCAGCAGCCTGAAGATGAGAGTAGCAGCAACGAATCTGAGGAATGCACAACTAATAACGATGAAGATAGTGAAAATGAAACCAGCGTTAGTGGTGAAGATGAATATGATGATGATGACAATATTGATGATGATGATGAAAACGAAATTGACGAGGAAGAAGAAGAAGAACAGGAAAGCGAAGAAGAGAGCGTAGAGTCTTCAATTTCTGATGACAGCTACTATAAAAAATATTACAAAGGAGAAGTGAACAATACAAAATTGAAAAAGAAGATCGAAATTCACGCAGAAGGGAAACAAATGATATCTGAGTCAGAAGATGCAACGTTCACATCCCCGTTTTTATCTCACAAAAACACTTTAGAAAATAAGTCAGCCGTGGGCAACACGCAATGTACAATTGCAGACCTGAATTCAAGTAGGCTCAACTGGCAGAAATCTGTGTCAAACCAAACACCACCTTATACCATAGATTTCAGTGAGGACAACAAACACAACAAGACACATGCCAAAGATTGGCCAGTAACACCGAATGAGAATCAGAAAACACATTGCTTTATTCCGTATTACAATTACCATGAAGACAGACCTTTCTGCATGCAGCAAGGGGAACCAGCACTGAATCTGAACGAGCCGAGTACGTCATTGTCCACATCCGAGGGAAAGAAATGGGACACAGCATCGCACGGTCAAGATTGTTTCAGCAGCACGCAGTCTGTCAGTACTCTGACCAGCACAGCCGCCAGGAAGGCCTCTTTTATTCCTATGCCAGAGGAGGAAATAGCCCGCTATAAACAAATCGCATTACAAATACTCACTGAAAGAAAGCAAAGGGCACTTGAAGACAACCAGAACACGAATGTCCAGCCGATCGCTTCGCACCATGTGGTCGAAGTCCAGCCACAGCAAACCACGAAGAAGAAACGCAATCGTCCTAGTCGCAAGTACCATAAATCAACGCGCTTAAAATCAAAGGATGCTAAGACATCCGAAGCGTGCCAGAATACCAGCTGCCGTTCTTCTCAGCGCACCGGTTTCTGGGCCTCTTGGAGAATTAAGAATCAAATAGAAAAGCATCGGAAAAGGTTTCACTCTGCCGATGTTAACACAAGCAAAGGGAGCAGATCTCGCAACACACACGCGTTTACAACAGTACGCTGCCCGCAGAAATCCCCCAAGCTAATCGCGTATAAAGACAGGAACTCGGATATTGAGCACACAACATATTGTCCAGGTTTCTTGCCTTTTAAATTCGGATCGATAACACAGAAACCTACATCTCAGCCATTTGGAAGAATTCAATCGAAACGACTGCCATACCCGATTATAGAAACTTTGAAATCAAAGCATGAAAGCACGGTCTCTGGTACAAAAGTCTCGAATGCACCATTCAAAGTTCAAAAACCACCGACAAAGACCCATAGTAGCCTATTTGGCACCCATAATCTGACAGTCAAGAAGTCGTCAGCCAGCATTCCTGTTACAATGCGGTCAACACAGTCTCATTATTACCTAAAGCCATCTGCAAATACATACATGGGAACAAAGAAGGTCGCCAATATAAGCGTCCACCCGTTACCTGATGGAAAGCTAAGAACACATCATGAACATGGTACCAAGGCACATCAAGTGAGCGGAAAGACATACACCAAGCGGCACATCCGAGCCTGCAATCCCGGGCAGGGCAAGAGCTGCACAGTCTTTGCGAACGAGAAGCAAATTGGTTTTAATAGTGAATCCACACCCATAGAAGGAACAATGCGGGTGATATCACAAACTGGTGACACACCTGCACAAAAAGCAACTTCCAAAGTAGAGTCGTTTTCAAAAACCATAACAAAGGCAGAAGGGCCAAATCAATGCAAATTCAATGTAAACAACTCCCCCACTACAAACCAGAATTTACCAAGAAAACTGAGTTTACCGTTGCTTGCAAGCAGGCACAATGAAGGGACAAAAACGCCACTTCCTCCAACTACTGCAACACACGAACAAGAAGCCACTCCTGATGAAGGTATGGCGGACTCTTTAAAACCACGCGCATATTTAGACCTTGTTCAAAATATTCTGAAGTCTCCCACGGCCAAGGCAGCTCAAGCATTAGGAACATTTCTTCAAAAGCCTGAAGCCCAGGCCACGGCTGACCGGGCGTGCGATATAACAGTAGATCAAATTATCACTAGTTACCAAAAACTATTCGATCAACTGTATAGCCTCTCCTCAAAGACCACCGTGAACGATAAACCAAAAATCAATGAGAATGTAGCCCAATCGCTAGAGAGCAGCCACACATTGATAGAAACCAAAACACAAAAGGATACGAAGCCGCAAAATGTAACCCTAACTGCAGGAAAGAAAGTTCCTGCTACGTCCCAAACGCATCTTAAAAGTGCGATTATAGCGAATCAAAATGCTCTAAATAACAGTGCTGAACTGGAGTGTGACAAATACGTATCCCTTAATGAAAATAATGAAAGAGAAACCTTACCAAGAGCGACTGGAGAAGTTGACAGAAATAAATCCAGTTGGAAAAGTAAAGAGAATACGAAACCCATATTGCATGCTACTGAGCAGGCGACATCAAAACTGTTCAAGTCTAATACAATCCAGACAGAAACACGAAGCAGGGTCGCGGGGTCTGTCGGCATGTTTCATCTGCAAGGAAGACCCTACGGCAATCACGACTCACGTCACACGTGGAAGAGGTCTGCTACACCAGACAAACGACCAGCCACCGAAAACAGACTTACATTTAAACATATTGAGAACAGGAAAAGTAGATCCAGCCATGATTCATCTGAGATTGTTAGCACATACAAACAATGCAATCAGACACAGAGAAAACCGGTTTTTGAAGTCAGGAGTAGTAGGACTCCAACTCTTGGAATGTTAGAGAACAGTTATCAACAGTCGCGTGTATGGAACAGGACTTGTGGAACTCCAACTGTTGGAATGTTAGAGAACAGCTATCAGCAGTCGCGTGTATGGAACAGGACATGTAGGAACACAACAGTGGAGACGCCCAATAAGACATCTGCAAAAGCGGTAAGAAAGATTTCCTTCTCGGACTCCTCTTGTTGTGGCATTAAGCCAAAAGTCAACACGTTCCTCAAGACATCGTTCAGTTGCACCCGACAACCCACAGCGGCATCCAGGATGAATCCAGACCAAAGTCGTGTACATAAATGCAGAAACATATCACTGCTCAAAGACTTGCCAGACAAAACCCCAAGTTATGACAAGAGGGTGTGCACGGAACAGACTGTAACAAAGGCAACTCATGTGGGTCTGATAAACGCCGCTGGCACATCTTTACAATGCATAGCTACAATTCAGTCGAACCCCGAATGTAGTAACCGCTTGACGAACAAGTTTCTAGTTCACAAGGAATGCACCAGCAGCATAAAGGCTCATACTTTAGTTACATCTGCCCAGGCTAGTGCCGGAATTATTACAGTCGATAGGGCTAAGCTTGCGGGCGAAGGACAGCCATTCCTCAAGGATATGAGCATGATTGTCAGAGATGCGGATACCGACAGTGAGAACAGAGAACTGTCTGCCCAAAGCCTGCACATTGATGGACAGTACCACCAAGTACATGAGCGTTCGAACTCCAGAACTATCAAGTGTTCTACAGAATCTGTTGGAGTGGTAAAGACATATCCAGCCATAACTATCTTCGCTCCACAGGCGTGTTTAAACATACTGACGCCCAAACCGCCCGCTTCGCCTCACATCTCCACAGCTGCAGTCAATGCGACGGTCAGCGAGCTTCGGGTGGTCAACAATGTCAGTCCACCCTCTTCGCAACTGTGTCTGCCAGTGACAGCTGATTCCGAACTGTCCAATGATAAGTCTATCGAGCCTCTAGGTTCTAATGAAGACAAAATACACAACGATAAATCAACGAAAGAGAGAAAGGACAGGGCGGCTATGAAACTGACAAATGCTACCACTCAAAGACGACCCATTCAATCAGTTTTGAAAAGTAATAGCGAACAATGGGCCCGTCGAGATGAAAACTGCTGCAGGAAAATGCTGCGAGATACTCCAAATGGCGTGACCCCAGATGGCCAGAAGCAGGTGCATTTCAAAGGTAGATACGGATTATCTGTTAGCAGTTCCGTTCTGACACAAGTTCCTAGCCAAAGAGAACAAAAGACACCGGGTTTGATGCGACCACGTAGGAAATTTACTTGCATCACCCCACGTGATTCTATTTCTTATGAGCACACCGACAGTTTGCCTCAAACAACGGATGAGAAGACAGGGGTTAGAAACTGCATCAATCACCCCTGGCCTTGCGTCGCAGCAACCATAGATATGTCAGGAACTGATACGACAAAATGTACTCAATGCTCCAACGCAGAAGCCACGTCCCTTTTGCCATGTGAACCGTCTTTGAGGGAGACCGACGAAAAGATCAACATGAAACCACATCCAAAAAACTCAAATGGAGCTCAGCACACACCAATAAAGAATATCAGTGCACAGAAAATCAAGACTGCAGAAGTGTGCACATCTGAAGGGCTGGGAAATGCCAAAAGTAAAACCTCGCGCCCAGACAGAAAAGCCTCTTTATCGTGGTCCAGGCAACATTTGACGAAGAGTCAGGAAGTAAAAGACAAACATTTCGTGACCTCTACTGCTCTGAGAGCAATATTTGTTACCCCCTTTTCCCAGTTTCATCGCGTCGACGATCATCACATAGGCGACGCGGAAGGAAGCAGGAGACCGCTGGCATGGCAACAGCGGCGATGTCGGTCAGCGGAAGGTTTTGAGGGCAAGAACGTAACCTCGCGAGTGTTCACCTACGGTAAAAAGAAACTGCCACCTGAATGTTTTTCATCGGGTGCTGTTAGAAAGTCATTGAAAAGTGATGCACAGCTGCGAGCTTCTGCATCAAACTGTGCGCTGTGTCCGGATAGTGCCCGCGGCCAGGTCACATGTTCTGGAGCAGCAAAGCATGTAGAACTCAAAACTGAAGCTTTCACCGATACCAAGCCAACCGGCGAGATCAGCAAACTACAACATTGCGGGGACGCATTTCATGTCGTCCACAACTCTGCCAACACGCCAATCAAATCGTACGGTTCAACTAAGAATGCAAGCCCTGGTAGAAAAGATCTAAAAACATACGATAGATGGAATACGCCTCCGTGGAAGCCGACCGTGTCGGAGGACGAGAGCGAGCTGTCCGACGGCAGCAGCCTGCAAGCTGTGAGAAAACAAATCGTTGCAAACACGTGTCGAATGATTATCCGAGAATCTCGCAATCTGATTGTCAGCAATCTACAAAGGCACACACGAGAAGATTCTCCTGAGAAATCAAATCCACCTGAAAATGGATGCCACCATAAATCCGCCGAAGGGCAGCCTGACGATACTTGTGTACAGACTGCCGAGAATCAGGTTATCAACGACGCAAAGGGATCTAAAAGCCTGACGTCTGTTTTAGAAAATAATGAAGTCCCAGGTGATGGACATAATTACCAAAAACCCGAAACATTGGAAAGTAAACATCCCGCCAAACAGTCCGTCTTGTCTTCCAAGTCCAGCACGGAAGGCTCAGACTACAAGTTAACAGCTACAGATCAACACGATTCGTCAACCAAGGTGCCAGGAGAACCAACCAACAGTAAACCTGACATTTGTTGTTCTATGCCAACTGAAGGAGCGCGCCTGTTGAAGTCAGAAATATCACTACATACACCATCGGCGCCTGATGCTGAATATGGCCAAGGAAAGGAACTGGGCGGCCATATTAAAAACGTGACTATGCCAATTAAATGTGCAGTGCCGAGAAAACAATGTCAACCTACGCATAAAGGAGCCATATCTTCAGCCTCGGAACAGTTTCCAGATAAAGACATTTTTCATGGATCAGAGATAAACAAGCGACTCCTGAATAACACCACAGTTACTCCTGTAGTGGACAACAAACCAACGACAAAACAAATGCAATATGCCGAACAGCTGATGAAAAATGTTGCACTCAAGGTTAGAGACACAACTCATGATGGCCAGTCTATCGATCACGACTTTCAGCAAGATGCAAACAAGAGCAGGGGTATTGCAAATACACTTTTATCTGCGGATCAAGACATCAGAAATCAGGAACAAAAGACCAAAGATAATGTTCAAGAAAACACAAATACTGATCGACTTGACTGGGGTGAAGAAGAGAACAATGAGAATTCATATCAGGAACTTATGGGGAGAAGAGATCAAACCCTTAGCTTCACAGAACAAGAGACCAGAGAATTTGGTCCAAACAGCGAAAATACACACAATGTGAACGTTGGTAAAAAAACTCAGAGCAAAGATAATATAGAAGAGATGAACAATAAAGAACACGTAAGTGATCAAGTCTGGCAAAATGATCACAACACATCGCAGAAAGGCAGGAATATACAGGACCAACAGATGGGTGCATTTCAAAATCCGGGAGATACAATACAAGCTGCCAAAGATGACGAGAAAGAGAGTAAAGATAAAGAGTATAGCTTCAGACAAAAAGACCAGAGGAACAAAGAAACGGTGCAACAAAACAGAAATGCAGATAAAGGCAGCGGAGATGTGAAATATCAGAATAGAAAAGTAGAACATGAAGGCAATGGCAAGGACCAACGGTTCAAAGTGTTAAAATGCGTAAGTAGCTCTTCAGTGCAAGAGATTAGAGATAGAGCAATACAGAGCGCATCTACTGGATCAGAGAACGCAGATACATGGCAAAGAAGTCGAAATATAGACGAAACGAGCTCTCATATATTGCAGAGGTGCACAAATACAGACAAGAGAATCGGAGGTAAACAGCAAGACAGCCTTAAAGAAAAGGAGGAAAAGAACAAAACTACTAATGAAAAAACGATAGAACCTTGTAGTAAAGAAATAGTACAAGGGCCAAAAGATAAAGGACAAAGGATCAGAGATGTACCGGAATATAACAAAAGTATGGAACGTGAAGACAACAAACAAAATAGAAACACAGAAAACCAGGGTATAGACAAATGGCGCAAGTGCAGGACCATTGAGAAGGGAAGGATTGGGACTAGACAAAAAAGCAGAAGTGTGGAGCGAAAGATGTCAGACATTTCACAAACAAATAAAAGCGCAGAACGTGTGAGCACAGGCAGCTTGCAACATAGCAGAAGTATGGATAGAGGCATCACAGAAGCAGGCAAGAAGGACTCGAAGGTCAGGGTCGTTAAATCACAGAGCAGAAACGTTGATAATAAACATAGCGACACCGGCGAAGAGAGTACAGAAACGATTGGGAAACAGACAAGTGCTGAACGAAACAAAAAAGTAGGACATCAGATGAGAAATGGAGAACTCACACATGGAGAAAGTACAGAAACGACTGAGAAACAGACAAATGCTGAACGAAACAGAGAAGTGAGGCATCAGATGAGAAATGTAGAACTCACACATGGAGAAAGTACAGAAACGATTGGGAAACAGACAAGTGCTGAACGAAACAGAGAAGTAGGACATAAGATGAGAAATGGTGATCTCATACATAGAGAAAGAGGCGTACATATTTTTGCCATGAGGGAAAAGACCAGAAGTAAAGCACAAATTAACAATGAGACACAATATAACAAACGGAAACACACATGGTCAGAAGATAGAGATAATAGACATAAAGAGAAATATGAAGCAAAGCATGCGAGAGAGAAAAGGCATGAACAGAGAATGTCACAAGAGGATAGAAATGATAGGCACGAACTGAGAGAAGCGGATATAGAAGAAACAGATAAAAGACACCAACAGAGTAGCATAGGTCTAAGAGAAGGAAGTCCCGAACAAACAGTTTTAGATAGAGATGAAATAGGTAGAAGGCGTGAAGACAGAAGCAGACGTCTAGAAGAAAGCGTGATCAGATCTGGAGAAAGATATACAGATCATGAAGACAGCGATGAAAGGTACGAACAAAGAGATTCAGAACCAGACGAAAGAGACAAAGAATATGCTAGTACAGATGCACAACAACAAGAAAGTGAAAACGATAGTGAAAAGACAGATGGAGAATTCGAAAAAAGAGATAAAGATTGTTACAAGAGAGATATGAAGCTCACAGGAAAGCGTGCGTATGAAGAATATGGGAAGGTAGTCAACACGGTGGAGACACACGTAGGCACACGAGATCACAATATAGCGGAAGACCATGAAAGCCCAGACAACATGGAAGACAGTAGATATGCTGATGGGGATAGCTGTATGCGACAAACTAGGCAACAAGATTGCAACAGCGCTGAGAAGAATCTTAGAGCCATGTGTAAGGATATAGGGAAACCTGTGTATGAAACGAGCCCAATTTTTGGAAAATATAAACAACCCAGCAAAGGAAGCAGACAATTTGGACAAGAAATCCGAGGTAAGGTGGGAGTGACCGGACGCAACGATCAAGGTAAGAAAGATCTGCGACATCGAAGTAGAGATACAAAAATAAAACCTGTAAGTACAAATCGCAAGAGCAGAAGTGTAGGGTATGAAAGTAGCGATTCAGATCTAGAAGGTGACAGAGGCATGCTCCAGGACAACAGAAGTCCAGAAATAAAAGTGAAACATCCCACGCAAAGAGTCTGCAATCAACAGCACAGAAACAGTAACAGAGAACAAGAAATGGCTGATTCTGGGCAAGAAAGAGCTGGTAAATTTTACATCACAAGAAAAATAAAACAAGCAGGCAGAGATACAATAGATGAACGCGAGCACACAAGGCATCAGGCCCCTCCACAGAACACGTCCGAATCTGAGGACGAAGCATATTTGTCAGCGACGAGGAAAGGACACACAGAAGTGGCTGGAAAATCAGGACTGTGGGGCAGGAAACCAGCCAAAATTATGAGACCTTCAGAAATGTCAAATCGTCCACAACACAAGATTGCATCCGTTGCAAATACAACACAAACCGACGAATCTTGTTTAATTACATTTACTTCACCCAGGAAATGCGTGCAGACAAGAGATCAACACACGGAAACTGAAGACATCTTAGCCCCACAGGCTAATAAGGCAGGTAGGAAAAACATCGGTGAGACAGAACATTCTCTACAAGAGAATAACATTGATAGAAGACTAGAACACCAACAGCACAGCTCTGCAGAAACCGTCATCTTTCACACTGATAAGATAACAGGACTTCCTGACTCACCAGAAGAATTGCAACCATTCAATGTGCCTTCTCGGAACTCAGAAGAATCGTCCACACCTCAGATGTACGCATCCGAACTTGATGAAATAATGCAAACAAAATCGCCATATGAGAGTCTAAGGAGAAGAACACAACATGGTCAAGCCGTGGTAAATGATGAAGGTTCTTTATTTGACAATCTCTCAGAGATGCACACAACTGTGCCTCTATTGCCAGTGATAGAAAGAACTAGAGTGCTTGTCAACACTCTGTCATTAACCAACTCATTAGCAAGTATCAGAGGTAGTAAGCGTCCAAACCTAGGAAAACGATCCAAATCTTGTGAAGCGGGTGTTGTTTCCCACAAGAAAACAATTTCATATCTGTATGACCGACCGTATCATTCAACAAGATCTTCACATAAACGAATGTGGAATACGGACAGGGAATTGGTAATTGGTAGTGAAGTAAACAGCGTATCATCAACAACCTTGCAGAAGGTACATGAAAGCAACTGTGATATACATGCACTGCAACGCCTTCCACGGTCAGCCATGGGTCACTGGAGATCGAACACATCCACAGATAGTGTCGATGGTCATGTCAACAAGTCGGTGAAAGAGATAACTCGTGCTGACACTTGTAGATGGAAGTTACTACCCATGCTCCAGCAAAGCGCAGGCAACACCTGCGTTGATTTGTCACCGTGTGTCGTAGTCAGTTTCCACAATTCTTCGGTCGGTAAAGAACATTCTCATTTCTTGTTAAATGTGAAAACGGATGACGCAATGAAAGCACCTATGCATCACCATCAGAATGAAACAAATGATGATACAATGATAGCACTTACACGCCATCAAAAGGCGAATGAAACAAATGATGATACAATGATACCACTTACACGCCATCAAAAGGCGAATAAAACAAATGATGACACATTACAAGTACACATAAGCCACACGCAAAAGAATGAACCAACGTATGAAGCAATGCAAGCACAAACACAACGGAGGAAAGTAACAAAGGATGACACAATGGGAACACATCACCAGCAGAGTAAAGAAACGAACAACGACACAGCAGAAGCACACACAGACCACCAGCAGAGACATGAACCAAAGGAGGTAGGGGTTCAAACCCTTGAAGATGTAGATCAGGAGACAGTTGTTGCTTCTCAACAACTGCACAATGTTGGTGACAGTTCTCGCACACAATGGGGACACGATCTAGTGGTCATGTATGAGTCATCGATACATGTCAAACCAGCGCATCGGTGGGTAGATGCTCTTGATAATGTTGCGGACACTGTATCAGCTGATGCTAGGGTGGGTGTAAGGGACACTGGGTCAGCTGACGCTAGGGTGGGTGTAAGGGACACTGGGTCAGCTGACGCTGTGGTGGGTGTAAGGGACATAGCATTAGCTGACGCTAGGGTGGGTCTAAGGGACATCGCATTAGCTGACGCTAGAGTGGGTGTAAGGGGCACTGCATCAGCTGACGCTTGTGTGGGTGTAAGGGACACTGGGTCAGCTGACGCAAGGGTGGGTGTAAGGGACACTGTATCAGCTGACGCTAGGGTGGGTGTAAGGGATACTGGGTCAGCTGACGCCAGGGTGGGTGTAAGAGACTCTGGGTCAGCTGACGCCAGGGTGGGTGTAAGGGACTCTGGGTCAGCTGGGGTTGGTGTAAGGGACTCTGGGTCGGCTAACGCCAGGGTGGGTGTATGGGACTCTGGGTCAGCTGACGCTAGGGTGGGTGTAAGGGACACTGGGTCTGCTGACGCCAGGGTGGGTGTAAGGGACACTACATCAGCTGACGTTAGGGTGGGTCTAAGGGACATCGCATTAGCTGACGCTAGAGTGGGTGTAAGGGACACTGCATCAGCTGATGCTTGTGTGGGTGTAAGGGACATAGCATTAGCTGACGCTAGGGTGGGTGTAAGGGATACTGGGTCAGCTGACGCCAGGGTGGGTGTAAGGGACTCTGGGTCAGCTGACGCCAGGGTGGGTGTAAGGGACTCTGGGTCAGCTGGGGTTGGTGTAAGGGACTCTGGGTCGGCTAACGCCAGGGTGGGTGTATGGGACTCTGGGTCAGCTGACGCTAGGGTGGGTGTAAGGGACACTGGGTCTGCTGACGCCAGGGTGGGTGTAAGGGACACTACATCAGCTGACGTTAGGGTGGGTCTAAGGGACATCGCATTAGCTGACGCTAGAGTGGGTGTAAGGGGCACTGCATCAGCTGACGCTTGTGTGGGTGTAAGGGACACTGGGTCAGCTGACGCAAGGGTGGGTGTAAGGGACACTGGGTCAGCTGACGCTAGGGTGGGTGTAAGGGACACTGTATCAGCTGACGCTAGGGTGGGTGTAAGGGACATAGCATTAGCTGATGCTAGGGTGGGTGTAAGGGACACTGGGTCAGCTGACACTAGGGTGGGCGTAAGGGACACTGTATCAGCTGACGCTAGGGTGGGTGTAAGGGGCACTGCATCAGCTGAAGCTTGTGTGGGTGTAAGGGATATAACATCAGCTGACGCTAGGATGGATGTAAGGGATACAACATCAGCTGACGCTTGGGTGGGTGTAAGGGACACTGGGTCAGCTGACGCTAGGGTGGGTGTAAGGGGCACTGCATCAGCTGACGCTTGTGTGGGTGTAAGGGACACTGGGTCAGCTGACGCAAGGGTGGGTGTAAGGGACACTGGGTCAGCTGACGCTAGGGTGGGTATAAGGGACACTGTATCAGCTGACGCTTGGGTGGGTGTAAGGGATACAACATCAGCTGACGCTAGGATGGGTGTAAGGGATACAACATCAGCTGACGCTTGGGTGGGTGTAAGGGACATAGCATTAGCTGACGCTAGGGTGGGTGTAAGGGACACTGGGTCAACTGACACTAGGGTGGGCGTAAGGGATACAACATCAGCTGACGCTAGGGTGGGTGTAAGGGATACAACATCAGCTGACGCTAGGGTGGGTGTAAGGGACACTGGGTCAGCTGACACTAGGGTGGGCGTAAGGGATACAACATCAGCTGACGCTAGGATGGGTGTAAGGGATACAACATCAGCTGACACTAGGATGGGTGTAAGGGATACAACATCAGCTGACACTAGGGTGGGCGTAAGGGATACAACATCAGCTGGCGCCAGGGTGGGTGTAAGGGATACAACATCAGCTGGCGCCAGGGTGGATGTAAGGGATACAACATCAGCTGACGCCAGGGTGGATGTAAGGGATACAACATCAGCTGACGCCAGGGTGGATGTAAGGGATACAACATCAGCTGACGCTAGGATGGGTGTAAGGGATACAACATCAGCTGACGCTAGGATGGGTGTAAGGGATACAACATCAGCTGACGCCAGGGTGGATGTAAGGGATACAACAATATGTGAAAGTACAAGTATAGAGCCAGATGTTCTGCAGACAGATCACAGAGAGCCCGTCAGTCCGCACATAACTATTAGCCGAGAAACAAACCATGTTGTCATCAGCACGATGTTTGAAACTTCTCGAAACAATCCTGAAGACTCAAAGGACGAAATAGTAGCCGGACCTGCTTACAGCACGTCCTCTACAGAACATTCGTTAATGGTTAAGTCAGCTCAGTTACGGGGCCTACAAGACACTCAAAAGGCAATTCAGGTGGTCACCACGATAAGTTCTATCGCTTTTGATAACTGCGGAGTTTATGGCAATAATGTACAGCACGGTCTGCACTCGAAAATGCCATACATATCTGTGAATAACTTCAGTACTGGTGACTTGCACATCGATACGTCAATAGCCACAGGCTCACAATGTTATTTAATGGATGAACCAAAACCTGAAATTGAAAATCTGTTGCAAACAAGACTTTTAACTGGCGGCATAACAACTTCTCAAGCAACACCCCAGAGGCGTGACAAGAGCAATGAGAAGTTTTCTGAAGAACCCCAAGGATCCATTTTTCCGGACCGTCCAAAGGACGAGAAAACAACACGCACAGAGCAACATGATTCACCTCAGAGAAAGCACACTAATGACGTTAGTGCGCGCAACAGTCGGGAGGTGATCGTCCCACTGTGCAGGTGCAACGAGAAACCTTGTGGAGATTTTCAACGCCTGGGATCCCTTTCCCCGGTTCTTCCAAAGATCACGGAAGCAACACAAACAGAACAAACTGATTCACTGCAGAGAATGGACATCGATAACGTCAGTGCCAGCAGCAGTCAGGAGATGATCGACCCAAGGAACACCATTCACAGCAATGAGGGTCACGCCCAAGCCGGCCATCAAGCCCTCGGTGGTGGAGACAGCAGCCCATATCTCTACTACACAGACCAGACATCGTGTTCATGTTCCCAGTCTGCTGGCAAGTCACACGCGGCAATGCCGAGAGTGTGCTTGCACGTTCCACACGACGGCTGTGTTGTCCAGGGAGAAAGAACCAGACAGACAACAAACCATGTCAGCTTCCAGGACGAGTGTCATTCAACCAGCACGTTAAACTATGACCACGCCATGGTTATGGTCTCCGGATCGGGAAAGCAGGATGAGAATGGAACACGCCAGAATACACTGGAGAACAATGCGATAGATATAGACATACAAGACAGGTGTATGGTTCCGGAGAATAAAACAAAATGGAAATATTGTGAAGTCATGACAGATCAAGCAAGTGCCATAGAAGCGACCCCAGAGGGAGACACACCATGCCAGCATTGTGTATGTGTAGCAACCCAGCAAAGTGCCTTTGTGGTTAGATCTAGCAGTAGATCTGACGACGTAGGCACGGCTGACGCAAACACAGCGAAAACAGTCAATCGAGAGTACGCTGATGTAGCACGTGATCAGTGGCACAAGGACACCGTGGCTGTGAGAACAAGAGAAGGCGCGTTAAAAAAACAAGAAGATGAAATCCCGCATTCTTTAGAGGTTGTTAAACCTGGCCAGAGTGACTATTGCTTAACGCATTCGTTCATCGGTAGTAACAAAGACATGACTCAAGTGATAGAACCTGAGGACAACGAATCAAGCGCTGATGCTACAGGCGTATGGAAGAAAGCCCAACACAACACCAGCAAGTCTGTGCAGACGGAAACAACACTACACAGTTCTGCTGTTGTCAACAACCTTGCTGATTCTCGTACACGTGATGAGCACGATCAAGTGAGAGCACAATTAATCGCAAAACGATCACTAAAAGCAAAATTATGGCAAGAAACCAGCACACAAACTCTGTTAAAGCAATCCGATTTTGATGATTCACACAGGCTGAATCAAAGCACTGTTGCAGATAAAAAGGGACATATAACTTTGCTTAGAGATAGCTGTATTGGTACTTCGGACGTACGCACCGAAGGTGACACTCACCCCATAGGCGTGGGCACTTCTAAACACGATGACATTGAGACACTGGATGAAAGTGTCAGCGGAGTTCCCCAAGCCACAAGCACGGCTGGCTGTATGAAGTCCTTGTGCAGTCCACTATCATCACTTTCAAGTAAGACAGAAGGCACCATTCGAAGAGTTCTGTATCGAAGTCCAGATCTGAAGGTCTCTCACATTCAACAAAAAGCAATGGAGAATCTAGAATTGTTCCTAAAATCCACGCGCGAAAGTCATGTCTCCGCATCTAAGCCCAGAACATCACCGCCTTGCAAACCAAGTTCTCAGTCGCCATCCAGTGATGAGCGGGATACGTTTCTGAAAGACTTTGTCATTCAAACTCCACTGCAACACACACCCACGATGAAGTTGAAGTCAAGCTTGATGGACGCGGGCACCAGCTTGAGAGACACAAGAATGCACACGGATTGTTCAGAAAGTATACCTAAATATAGTAAGCCTAATACGGACAATGTCCAAATGTATAATACCGCAAACAAGCAAACTTCTCTACGTACAGACACGAAAACATTTCACAAGCAAATACCAAACACACAGTTCTGGATGGATTCTAACAGTCTACCAGTCAATACCTCCCACAGCTGTTTGCATGCCAATCAGGTGCATGCCTCAAGTCGCTCCGAGCCGTGCTCCACGACGCCAGCAAACAGCCACATAAACACGGGCAGTGACGTTTACCTAGCAGTGACCCAGGACAGGTCGCGGGGTAATCACAGTCTCGTACAGATTCCATGTTTGCCAAACGCAAAGTGTTCTATTTATTCATCACAAAATGGCGAGTTGAGGCAGAATATTATGGAACCCACAAGAAATCCCAAATTGGCCAGCACCAATCATGAAATATCCAAGGAAACACTGGTCACGAGTGCGGACGACACGTATAATTTCTGTAAGAAAGAGAGAGAACCAGGTATCGTTTGTCCAATAGAGGGCGAGCCACAAGTTCTAACAAACGTTGCACGCACGCTATACACACACAGTGAGAGCACAGGGCCGGCATTGTTTCAGAAAGCCAGTGGTATGGCAACCATACTATCAAATAATGCGGAGAAATCACAGTCGGCCAGCTTCACCCGGAGCTGCACAAATCCGTTTTTACAGAGCAATACAAACCCGTTTATGCCTAGCGCCCCATTACTCACGGTTCCTAATTTCGAATTAGAACAGCCCTTGCTCGATATACAGAGACAGCCAGCGCCTTCTCAAAGTATCAGACCAAACCCGTTTTTGGAAAGCTTTGATGCGGGAAAGTCAGTAGAAGACTGGCGCAGGTCTCGAGCCAGCAGAAATGATAGTGCAGATTCTAGCACATGTTTCTTCAAAGACAACACACTCAACAAACTTAACCCCTGGGACATTGAGGAACTGATGTCACCTCTCGCAGCTGTTACCGAGAACAGATTCGAAGGCAGACATCACGATTTCAAGTCAAGATCTCTGGGTGAAGGTTGTTCACGCTATTTGAAAATGGATGACGACCTCATATTTTTCAGCGATGCATCCAGGGACACTGATGACAGAAGGCCAGAATCAGAATTCAAGGTTAGTGGTGATAAAGGCGTTGTCAAAAAGCCAGATTACCCTCTAATTGTTTTACCTTGTCAAGAAGATAAAGTGTCAAAAACGCGTGATGACCACTGGACAAAGATGCTGGAGAAAGACGGAGATGAGGCACTGCAAGTTGCCAAAAGGAGCAACGAAGTTTATGAGTTCAAGACTTCAAACAAACAGGAAGCTAGAAAGAGAAGACAAATAAACCTGAAATCCAGGAACAATGTTGGATTTTTGAAGGCAACAGGTAGTTTTCACCAGAAGCCTGACCATCATCAACCTGGAGAGATCAGCATTATTGTAAACAATAGCGATGAACTAGAAAATGGACATAAAACTTCCTCAGATTCCCTAAACAATTCCATTTCCGACAACCTGACATCGCACTGTCTGCTTCTAAAGAAAATCAGTGGTTTACAAAAGCCCAGTGCTGCATACATCGAATACAGCTCATCTGAAGAAAGCCCAGACGATGAGGCGGTGGATGCCAGCAGTTCGTTTCATAGCCTCAACTCCCATATCTCTGAAGACCCTTCGGACGACACGCGCGAGGGCAGAAGACCGGCTTTCAGTCCTTCCCGCGTCCAGACACAGACAAACAATGAAACGGCTGATCTGAATATTCTGGAAACAGTAACAACTTTAACGTCGAAGTTTATCGACATTTTTAACGGCTTGAAGAAAAATATACACAAATCTAAAGGTCGGCATTCTAGGAAACACAAGGCGCCAAACTTAGAGAGACAACGGTATTATTACCATAGACCAATATCTAAAAGTACCTACCCTTGCAGAAGATCAAGGATCGAAACACCGAGACCATATTATGCCACTCACAACAAACTCGGAAGCCGTCATCTAGACAAGCATGGCCATAAGTTTTCCCCAAAGATTCATTCACAATTTCACAACCAAAATGCTTACAAACTACACAAGCATGCAGGGAAACCGAAACCATCTGCCATGAAAAAATTCTTCAATGTGAAATCGTCAAACACCGCTACTAGCACGCAGTCTGACGACCACGCCAGCTCCTCCAACAGCAGCGAGCAAAGAATCCATTGCCATCGAGACAAAAAACCAAGAGGCAAAATGAATGATGAATTTAGCATTTCTCCCCATGTGTACACTGAATATAAGCGCCTGCCGGTGTATAGTTCAAACTCGGAAAGCCCCAAGTTAAGAGCTGTGTCCTCACATACAGCGTGTCACATAGTCAATGAAATCCTATCACACGTGAATCACACAACAATGTCAGATAGCAAAACTAACGTTTCTGCAACAGTAGAGCAAACTGCTGCACAGGCAGAATCAGTGCAAGACCACATCGAATCTCACCAGGCAACGCTGCAAGCACCACAAACGCAATGCCATGACAACTGCCACAGTTACCCAGAGTATGCCCCGCCAGTGTTTCTGCCCCGTTATTCACAGTTGTATGTAAGTGTTCACAATGGCGGTTGTTACGTAATGCCGAATATGCCATTTATGTCAACGGTTTTCACGATCATGGATGACAGTTATGTGGCTTACTTGCCAGAGCAACATAACACGGCGCCTAAACTTGTCTTGGTGGACGACAACGTGGGCCACGAGGATGTTGAAGGCGGAGGCGTCCAGGCTGATGTGTCTGCCGCAGCCATGACACAAACCACCCGGAAACAAACTTCACCCCTTCTGCTAGCCACCAACAAACACGTTAGTGTATTCCAACAAGAAAGTGATTCTACTGACACTGCTACAAGGCACACGATGAAAGCAGACCAAACAGCCTCACAAGGCCGGATCAGGTCTGCGCCAGAACTCGGCAATGATAACGGTAATCTCTGTCAGACTAAAGGACCACAACATGACCACTTTACTCGTTATGTTGACGTCGTTCCACTGTTACCAAATGCAGATGTTGTTTCAAAAGATACGCGCACTTGTGACGTCCTCGATGAGATAATGCATCTGGCCGAAGGTTTAGACCCTAGCTGGAAAGAAGCACACTTGTATGAACCATATGGAAAACATGCGAATGAGCCGAAGACAGAACACTACGATGCGGTTTTCAATGTAAAATGCACTAACCATGGTGATATCAGTTCTTCGAATCTCGAATACGATTTAGCTAGGTGTTCGGCCAGTGGTTTCCTGTCCCTTCACGGCCAATACTACATTAAAGAGGATCTCAGTTCGCCTCCCAAAAGAAAAAAGTGTGAGCATTCAAATAGAACAACGTGTCCTGTTGGTGCTTCTATCTCACAATGGGAGCCTGAGACTGGGCAGTTTGAGAGCAGAGATATAGGCCAAGGCTGCAACAAAAAGGTCCGCACGATGGACTTGCGGATACCAAGTATGACGTTTGAGAGCAAGTTGAAAGGTTATAGGAAGGATACAACTCCGTTCTTCTGTTATGAAAATGCTCGAACACCCACGTTTCTTAGCAAAATCAAAGACAGCCCAATTACAGATGGCGGAGCTTCTATTACTTACAGTTATAAAGGTCATAAAGAGTGTTTTAGTCACATTTTGAGATGTGCCTCACCACTATCGGATAGTTTGGCTGATTGTAGCGAAAAAAGGGAAAGCTCCACAGAGATGGAAGTGAAAGCGAAGACAAATGATGAGAAACAATACCACTATGATGACTGTGAGCCAGACACGTACGATGAACTGGGGAGTCTATGCTCCGAAATGCAAGATACAACCTCCAAGTTGTATCATGGGGATGCAGAGTATGCCACGTGCAAGGACCCAACGGGTTCCTACGATTCGAAATCGATATCTCTGGGCCCAACATTTGCAGCCCTGCTGGGTCAAGAATTAGCGGAGTCCCCGAACTCGATTTCCAATGCGGCCACGCAAACAATACAGCAAGCAAAACGTTGCACGCCTTACAGTCACTATTTTGGGACCACCCTGGAGTGCAGCAAGAAAGAGGCCACAAAATCAAGACTTGTAACTGGAAATAAAATCTGCCAACTACCAACCGATCACGCTAATGAATTTCCAATCGAACAACGCTACTTGTTGCCAATGGGGCAAGACTATCAACTTTCAGCGGAGAATCTGGAGGATTCGTGCTACAAAAACGTAGCCCCCTCCTTGTGGAACATTGGTGTGATCACCCTTAGATCTGCCCCCGTCACACGGTCATGCTTCACACAGACAGACAGAGGCTCTTCAGGACAAGAATCAATCCGGCCAAATTTAGTTCAGATTCGTGACCTAATGGGTCGCTGTATTAAGTCAAGGCACTTTAGATATTATGTTCAGAACATCGTAGATGAAAGGGTACGAAGCACGTTGCGACAAAAAGTTTTCTGCAATAATGACGGCAACAGAACTGAAAAAACTAGAGCAATTTCATTGCAGAAAAGAAATAAAAAGCGACAACAGCCTCCAAATGAAGCGGGCGGTAATGGAAACACAAGCGCGAGGCATACATTGATGCAAGCTTCGTTGCCAGGTTTGACATGCCAAGATAATGTTACAAATCAGGAAGAGCGAATGGTAGAGACTGCCAAACGTTTTTTGGTGCGAAAGTCATCTTCCAACGGCTCCATCTACATTCAGCAAGGCTTAAAAGAATCACACAATGAAGGCGGTACAATGATATTTCGGTGGTCAGGTGGTGTAGATCGTTACGGGACTTATCGAGCAACTGACCATTCCAAGAGCAACAATGAACACCTGGCCAATGACAGGCAGTCTGGAAACACAATACCGGAAGAACCCAGTGATTTCTTACACAACCATAAACAGCCGTTAAGTTTTAATTCCTTACACGCGTCAAATGACAATGCAGCGAACGGTGCTGTGGTTGGAAGCTTCCCAATCGCCCAGAGTGCCTCTGAAGGTCTTGACGACAAAAATTCAAAGCTCTGGAATTCTGCTGTCCTGACACAAGAGGCGCAGAAGCATCATTTCTGTTTATCGCCGCCTCCTCGAATAAACAATGGAAGCACAGAACATCTTGCTGGTCTCAGCCCTCTCCGAGAACACAGCCGTGTTAGTGACTCAGAGAAGAATACAAAAACACAGATGCCCATAGTTTTAGGAGCGGCGGCAGATGCCAATGACTGCGGTAAGATGACAGCAGAAGCAGAGCATAATTTTGAGAACACAACCTTACATGGTAAGATGGCAACAGGTTCACAGCCGGATGTCGTCACTGTTGGCGCAGATTTTACTAACAACACAAAACTGGAAGAATCAACAATAGCTGACTGCAACAACGCAATCCGCACAGTGGCGCTGCACAACGAGACAGTCTTTTATGGCCGTAGTCTTTGTGAGATGGACCCATCGGCGAGAACTGGGCTAGGTAGCACTGACTGCGCATGCCTAGGTACACGCGGTGGCGGTGCTCAAGAAATGTCAGACGTGTCCTCGAGTTCTTCAACTAAAATTGATTACGGCAGACTCAAGAACATCATGTCCGCAGAGACAAAGCTTCTCTGGAGGAATCTGACCCGTCTGGAGAAAAGCTATGACCGCTGCAAGCGTTGCAGGAAGCAGTATGAATCCATTCTGGGGTCAAATAAAATCAGTGGCGAATGTGAAGCAAAAACAGAAAAGTTGGACACCGCTTGTGAACTGCGCAGTGAAGATTTGAACATCACCCGATGTTCAAACCAAACCACAGAAATGATTGATGACTGTCCACAAGAGAAGTTTACATTTAAGAATGAAGAGGATGTCATGACATACGCCGAACAAAGTCAGGAAAATATGGTGACCCTTATCACTGATCAATACACCCATCAGTTTTTGAATGAAATAAACATATCCCCTGCACAAGAAACAAACAACACCAGCCGTGCTGAACTTACCATGGCTCTGAATGCATCCCCAATCAAGGATTCAGCATGTGAGGACCGGTTCGACGTGACCAAAGCTGTAAAAGATGACACCTTTAAAAAGCCATGGCACGTGAAAGGGAAGAACACAGCTAAAATGATACAGATCTTTGAAAGGGGCAATGGTTTCTTTCAGGACAATGAACAAGAAACTTCAAGTAATCATCAGAAACGTGAATGTAGTAATAACGAGCAGGGACACGGCCAGACCTTCTCGGGCCAGCAGACGCACTCATATTTCAGGAACACGGAATCAAAATGTGCAGGCAATGATTTTCAAATGTATACCAAGAAAATGAAAAGAAGTACAACCTTCGACGAAGAAGCCAAAATAAATTGTCTAGAGCGTGTAATAGTATCTGAACACGGCACAAACAAAACAGACAAGGCACGTCAAACCTCAAGCAATACACAATCCCCTTCTGATTTGAAACTATCCTCTGATAACTATTACGTGGCCAATCAACAAGCGTTGCCTTCCGCAGCCAAACTCACAGATGCTCAGCACATACTAGCAATGAATGCTCCAAACTCGGAAACCGATGAGTGGATTCAGAAACTGGTCAATATTCTTCATGAGATGCAGCAGGCGTTTCCACATATAGCCGGCACTTCGGGAAACTCTGCTATCACCCAAGAGCACGTAGATCAGAAACAAGAAGCCACAGACTGGTCAGAACTGTATCCACATTCACTGCGACATGGTGTTAGTGAACAGGTGGACGAGACAGAGAAGCACGAAGCCTATCTAGACGCAGTCAACAAATCTAAGTTGAAAATGCAGAGGAAGACACCTATCAACACACCACCATTAGACCATCCAGCAGATACATTTGACCAAGAACACAGTAATGTGGCAAGTTTAGCTTGCTCCCCATCTCAAATCAACAGCAAAGATACCAAAATAGGTTTGGATAAAAGGGTATTTTACTCAAAGAAAATAGAACATCATTTTCAGGGTAGAGATAACAAACATCCTGACCCAAGTAGAACAGAAGCAATTAATGACACGGGCACACAGAAAATGACTCCAGAAACGACCAAGACCGACAGAGGCTGGAAACTAGAGAGAAGCCAACAGAGGCATACATCCTTCTCATGGCATCTCAAGTCTGCAGACGTCGCGCCGTGTTTAATGTCGAACACAGACCTGGCAAGTCCAAACAAGTGCATAGATGAAAATAACCAAGCGTCGGGTAACCTGCTGCCTTCAGAGCTGCTCTCCTGTGAGAAAGTACACATTTACGACATGATCGTGGCAGACGATGGTAAGAAGCAACAGACCTTCCACCACGCCTTTGGTGAGCCATGCTACACCACTAAATATAACTTGAACAGATTTTCCAGACTTAGCTGCAGAGACAGCTGCAGTCACACACCTGTATTGGAAAAAGAAATGTCGATATGCTGTGATGGACAAGATAACAGTAATACCACATCATCTGTGAGAACCATAGATAATATAAGAAAAGTCCACTCTTGCATAACCATAACTAAATCATATAGTTCGTCTGACTGGGCTAAAAACAAGGGCCGTTTATACCGCAACCCATTAAAGATGAGTGACAGTGAAAGCCAAGTTCAACCGTTGTTTGAGTGTCTATACCCAGATCAAGATGTCTGGTGTATGACCGAAAGCCAGCTAGGTACATCTCCAGGTGTAACAAACACAAGCCAGGACGTGTTTATGATCAGTTCACGCAACACACCCCAGCAGCCGGATGACCGAGCAGCACCACAGTTTGATTGGCCAAGGTCAGCATGGCGAGAAGTGTACGGTTGTCCAACAAAAACCGCTCTAAAACAAGCTACCAGAAATAGCGCATATGACGTGCGCCCTGCAAAGCGAGATATCATGTCAAAACATGAAGAAATGTTACTTTCAGTAACAAGAAGCCCAGATTGTAATGTTCACGACAGTTCCGTGGATACCTGTATGAGCATGGCGAGTGACATGTCCAAGACTGATGATATCTTACATTCAATCAGTGAGGTAGATCAATGCTTCACACAGCGAGACGGTGAGAACTTAGTTGCAGACTTAACACAAGAATCACAGCGGACGCGAGATTGTATCAATGAAATAAGTGACGAATCTGAGATATATCAACAGAATACACCGAGCATTAAGCGGAATCTCTCAAGCCAAACACACAGATCTAACATGTTTAAATCAGCTAGCGCAGAAACTAAACAGTCAAAGGGCTGGCAGGCTTTGAAGCACACCAGCGAACTATCTTCTGTACTTTCTGAAGAAGGTCCAGGGTTTGGGGAAAGCTATGAGCTCACAATGGCTACAATGAACGATGTTAAGGACACTAGTTTAATCAGCAATGACGTAGATTTCATAGATGACATCCATACATCAGAAAATAACATCCAGCCTGATTCCGTTGCCCCCTCTCCGGTAAAGACGAACATCGGCCATTGTGGCAATGTCAGTCCACTAAATACTCCACCAGTACATCACGAACGTGGAATTTGCTCGAAGAAAACACCACAGTGTTCACACCCAGAAATCTGTGTATGTCCGGCTGGAAACACAACCGATAACAGATCTTATTTTCCATGGAAAGAAAGCAGCAGAAAATGTTATAGATTCCGTAAAAACGACGCCTTAGACACAGCCACTTACGACATCACCGCAAAACGTCTCCGAGGCAGCAGTAAAAGGCACAAGAGCCTCTCTCCTCCATCAGTAAGTCTCAAGGAATATATTTTCAATGAATCTGAAGCAGCAAGTAAGGACATTTCATTCTGTGTACCAAGTAGCAAGATCACGTCTGGCAAACTGGATTCCAGAACCAGTCTGACAAATCAGCTGCAGTCTTTTGACATCCCAATAGACATTTACACAGTGCCAGTCTATCGGTCTACGTCACCCCAGAAGAAAGGGAAGAAAAAAGCAGAGCTGCCTACAAAAACTGTCGTCATATCGGGACCAGTGAGGAATATGTCTATTGCGGTCCAGCGTCATATGAGGTCATACGATCAGGATGGCTTCGCTAATAGATCTATACACAGGCACATCAGTCCCCCGGACATGGCCGAGGGTTCGTCTCCCACCAACACAGCTAACGCCGACCAAATGGCTGTCAACGGTTATGACAGAAAATCAGTGCCGAACTGGAGGCATGCCATGAAAAGAATGCTACCATTCGGAAAGCGACCAACATCAAATGATAAAAAGATACAGACTCATCTTGTAACATAAGGTACCAAGTACATTTGGTCATCATCAGTTCTTCAAACAGAGAACATATTCATAAATGTTGAAGAATATACGATATATAAATAATTGCAGTCTTCAGTATTTGATTGTTGCATGTCATGGTATGCAGTGTTCAGTACTTTGTTGTTACGTGTTTCTTGTCATGATAGTAGTCTTCACTGTTTTGTTGTTCCGTGTCATGTGATTTTATTCTGTCTCTGGTGTTAACTTTAAAAACATGTCCCACGTTCCAGATGTGCTACTTGCTCACAAACTGACATGAGATGTTAACCTGCTGCTTCCCCTTGACTTCCACATCCACATGAATGGTTGTGATCGTAGTGTGGAATATTTTTCAGCTTTCAGGACAAGTGGGTGCTCTCCTAATGGCCAGAGTTATTCACTTAATTCGGTGGTTCACTTATTTCGGTGGTTCACTTATTTTGGTGGATACTCGGTCCCTGAACTGTGTTTGCCCTATGCACTGCGAGAGCTTGAAGCGCTTCGACCCCCGCTGGTGACTTGCGGGATAACTGAGCCGGCCGCTCAGAAAGCAATGGCAAACTACTGAGCGTAATCTTGCCAAGAAATCAACATACAGCTGAAAGATGCTGCTGTTGACAGCGATGTTCTGTAAAGGATATGCGAAAAAAAAATTTACCGTGGTAATTAACCGTGGTAGACAGTTGACATTACTCATCCTGATGTCGGCTCCTGATTTGACGTGGTCATTTGAATCTCGCGTGGTTTTTTGGTACTTCCTGTGTGTCTCCCGGGCTGGTGAGGCGATCCGGGCCGGGCAAGGTGAACAGGCGCGAACCGGACGTCGGGCGGCGCGTGTGGTGGTGTGCGGGGTCGAACCCCTCGGTGTGGAGATCGAACCAATCTCACAATGAGATGGTTGTCGATCTTTCGATGTCAGCATTACCCGACCCCATTCAAGAAGAAGTCACCGGCTCAGAATGATAGTTCTGTTACTAGTCAGCCAACAAAGCAGCTGCCCATGGTTTTACCTTCACAGTCAAATCAATCCGAAGGTGATTGTCCATACGAGGTAATGATAAACTGGACTTCTACAGCGTCAGGCAATAGACTGAGGTGGAGTTATGGTTTAAAATAGTAGTTAGTTAGTTAGTCGACAGATCATCCGCATTGCACATCCAACCATTCAGTCCTCAGCAAATCCCGCAGCGTATAGCGGCTAACGACACCAGTTAGTTGGTTTAATTATATATTGAATATAATGAAAAAATGAAAATTGAAAAATAATGTTGGTTTATTAATCTTCTTTGGCTTCCTGCCAAACCTCTTTTAATTTGCTGTTCTCGCAGTCTGACCATCGTTGTAGATTCACAGTCATCACTTGGTTCTCGCAAAAGTCTTACTTCTCGTAGAGCAGTGGTTCTCAACCGGTGGGGAATTCCCCCAGGGGGGGGGGGATTTTAGGGTTTCCAGGGTCGGGGGTGGGGGGGGGGGGGAGAATGAAGATTATTTCAAGATCGCGTTAATATACAAGAACCGATTACTTGATTTGTTTTTCCCTTCATACTTTACGGTTCTGTACGTCCCAGCCTTCTAAAATTCATTTTATAAAGTAAGTAGACCCACAAATCACATTTTATGTGGACGCCTAGACTTGTTTTAGTATGTTCTTCCATTATTAGTATACTATGAAGGGTGGGGGAGGATTTTAGGTAGGAAATACGAAGGGTGGGGTTCTGAAAATATGGTGAAGGGGGGGGGGCAGGGGCCAAAAAAGGTTGAGAACCACTGTCGTAGAGCATTCAGAATGTCAGCCCGGTCCATGGCGCGTCTGCCCTCCATAGTAGCCTTACCTGCTCCATAGTAGCCTTACCTGCGCTCATTTCATTGTACTCCTACATGCCCTGGCACGAAGATGAAACTAATCTTTGCCAGCCGAGACCGCTCCAGAGACAGCAACCACTCTCTTCGGATCCATCCCATTTCTATCCTCTTGGGCATGCTAATTGAGTCACTAAGGAAACATGCTCTAGCGAATGTCTATGTATCGAGCCATGTTATTGCTTTACTTACTGCCATGACTTCCATAGTCAGGCTAATTGTGGTCTCAACAAAAGTACCAGAGTCCTCCTTCACAATTCTCCCTCCGGCCTGAGCCGTAAAAGCCCATGAGCTTCTCACATGTTGGGCGACCGACCCATCTGTGTAGATGACAGCATCACCGTCTAGCGAATTCTCGAAAATCAACGCTCATACTTCCGCCTCCACAGCAGCCGGATTTTCTTGTCTGCATTTTCTGTCTAGTTGGATGCAAACTGAAAAGGACATACATAAATCTGTTGGCAATTGTACCCACTCCTCGCCAGGTTCTAAGTCCTGAAGGTGAACACGCCTGAAAGAGGAAATACTAACACTAACAACAAACCTAAGAAGTATGGGATGCCAGGTCACAATAGCATGGATACCAGCACACAGAGGGATAACTGGCAATGAGAGGGCAGACAGGGCCGCAAAACGCGGGACAAACAGCCAGAATATAGTAAACACAGGACTCGGCATTCTGGGGGGGGGGGGAAACATCATCACACAACAAGTAATCGACAAATTGAAACAACAACGGAGAGACAGCAATAAAGGACGACACGCTTACCACATGCCCAGAGAGCCGAGTATGAAAAGTCAAGTGAAAGATAACACAAAAATACCAACGTACAAGAAACTATGGAGATTGAGAATCGGGAACTGGAAAGATAAAATCTCCCGACCACTTTGCATTGGCTGCCTTGAGGAAAATACTGTAGAACACTACCTACTATAGTACACAACCTATGTCCAGGAACGCAGGGACCTAGTAGAATACTTCCAAACAAGAAACACTGTGATGACGATGAAAGAATGCCTACAGGTGGAAGGCGACAAAGAAGTACAAAAGCTTACAAACAATTCATTGCAAGAACAGGGAAAGAAATATAACCAACATAAAATAAAGCCAACAGCAAAAGAAAAATATAGTAAGGAGGAAAAAATCGACCATACGAAAACAGGACAATAGGAAATATATAAAGATGCGTTAAAACTCTAAACGGTGGACAATAGACAGACGAAACGACCCTCTCCTCACTCGTCCCCAACGATGGAGAGGAGGGACGCACTAGATACCCCTCAGACACTAGACAAGAGGAGACGACAGGAAACCCCCACAACGGTAGACAAGAGGGACTCACAGGAAACCCCTCTGGCGCTGCAGAAGAGGAGACGGCAGGAAACCTCCCCAACGCTGGAGAAGAGGAGACGATGGGGGGGGGGGGAACCCCCCCCCCCCCCACCGACGATGGATAAGAGGAACGCGAAGGAAACCTCTCCGGCGCTGGACAAGAGAGACGATACAATCTCTCCCCTACGCTTGACAAAATCCCGCTGAACCAAGACCCAAGAAAACAAGCCCAGACGAGAAAAGGCGGGCCCTTCCCAGGGCAAACCCAAGAAAACAGATGATAAAAGACAGGCCTCTCCCAGGGTTAGCCCCGGACAAGAAAACACCAAACGAGAGGGGAGGGTAAACCGATAGTGACAGCAGACACACCAGCAACAACGACAGAAGCACCGAGGATGGCAAAATAGAGGAACTCGACCAGACATGCAATAACAGAAGTTGTCCAACGCACAAAAGACCAGAAAAATCTATACCGCACTATGAACCATCACAACTATAACCAACGTCATTGAGATGAGTTGAACGAGGTGGAAAGTTTCTTTTTTTTCGACAAATCGGAATCGGAATCGGAGCACGCTGGCATTGACACGTTAATTACCTTCGAGCTCTGACCGGGGGCATTCGGTCACTGTGAAAATGAACCGCGCATGGCACTTCCACACGTGTTTCAAATTGTCTACTTCGTTAGTGTATCACAGTCAGAAAAACGTGTATTGTATGAAACTTGAACAACGTTAAGCTAATAGGCAATGTAAATGCAAACGACTTTTCACAATAATGTTATAAATGGGCTATCCTTGTGTATAACCGAACGACACTAATTCCAGTTTATAGAAACCAGCACAAAAATGGCTGTATGATGTACATCATTCACTGATAGAACCAACTGGCTTGTAATGTAGTCATCATATGCCCTGCCGACGGGCGTTGGTGATCATGTCTCTTCACATCTCCTGGTCTCTTGATCAACGCTCCCGGCACAGTCTCTATCCATCATAATTTGTCACTCATTTTGCTCTTTCCAATGCGCCTTGAACAACAAAAGTTGCCTGAATGATGTATATAAGGTGCTAGCGTCTTTCACGCAGTTCTACTCTACCAGCCAGGGATTTTGCAACATTCTTCTTGGGTTGGTACTTCCGGGGATTCTTTTGCTTGTGTACGAAATGTGCAAGGCGTACAGTCGTATGTTAAAAGTGGATCTGTCTATCACTTTACCACTCTCTTTTTTCTTACAAGCAATAACACGGAAGTATTACATAAAATGGTCTTCACCTAGATGCAATGTTTTTTGGTTGCGGTATTCTGTACTTAATATCTCTGCTGTGTACTCACCAAAGGATGCTATAGATGTATTCTGTACTTACTATCTCTGCTGTGTACTCACCAAAGGATGCTATAAATGTATTCTGTACTTAATATCTCTGCTGTGTACTCACCAAAGGATGCTATAAATGTATTCTGTATTTAATATCTCTGCTGTGTACACACCAAAGGATGCTATAAATGTATTCTATACTTAATATATCTGCTGTGTACTCACCAAAGGATGCTATAATATTCAGACAAACCGGTTCAAGATCATTTATAGCCATCACTTAGTGCTAAAACATAGAGAAACACGTGGCCTTAGACCATTTCCTGCTTCCTCTAACAACGCTGCCGTTTTAGACTTTCCAGTTATAATTAATAATAGACACGGATTTGAAACATTCATCAAAACAGTTCACCAACACGACATCCTTATGTATGCTATGCAGCAGTGTCCAGACACCAAGTACAGTATAGAGACAATAGCTGCCACATTATTTTACATCTTTCACATACCCTAATTTCTGATTGGTTGCTGCCTAACAGACATTGCTGACTACGTGACTCACAACAAAGCCATCAACATAGTACAACATGACTCTAGTTCTAATTAATACACTGATAATCTTTGTTTCTTCAGAGCTCTAGCTGTATACAAAGGCGCACCAGTTACCAATCTTCGAAAACCAACGAAACATTATGCTAATCAGTGGAAAGATTATCAAAGCATAAGAGTCCCTTAGTAATTTTCCTGGGGTTAAACTGCTGGATATCCCCAACTTGGAAGAATGTTTTGGTCTTAATATAGACATCTTTGAATATGATGCTAACCACTCACAGGTACCAAAACTTAGAGGAAGTGGAACTTACAATGAAACATTAACTTATTATCTGCCGTTAACCGTTAGGTCGGTTCAATGGGACGGTTTTGGCACCCATGAACCGATAGGTTGGTTGGGTATAGATAGTGGGTTATTTGTTCCATTTCTCTTATTTTTTCCGCAATTTTAGTGCTCCAGTTAAATAAAATTTACAACGAAAGATATCGCTTCCAATAGTGTGATAAAAGGTACTAGGATCAATGTTTTGTTGCAGAAACAAGTGTTTGAAAGTTTGTTTTGGTTTTTGTTACAAATGGCAACGCGGCCTCGTAGACTTACATCCGATCAAGCAAGATTGTTGTTTAAAACGGGTTAAGACCTTATTGATTCCGATTTTAACAAACATTCTTATAGTACTAGTTCTGATAGTGAGTCTAAAGTTTTAGCACGTGGTGATAGGGAAACCTATGATAATGGAAGTTTATCATCAACTGAGGTGTCTGACAATAAATATCAGGATGTCACAATTACTATTAAGCGCAAAAAAAGCAAACAGTAAAAAAGAAGGATAAATCTGAGATAAAAACTCTTTAACTTTACAAGCTTCTGTAGATCCTGGAGCACATCTCCCATCATCTTCAACAGCATCGGCATGGTATGATGTGTCAGAAGGGGAAACAAAACCTGAGTTTGAGTTCGTTCTCAAAGGTTTCAGGTCAACCCTGTATTTTATCAACTTCAAACACCTATGGATTTTCTCAAAGTGCTATTTGATAATGACATATTGGACTGTAATTCAAAACATAAATGAATATGCAGAAAAGATGTTGATGCAGAACACTCCTAAAAGAAAACATTCTCGTCTGCTATCCAGGACCCCATTCACGAGGCATGAATTGCTGAAGTTTACGTCTGTCATTATTTCTATGGGACTTAATCGAAGACCATGGATCAAGAACTAATGGAGCAGAACTGCACATTTATATACTCCTTGGTATGCCACTATGTTTTCCAGGAATCGAATTGAATGTATTTATCACACCATGCTTCACGTATGTGAACCAGACGTAGCGGGTGCAACTAAAATTGAACCTCTTGTTGACATGATTCTGAAGAAATTCCAGGCAGTATATTACCCATTTGAAAATGTGTCCATCGATGAAATGGTTATTGCTGGCAGGGCAGATTTAAGCACAAACAATACAATGCAGCAAAGCCTCACAAGTACCACATCAAAACATTTTGCCTTGTGATTTGCGACTGGCTATGTGGTGAACTAAACATTTTTTTACTAAGGAAGAAACACCGCATACAATCCGAATTTAGATCCCACAACTGCTCATGCAGTGAAAGGGATTACCATACTACTGAATTTTCTCGGACCTGGTCATCACATCTTTGCTGACAGATTCTACACTTCGAAAACTCTTATTGATTATCTGCATTCCAACAATTTCAATTATACAGGCACCCTGAATGACAGCCGAGTAGGCTTTCCTCCAGAGTTGAAGTGTTTGCGACTTCAGCATCAAGAGATAAAGTGGTTTCTTGAAGGAGATAGAATATTGTGTGTGGCATGGAGAGATAACAAATCTAAAAAGCCATGCATTGTTGTCTCTACCAAGTCTGTAGTTGGAACGGATGAGACCAGAATGAGGAAATTGGTCAGCAAGCCGAAGATGATCCATGAATATAACGTGGCAATGAATGACTGCGACAGATTGAACCAAATGGTTGGATATTACAACATGCACGATAGGAAAACCAGTATTGGTGGAAGATCTACTACTGGTTCTTTGAAATTGCACAGATCAATGAACACATCCTGCACTTCATGTGCCAAACAGAGAATGGAGGGGGAAAAAACTATCCTTGAAGAATTTCAAGCAAAGTTTACTGGAAAGTGCACATCGCGAAGCAGCTCAGATTAGTCCTGAAAATGCCACACTCTGCATGCCAATGAATTACACAAAGTCTGATGCAGGAAATTATGTTGAAATGAGTGACAGGAGCCAAGCATTTGATATAATATGTTGGTGTCAGAATCTGTGTTTTGTGCAGCACTCCAGTTAAACGACGCAGATCATCTTTTTTTTTTTTGCCCTGGCTGCATTAATAGATCACATTTGTGCCTGTCATCAACTGGCTGGGGTTAAATCCCAGGTGGGCAACCACTCAGCTAAAATCATTTTCTTCTACTGGTTGTTAGTTCTGGATGCAGTTTGATATCCCCTAACTCCGTCAGAAGGGACTAATTACCACCCCAGATCCCAGAGAGAAAACGTGGAACAAATGTCTGTTATGCTGATTTAAGACACTGTCCCTGATACTCAAGAAAACAGCCAAGAAGTGGCTCGTTGAAAATATAGGTTGATTGAGCTGTACTTGGTATCACCAGAAGAAGACAGGAGGAGTTAAGATATGCAAACTAATCTGGCTGCATAGGCAAGGTCCCTCCCTGACATAAATCTACTTCTAGAATATGTGTTCGAACCCCCACTAAATGATATAATAATGTGTGCACTAGATTATTTAAGCTACACAAACATTTATAAACATTTAGAATTTATACGGACAAATTGAGTTTTAAAATACAACAACTGTGTTTATTATTTCTAGTCTTGATGATCATATGATGATGATGATGATTATAATATGGTATACGTAACTTAAGAGGGCACATAGGTCATGTTTCCCCTAGTGAGACACAGTTCACTGTCAGACTGAAGGAGTCCAAATTGGTCCCTTCACTAGGCTAAGACACACCCTGATATGAGTTGTTGACTGTCCATTGCTCCTAAGAGATCTGGAATGAAACGACGGAGATGGGTAGGATCTGAGTCTACACATCTCAAACACATATGTCTATACATTCATATAAACATACATTCAAGTCATAATATATGATGGTATGATGATATATGATGGCATGTTATATAAACATATATCAGTTCTAAATAAATATGTATATATTCATAAAACCATTTAGAACATCTATAGCTCAAAACATACATATTCACATACATTTATGTAATGGAGTGTTTCCCATATAAGTTCACCTCAATTACTCTGTCCCTTTCTAATTCATTCATACTGTCTTGTCGGAAGGGCTGGTCGCACAGTCCCTGTCGAACATTAAAATGCCTTCCCTGAATCTGTCTGGAATATTGAATGTCCTAAGTCATGTCTGTCCTCATGCAGACAAGGTGACTGGTGCCATTCCTCGAACCAAGTGGTTTCACCATAATCTTGGTAGGCACTCAAAGTGTTGGTGCAAATGATCAATGTTAATTGGACGCTATCGAGAGACTGGTAGCTCTCAGGAATTTCTCCTATGTAGTCAGTCTACCCAATGTTTAACATCATACAGGATGAATCTAAATGTATCTCCTATACATGCATAAGCCACACGCTCATGTAGCTTGGATAATGGATTTCTCCAAATTATCACATACAACAAATCAGCCAACCAAGTAGTGAATGAAAGAAGATAGTTCTCAGTGAAATCGTAAAGCTAGAACTGGAACATTACGTACAAAGAAAATCCACCAGTGTGAAGTTTGGGAGAATATGCAGAACAAGAAACTACACAGACCTCAGACTAGCAGACAAACGTATCAGAATAATGGTATTATCTGAGGTTAGCTAGGAAATTCAACCATAGAACTTCGTACAGAAGTCCAACAGAACGAAATGATAGTATTTCTCCAGTAGGTATCCTTTTGCTAAACGTGAGTTTGCGTCTGAGGGTTGTTGTCACTGCTCATAGTTTTATTCTCTCTGTTCCTGACTAGTTTCCACGCGGGCTACTTACTATGTCCCATGTTCATTAACTCCA
Organism: Cepaea hortensis; assembly: GCA_963921405.1. Taxonomy (NCBI): domain Eukaryota; kingdom Metazoa; phylum Mollusca; class Gastropoda; order Stylommatophora; family Helicidae; genus Cepaea; species Cepaea hortensis. Next base: position 49,015,647 of record OY992888.1, read on the forward strand.
CCTATTTTTCATGTAGGACGATTTACCGGGGTGGATTAAGTCCCAAATTCTTTTCACCCCTCCTCCTTTCCCGTGGACGGTAGTTTCATTTGTCAATCAAATTGACCAATGCCCCGCCGCATGTCTGAAACAATGAAACATGCTTCGCTAGCGATGCACTAGACATCGCGTCATAACTACATCCCCATCTGCAGTTAACACAAGTCTTCCCTGGTTGCTGGCAGGAATGTGTCAGCCATGTGTTCCTACTTTGCCGCCATATTGCGGTGAGGTGTTAAGCATCTGGTCCCAATCTCTCCCTTGTTGTGGCAATTACAGACATTGTCCCGGCAAAGTCTGGACTTTTAGATAGGTGTTAGGCCTGCATTATATTGCCGTCTTTGGATCACACCGGTTTTCCCCTGAGTAGCACCGCCATCCACGTCATACCCAGCCCAGATTTCACACTATGCCGTCTTTCTCTTCCCTTGTACTGAAAACAATGAGTTTTCAACCTTTGATAGTGCCGTTGACTGGTGCCGTGGTGTCTGGGTTTTACGTTTGATCTGTACATCAAAGATTTCTCAGACCTAGCATTACAGAAATGATGGGGCTGCGTGGTCAAAATGTATTTTTCTCTTGTTTCAATCCTCTTGCATTTCTATCATTTTCTGGTGGACGTTTATTCTTTTAGAGAATGATAGAAAATATTGTGGGCTCTTTAATTCCTTTTGAACTTGTGTCATTCGGATGCTGACCGACGGCGTCCTGTCACAGTGCCCAAAATTTTGCGTTACAGCCTGTCAAAAATTGGCTTAACAGTATTGTAAATAACAATAAACATAAATGTGTATATATTAATTGTCAATCCATTGAGAACAAATCTGCCAAGTGTTTTCCTGATTTTCTAAATTTTGGTGTGAAAAAAACATGCTTCAAAATATGCAGCAAAACTTCTTTTTGGATGGTTTTAAGGAGCAATTCTTATTATATTGTTAAAGACAAGTGGTGTGCTTATCATTATTCAGTAAATTAAACAGGATTAGCAGCAGAGGAGTATACATAACACCTTGGTAAGTGCAATTTTTAAATAATTTTTACCTCTTTAATTTCAAATGAATTTACAAATAAGAGTATTTATTGTTTTAAAATTAAATTTCTAATCTATAGCAATAGTAACAATACTAACAGGTAAATTGTGCAATTCCCTTTAATTTGATATATAATACAATATATCTGCTACAGTTTTAACCATTTTAACAACATTATTGTGACACGCTTCTACTTTCCATTTTCTGCCATGAATTTCTGTTTGGTCAGGACCCAATTTTGTTTGGCAGACAATCAGTTAAGACTACTATTTTTCAAAAATCATTTTATGCACATTGTTGATATTGACAGAGTAGCTCATGCTTTTAGTCGCCCCAAATGTGGGAAATTGTGAAAGGAGTATCAATGTATTGGACGACTTGAGAGCACATTTAACGGAGGCAAAACTTAGAACATTTTAAAGGCGGGATTTAGTCCACCATAGACCATCTGGCAATTAATTGACGTGCAAGGCATCCAAGTAGACACTAGTATGTTTACCCATACAGAGTAACTTACGACTGTGAATGCTATTTTCAGAATTCCAAAATACCTAGTGATACTAGTTCAACAAGATTTTTAGCTAAACATGTTCCCATGTCGTCCTCATTAGCGTATAACGTCGCTGTGTTCGAGGTTAGGTCAACTTGATCACAGCGGAAGCTCCTCAAGATCTAGTGATAACATTACTTGATCATATGACCCGAATCGCGGATGCAGCATATAATGAACTACGTAGTGAGTTCGAAGGTGTGTACACAGCGTTAAAGGAGATAAATTAAACCAAATTAATTGATAGGCTAGATGCGTACTTAAAAGTGATACCAGTCCTGTGGTTCAACATTGGAAAGTACGATATCAATCTCATTAAGCCATACCTATTCTCATACTTTATTAAATCAGAAGACGTGTCATGCAACTTTGTCGTTAACATAAATAATAATTTTATGTGCATTGCATATGACCAACTAAAATTTCTAGATATCAGTAACTAATGAGCCCCAGGATTCAACTATATAAAATACCTAGCAGCCTACAAATCTGGGGCAACCAAGGGATATTTCTGTTACGAATACATATCAGATTTAGGAAAACTAAAGGAAACAAATTTACCCTCTCGAGCAGCATATTATGTGAAAGCTTAAAAATAGTTACATTACAGAGGTAGAGTAAGAGGAGTGTCAGAGGGTGTGGGCTGAAAATAAGATGGCCACATTATAAGATTTTAATAACAAAGATGTACGCCACTTTATTAAGGCGTTAGATGCACAAGTTAACTTTTACAAGGAGTTAGGTGTAGAATGTTTAAGGATGCCATTTCTGTCCCCTGAGTAACCTTAAAGTATCTATTTAAGACCCTGCCCAAAAATGTAATGTTTTCACTATGTTCTGAGAACGAGAAAGATCTGCACAAAACACTTATAGACAATATTGTAGGAGGCCCATCCATAATCTCTCATAGATATCATGAGGTAGGTAAGATACACGTTAGAGAGGGTAAGCCAGTTAAGAGTTTGAAAGAGTATGACGCTAATAGTCTCTACGTTTGGGCTCTAATGAAAAAGATGCTCATAGGTTTTCCTGTCATTAGAAATGCAGAAGATGAATTCAAGACTTATAATTCTAGTAGATTTTACACTGTTCAGTGCAGAGAGTGTTTGGCGTGGACACAGCATAGCAAGGACTTAGAGCTGATGATACAATTCAATGGATGGGAGCTGTCTCTGGGACCGCATCATATTAGAGTAGATGGGTGGGATAGGGGGACTAGAACAGTGTATCAATTTCACGGATGCCTAATCAATGGACCAGTGGTATAACCATTAACCCAGTAAATAAGATACCTCTGAAAGAACTATATGCCAACACATGTGACATTCACGACTACTTAGATAATGATGTTAAAGTTTAGGTAGTAGAAATGTGGGAATGCGACTAGAAGAACCTAAAACAGACTGATAGTGACATTAAGAGTTTTGTGAGACGAAATTCCAGTATGTCACACCCTGGCATGGAAAACAGGCCATTAACAAAGAAAAGATCGTCGAGACTGTAAAAGACGAGACTTTGTCTGGTTTGATAGAATGTGACATCCATGTGCCAGACAAGCTTAAATAGCGATTATCATATGACGCCCATTTTCAAAAACACTAAAGTGGGTAGAGCTGACATTGGTGACCATATGAGGCAGTATGCCAAGTCACATAAGGTGCTGACAGGGTTACTTACGTTGCACCTTAATAGGTAGCTATTTTGGGGACAAGGTCATGTTGGCCACGCCATTGTTAAAATGGTGTCTGGTACATGAGCTGGAAGTAATCGAAATATATCAAATCATTGAGTATAAGCCCGTGAGCTGCTTCAAAAAGTTTGGGGATAAGGTTTCTGATACCAAACGTGAAGGTGACTGTAATGTTCCCTCTGCCGTTAAGGCAGAAACCATGAATTTGTTAGGGAATGCCACTTACGGCAAAACCTTAACCAACAAGGCCAAACATTCAGATATTCTTCTTCTTCTTCTTTCGTTCCCTTGAAATACATCTATAACAGCAATGTTGCCTTCTGTATGAATCTAACAGTCTTTTTTCAGTTCACTCAGCGGTCCATAGAGTTTATCTTCCGCTGTTGTCTCTCTAGGCCAGAAGGTATGCCTTGGTATGTTGTAGTTTGGGCAGTCTTGGAGTATGTGCTCTGCTGCATGTGCGCCAAACCCACATGTGTACATGGCTGAATCACCAATCTTGAATTTTGTATACAGGTGATTGCGTAATCTGTTGTGTCCTGTTCTAAGGAGCAGAATAGTGACTTGTTCTGGTCTGTCCATAACGTAGTAGTCGTCTTGAGCAGGTTTTGGTGGCCTTCTGACTGATTTGATCATTCTTTCCTTTTGGTGGTATGTAATGGGCACATCAGTCTGTTCCTCTTTTGCTCCTTCCTTAGCCAATCGATCAGCTCTGTCGTTTCCGGGGACTCCACAGTGGGATGGTATTCAGATATTTCCTACTGTAAGGCTGAAGACACGACGAAATTAGTGAACAATCCCCGTTTTAAGGAAATTACTCCACTAATTGACGAAATTTTTGCGGTAGAAAAGGAAAAAAGACAACAGTCTGGGATCTCTCTTTACAAATAGGATTTTTCGTTTATCAATATCTAAAACTGAGGATGACAGGCGAGATTTTCAGTTATGTGAAATGGACACTGACTCTCGCTACTTAGCCCTTAGCGCCCCGGCCCTAGTAGAAGTCGTTAGATCTGAGCTTCAGAAGAATATGACGATAGATTATATAATCAGTCGTTCACGGCTGAAGTCTGCCCTGCTCATATAGTTAGTACTAGTACATGTAAGGATTGACAGACTATTAAAGTTTATGAAAAGTGAACCCCTGGTGTTTTCAAACTAGAATACGAAGGGGATGGAGTGATATCCTTATGTAGCAAAGCGTATCATTGTTTTGGGAAATATAATAAAACAAGTACCAAAGAGCTGACGAAACAACACACCACCACATTAAATAAAAACTCATTGTTAGAAGTACTCAACACCCAGACAGCAACTAGGGGGACAAACATAGGATTCAAAACATATCTATCTACACATACACACAACACAGAAACTATATCCTATTTCTATATAAAACGTCAAGTACACGAGACAATGTCACTACATCACCTCTAAACATATAATACTCCCTTGTCATGGTGCTAATTTGAATATGTAACATACTATGTAAATACGTTTTTCTACTTTTTGCTGTCTAAGATGTGGTAAATCACGATTGCTGTGATCTATTAAATATTCTAATGTTGTCATATGTGTACTGTGATAACCTTGTGAATTTGGTGTGAATGTCTATATCATTGAAAATAAAAGACTAAATGTGTGTGAATATATTTTGTTACTGATGTGTAAAGACAAATTGTTTTCACTGGTCTGTCATTGAATGCTATTTTTATTGAAAATAAAATAATAAATTTACTTTGTCAATAAAAGTGCTCTATTGAATATGTTGTGTACACGAAAATGTCCCACTAATTTTTATAAAAATAAAAGTTATGAAAACGAAAATTTCTTGTTTGTTGGTTTTTAGTGGTATGAATATGTTGTGCACACTATTGAAAATTTCACACTGGTTTTGATCAAAATGAAAAAGTTATGAAAAATAAAAGTTATGAAAACGAAATTTTTTGTTCGTTGGTTTTTTAAGTGGTATGATTGGTGTGTTTTCGTCTTTCGAGTTTTCGTCTTTCTTGTTTTCATGTTGCTTGAGTTTGTGTTTTCATGTTGCTTCTAACTGTGGAACAAGTGATACACTCAATGGAACAGAGAGACAAGACCAAAGTCACACAAGTACACGAACAAATACACAAGTACACTATCAAACACGCAATGGAACAAACGAGACAATGTCAAAAGTACAAAGATCTGCAAGAGGCAGCACAGATACACCATACAGTTAAAAAACCAAGACAACGAAAACATTTCTTTTCTTCTATTTTATTTTCAAACTTTATACACATTGTTTCCTCACATCATTGTCTGGGTATTGGGGTGGTCTCCTGTTTGTTGGGATGTCATCTCAGATTGGTAGACAAACCTCTGGCTCTCGGGTACACTTTCTAGGGTTCATCACACATCTGGGTCACATCAAACTTCTGACTGGGATGAACTCTGATCTGTAGCCGAGCATATACGTTATCAGTCAACAATCCAACACCAACTGTAATGCTGTGTTCAGAGACGGTGGAAAGAACGCAGGCAATGAATTACCTGGGGATACGGTTTGATCGAAGCCTTGCTTATAATGTGCACATAGACCAGGTGATAACAAAGGCCAAGCGGGGTTTGGCAGCGATGCGGGTGATGGCGGCAGCAAACTGTGAGCAGCGCCATCTATGTCTTCTGTACGAGGGGCTGGTCGTGTCTGTTTTGGAGTATGCAATGGCAATCCTGACTGTCAGCCATAAGCAGATAGAAAGGATGGAAAGGATACAGAATGAAGCTATGCGCATTATTCTTGGATGTACAAGAGATACAGCATGCAGGGCGATGCGCTACCTTCTTGATTTTCCAACCATTGAAGAGAGAATGCAAGTTTGCAGGGCACGCGCCTACCTCAGAATTAACGCAAACACACAGCATCCACTGCATAGTGAAATTAGGAAGGTGAAGGGCAGCAGGTTAAAAAGAGGACGGTCGTGGATGGGTCAAGCCGAAGACATTCTTCAACAGGTGTGTTCACTTGAGGACTTAGAACCTGGCGAGGAGTGGGTGCAAGTGCCAACAGACTTCTGCACATCCTTTTCAGTTTGCATCCAACTAGATAGAAAATGCAGACAAGAAAATCCGGCTGCTGTGGAGGCTGAAGTACAAGCGTTGATTTTCGAAAATTCGCTAGACAGTGACGCGGTCATCTACACAGATGGGTCGGTCGTCCGACATGTGAGAAGCTCATGGGCCTTTACAGCTCGGGCCGGAGGGAGAATTGTGAAGGAGGACTCTGGTGCTTTCACTGAAACCACAAGTAGCCTGACCATGGAAGTCATGGCAGTAAGTAAAGCAATAACATGGCTCGAGACACAGACATTCACTAGGGCTTGTTTCCTTAGCGACTCAATGAACATGATCAAGAGGATAGAGGAGGGGTCGATCCGAAGAGAATGGTTGCTGCCTCTGAAGCGGTCTCGGCTGGCAAAGATTAGTTTCATCTTCGTGCCAGGGCATGCGGGAGTACAAGGAAATGAGCGGGCTGACAAGCTCGCAGGTGAGGCTACTGTGGAGGGCGGACGCGCCATGGACCAGGCTGACATTCTGAATGCTCTACGAGAAGTGAGACTTTTGCAAGAACCAAGTGATGACTGTGAATCTACAACAATGGCCAGACTGCGAGAGCAGCAAATTAAAAGAGGGGTGGCCAAACAAGAACACTACGCAGGAAGCCAAAGAAGATTGATAAACCAACACAGAACTGGCGTCGTTAGCCGCTACACGCTGCGGGATTTGCTGAGGAGGGGATCCGAGCACTTATGGACTGAATGGTCCGATGTGCAACGAGGATGATCTGTCGACTAACTAACTAACTAACTAACTATATACGTTATCAGCTAATAGTATTCTGCTAATCGGCTGTGTGCCCAGTATGAAATGTAATCTGGTAGCACTTGTCTGGTCTTGGAGATTTAAATTATCCCGTCGTGCTCGGTGTAGACGACGATCTGTAATGGCTCTGGGGTGGATGTGAATCAGAGACATCATGCAAATATATCCAAGTACTGTTGCTTCTTCTTGTCGACGATCCAATCCAATTCTTGGGACGAATACCCCCTTTTAACCTTCGAATTTTCGACTTGGCTATAATTGGGGTATTTATGGTGTAGCTTGTAGTTTGTCTTTCGTACAATGGGCTGCTTGTTGTCAGCTTCCCGGCATCTGATGGGTTGTGTTGATTCCTTCCTTGTTAGGTTTTTTATGTCTGGCCAGAGCCGCGCACTTGTTTAGGCCTGGAGTTGTTGTGTACCCATCCTGTCATATGGTGCTGTTTCCTTCAGGGAGCTTTATCAGTTGTCGTCTCTTCTGGTGTTCCTCCTATTCCCCCGTCTTGGCTTGTCTTCGAATCTTCTCAGTGTTCGCCATTTCGATCTTGTTGGGGAGCGATATCATTCCATGTCGTCCCGACACCCTCGGTCTTGGTCTGGGTAGAACAACTGTTGTTTCTTCTGCTGTCTGTGTTCTTGCATCTTCTGGTTCGGGTGTTTCTTGATCGGTCTTGAGCAGGTCTATTATCCGGTGCACAGTTCCTTCTGTTTTGTCTCTCGCTTGATGTGATTTTTATAGCTTTTATCCAGTCTCAGCATTTATAGTAGCCATTCGAGCGACATCCTGCTCAATCTTCTGCTGAGCTTGATTCACTTCGTCGATGATGCGCTGAACGGCCATTATCTATGTTTCTTGCGTCTTGTCTTTTTCTTCCTCACTGCTTGATAGCATTTCTTCTGTCTCAGCCTGTATAGCAGCCATTCGAGCGACATTCTGCTCAATCTTCTGCTGAACTTGCTTCGTTTCGTCTAGGATGTGCTGAGCGGCTGTTATCTGTGTCTCTTGTGTCTTGACTTTTTCTTCTTCCATGCTTTTGAACTTTGGTCTCAGGTCCTTCAGTTGGCCTTCCAGTTGTGCTTTGTCACTTTTTGTGAGTTGATCGGTGGCCTCGTACTGCCTTCTAGCCTCTTTTTAGGGCAGGTTAATTTTGATGGCGATCTTCATAGCTTCCTTGCTGTCTTGGTGGCAGGGCGGTCGAGGTACCTGGCACTGTGGTTGCTGAGTCAGTTGGCGCATTTTCTGTTAGTGTTAGGCCTCCTGAAGTCCGTGTCGATCTTTGCATGCTGGCACTGACTGTATGGGTGGGGTCCAGAGCAGTATCTGCATACCTCTACCCCACTCTTGCAGATGGCACCGATGTGCCCAAACTTCTGGCACTTAGAGCATTGTAGCACTCAGTATGTAGTGTTCTGGAACTTAGTCTCTCTTGTCCCATCTGATGAATTGAGGGATCACTCGGTCCTCCAATGTTACGATGACTGTGGAGGGGATGTTATTTTTGCCGATGATCCTCTCAGCACTGGTGATCGTGAGTTTCTTGTTCTCCCTCATCAGCATCTCCCTGATCTGGTCGTTGGTGAGATGGGTCTTTTCCGGTTTCAAGATGGCGACGGACGGTCGTGTTGTTTTGTGTTCGTTAACTTTTTCGCGTAGGGGATGGATTTATTCATCTCTTGCGTGTAATTGGTGTGCCATGATGTAAAACCAGGAGTTTATACTCAAGATCTGCGCGGGTGCTACGGAGTTCGTGCATCGAGCGAAGCCATCCTTGAGTGAATTTTCAGCAGCGTGTGTGGTTTTCAAAGTCTGTGTTTACGTTTTTTCAACATGGCGGAACAACGTGTGTTCTTCGTGCGGTCTGCAGTCAACATACCGAAGCGGCGGGGTAGCCGCGCAGGGAAAAAGAAGCAAGGTAAGCGAGGAGGTTTGAGGCGTTTTAGACTCAAGTGTCACCGTCTAGGACTCAGGAATATCCGTATTCTATATTGGAACTGTGCCAGTGTAAAACAACGGGGCTCTATTTTAGAAACCCTAGTTTACAGGAACGACATTGTAGCACTCCAGGAGACGAGACTGGGCGATCAGCTACTCCAGATTGCCGGCTTCAAATGTTTCTACAACAGACGACATCTGGGAATGGCGATTCTCGTTCGCGACAGCATGGTGGCGTCAGAGCTAGACATGTCCAGTTGGGACAGTGACGATATACAAATACAGGCGTTGAGAGTTCATTCCAGTATACCATTCGTGGTGGTTAATGTTTATGCCCGCAATGCCAGTGTGGACGCCCAGAAGTGGCAGTGCTTAAGTGGCATATTAGGCCACGAGAGAAATGTTATTTTCTGTGGTGATTTCAACGCTAAAGGCAGATCATGGGGAAACACTTCATCCAATACACAGGGGGAGGAGCTCGAGACTGCACTGGAAACCATCGACCTGGTTTGTATCAACAGTGGCTGTGTCACCAGGACAGCAAGCCGTCCGGGCGATGAGGACAGTGCTATTGATCTGGCGCTAGTTTCACCTTCACTCACTACAGTGTGTAGATGGGGTGTCCTAGGACACCATGGCAGCGACCACCACCCCTGCAGCATACTGGTGGAGAAAGGCAGAACCAGGCAGCACAAGCTAAAGGTAAAGACGTTCCAGTATGACAGTACAGGGCAAGATGTGGTGAGTAAAATAAGACGTGACAAGCGCAGAACGTTTCAGGGCAGGAAAAAAAGCTGGGAGCAGCCACCGTGGTGGAGTTTCGAGGTGGAGAAGGCTTGGGTGGATAAGCGTAGTGCTGTAAGGAGATGGCAAAATGCCAAGAAGAACAGAGCTGGTCATCCTAGTCCCTGCTTGCACTTAGAAAGAGAGATGCACACAAAAGTAAGCTACTTCAAAAAACTGGTCAAGGTTGTTAAAAGCGAAAAATGGACAGAGGTGTGTCAAAGAGTAAGCACAGACAAGTCACTGAAATTGTTCTGGCGACTACATAAAAGCATGAGTGGTGTAGTCAAGAATAAGAGCATTTCTGACTTCCAAGGTGCTGACCTCATCTGGCAGAGGACTGACGAGGACAAGGGCAAAGCCCTCTTTGAACGCTACCTTGAGCAAAGCAACCAGACAGACATGGGAGGCCGAAATCTGGCCAAGGAGGTCACCTCAGACAGATGCAAGGCCCAGGACACTTCGGATGAAGACACAGTGACAGTGAAAGAAATCAAGGCTGTGCTTCGACGATCAAAAAACAGTGCTCCAGGTCCTGATGGCATAAGATACGACGACATTAATAGGTGTACCGACAATGAGCTAGAGAAACTAGCAGACATGTACAACAACAGTATAGGGGGTGCTAGCATCAAGGAGGAATGGTTACACAGCTATCTGATTCCCTTGCCGAAGCCTGACAAAGACCACACAAAAATTCAGGGATATCGAATTATAACCATGCAGAATACAATAGGCAAGCTGCTGGAGAAGGTAATTGCCAGGAAAATATCAAGCCAACTAGAGAGGCAAGGTGTTTTCCCACCCACCCTGGGTGGGTACTGTCCAAAAAGGGAAACCTGGACCAATGCAGCAGTCTTTGCCCAGGATGTCTATGAAGGTTTCCACTCAGGCACTGAAACCGTTGCTGCAGCGATTGATCTTGAGGACGCATACAACAGAGTACCACTGGATTTTTTAATGTTTCAGCTTCTCGAACTAAACATAAGTCCATTCCTCCTTAGTTGGATCGCTGCAGCCCTCTTCCAACGGAAAGTAGTTTTTAGATGTGGCAGTTGGACTTCGGAACCAACAACAATATATCCTGGCCTACCACAGGGATCACCATTATCTCCGGTACTGTTCAACGCCTACACAGTGAGAATCACCAGTGAGCAGATCACTGGACCTGGCAGGACATTGTCATATGCCGATGATGTTTTAGTGTATCGTCAGGGGAAGGATAGAGAGGAGGTTGCTGTGGAACTACAAACCGAACTCAATCGCATAAGTACTTGGTGTGATGAAGCTGGGGCAATGGTCAACCCAACAAAGGCAACAGTGACTTGGTTCTCGTTGAATAATCATATTGTCAACACTCCAACACCAACTGTAATGCTGTGTTCAGAGACGGTGGAAAGAACGCAGGCAATGAATTACCTGGGGATACGGTTTGATCGAAGCCTTGCTTATAATGTGCACATAGACCAGGTGATAACAAAGGCCAAGCGGGGTTTGGCAGCGATGCGGGTGATGGCGGCAGCAAACTGTGAGCAGCGCCATCTATGTCTTCTGTACGAGGGGCTGGTCATGTCTGTTTTGGAGTATGCAATGGCAATCCTGACTCTCGCACATAAGCAGATAGAACGGATGGAAAGGATACAGAATGAAGCTATGCGCATTATTCTTGGATGTACAAGAGATACAGCATGCAGGGCGATGCGCTACCTTCTTGGGTTTCCAACCATTGAAGAGAGAATACAAGATTGCAGGGCACGCGCCTACCTCAGAATTAACGCAAACACACAACATCCACTGCATAGTGAAATTAGGAAGGTGAAGGGCAGCAGGTTAAAAAGAGGACGGTCGTGGATGGGTCAAGCCGAAGACATTCTTCAACAGGTGTGTTCACTTGAGGACTTAGAACCTGGCGAGGAGTGGGTGCAAGTGCCAACAGACTTCTGCACATCCTTTTCAGTTTGCATCCAACTTGACAGAAAATGCAGACAAGAAAATCCGGCTGCTGTTGAGGCTGAAGTACAAGCGTTGATTTTCGAGAATTCGCTAGACGGTGACGCGGTCATCTACACAGATGGGTCGGTCGTCCGACATGTGAGAAGCTCATGGGCCTTTACAGCTCGGGCCGGAGGGAGAATTGTGAAGGAGGACTCTGGTGCTTTTACTGAAACCACAAGTAGCCTGACCATGGAAGTCATGGCAGTAAGTAAATCAATAACATGGCTCGAGACACAGACATTCACTAGGGTTTGTTTCCTTAGCGACTCAATGAACATGATCAAGAGGATAGAGGAGGGGTCGATCCGAAGAGAATGGTTGCTGCCTCTGGAGCGGTCTCGACTGACAAAGATTAGTTTCATCTTCGTGCCAGGGCATGCGGGAGTACAAGGAAATGAGCGGGCTGACAAGCTCGCAGGTGAGGCTACTGTGGAGGGCGGGCGCGCCATGGACCAGGCCGACATTCTGAATGCTCTACGATAAGTAAGACTTTTGCGAGAACCAAGTGATGACTGTGGCCAGACTGCGAGAGCAGCAAATTAAAAGAGGTGTGGCCAAACAAGAACACTACGCAGGAAGCCAAAGAAGATTGATAAACCAACACAGAACTGGCGTCGTTAGCCGCTACACGCTGCGGGATTTGCTGAGGAGGGGATCCGAGCACTTATGTACTGAATGGTTCGATGTGCAATGAGGATGATCTGTCGACTAACTTTAACTTTAACTTTAACTTTGACTTGTTTAATGACCAATCATTTACTTGTGCGGTGCCGGGTGGCTTCCAATAAGATGCCGTGGTGAAGCTTGATGTTGGCCTTCTCTCCTTGTGCAATCTTCTGCATAAGTGCTGTCGTCTTTAGGTGTTTGTTGATGGACACCACTACTCCATCAGGTGTCCTACGCAGCTGGTAGATGTTTCTTCCTAGCTCGTTTTCCAACAGAATGATTATCTTGTCTGTTGGTAGCGCCGACAGTTTGGCTTCTCCCATGCTTGTCTGTTTTAGCAGTAATTTGCCGATGAAGTCCTCAGTTGTTGTGGTTTCCTCCGATGAGGAGGTCTTTGGTAAAATGGGCTGCTTCATCTTGAAAACGTCACGGCTGTTGATTGCCATTCTCCGTAGCACCATATAGCATCCTCTGGAATTGGATCGATCATGTCTGGCAGATAATCTAGAAACATTTGCACATCTGCAAGTAACTTCAATGTGATGATATCTAAACACAGGACCGTGAATGCAGGAAAGAAACTATTTCAAGATGAGGATTGATACAGTTAAAATTTAATGTGCGGCAGTGAAATGTTCTATTTAACACATCAGGAACTTCGACAGAGCAACTCAACACAACTGAACTAGTTGACTGTAAAATTCGGGCAAACCAATTAATTCAGAGAGAAGTTCACAAAACAAATATAAATTCACACAAGTGCCTTCTTTCAGACAGAAATTAATAGAACAGACCGTTCCAAGATAAATTCACACGTGATTTCAATCAGACAAAAATGAAGAAAACAGAATGTTCTGAGATAAATTCACGCACGATTCAATTAAGACAGAAATGAATCAAACAGAATGTTCCAAGATAAATTCTCACATGATTTTATTCAGACAGAAATGAATAAAATAGAATGTTCTGAGATACATTCACACATGATTTCATTCAAAAAGAAATGAATAAAATAGAATGTTCTGAGATACATTCACACATAATTCCATTCAAACAGAAAGTGGATACACAGAACAAAGAAAGTAAATACTACATCAGAAGCAACAAGATGATGATATTTAGATTTCAATGAATTTATTGAATAGAAAAATGACATGTGTGCATTTACAAGAATTCTGGAGTGACTCAATGTGGCTACCTCTGAGAAAAGAAAATGGTTTGGCAATAAGTTGTTGGGGTAGTCTGTGTGTGTGTGTGTATACGTGTATGTGTGTGTGAGTGGTGTGGTGTGTAAGTGGTGTGGTGTGTAAGTGGTGTGGTGTGTGTGTGTGGGGCAATTAGTTGTTGGGGTAGTGTGTGTGTGCGCGCGCGCATGCGTGCGTGTGTGTGTGTGTGTGCGCTTATATAGGGGGAAGAAGACCCCAAAAAAAAAAAAATAAAGTAAGGGGTAAAAGATTGCTGTGGGAAAGATTTTGACCAACAAGAAAATTTGTGCATAGCTAGAAAACCTTTTGAAAAGAAAGCAAACAGCTTTTGCACAACTGTCAAGATTTGGGACATATAGTACAATATAACAACAACAAAATAACAATAAACACACACGGCACCCATGACGCTCAAATTCACACACAGAGCTCCAGTTGTTACTTGTGCACACAAATGTACATCCACACAAATGTGCACACACATATACACACAAACCCACAGCTCTAGTTGTTATTTATGCACATATACACACACACACACGTGCGCACGCACACATACACACAAACCCACAGTTCTAGTTGTTACTTGATCGCACACATGCACACACACATGTGCACACACACATAAACACAAACACACAGTTCTAGCAGATGGTACTTGTACACATACAGAGCTCTAGTTACAAGGGTGAGTCAATAAGTAAGTCACACAGTTCTGTGGGATGGCAGGTAAATGTAGTTGGTGTTTTCTACAGGTGTCATTAGGTGACCGCAACATCGAACAATGTCTCTGTTCGTCAGGTGGTGCTAGGAGTCTCATGCGCATGTGCATAAACAAAATGGCGACTGTACTTACGGAGTGTACAACCAAGGAGCAACATGCTGTTGTTTTTTTTTTATGGGTAAAAGGCCTGCCTGCAAAGGACAGTCATAAGGAAATGCTTCCTGTTTATGCTGACAAATGTTTGTCCCGTAAAGCGGTGCATAGCTGGGTAGAAAAAATTTCTCAAGGACGCGGGAGACATTTAGCAAATGACACCGAAGTTGAATGTGAAGTGAAAACAGAGCACGCAGTTCTATGCAGCCGGTTTGGGAGGACTGATAAAATGATTGGATAAGTGCATCAATGTTGGTGGAAATTATGTTGAGAAGTAAAGGGACAATGTATGTATAAAAATAAACTCGTTTCAAGTTGTTATCATATGTAGTTATTTTTTTACAGCCATTTGTGACTTACTTATTGACTTCCCCTCGTACTTGTGTGCACACATGCACACACACATAAATGTGCACGCACACACGCACACACACAAACACAGTTCTAGCTGTTAGTAGCAATGTTCTCAGAAATGCTTTCTCTTTGTCACCTTGACTCATTCAGTCCCAGAAAGTTGTTACTTGCATCCCCCCCCCCCACTCACACACACACACATACATACAGAGAGACAGAGAGAGAGAGTGAGAGAGATAGAGAGTGAGAGAGAGGATGAAAGAGAGAGAGAGAGAGAGTAAGAAAGAGGATGCTGGAGAGGATGAAAGAGAGAGAGAGAGAGAGAGAGTAAGAAAGAGGATGATAGAGAGAGAGAGAGAGTAAGAGAGAGACACATAGTGATAGAGAGTGAGAGAGAAATAGAGAGAGAATGAGAGAGAGAGTTAGTTAGTTAGTTAGTTAGTTAGTTAGTTAGTTAGTTAGTCGACAGATCATCCTCATTGCACATCAAACCATTCAGTCCATAAGTGCTCGGATCCCCTCCTCAGCAAATCCCGCAGAGAATAGCGGCTAACGACACCAGTTCTGTGTTAGTTTATCAATCTTCTTTGGCTTCCTGCGTAGTGTTCTTATTTGGCCATACCTCTTTTAATTTGCTGTTCTTGTATCAACGCTTGTACTTCCGCTTCCACAGCAGCCAGATTTTCTTGTCTGCATTTGTCTAGTTGTATCTTCTTCTTCTTCTTCAGCGTTCCGAGCCATTGAGATTCTTTGCTGCAGATACAAGCCATCTCCATTCATCTCTCTGGTGGACCTTCTCTTGCCAGTCGCTGATTCCAAGTGCTTGTAGGTCTGTACATGTATTATCTCTCCACCGTCTTCTTGGTCTACCTCGGGGTCTACGGTCATTTATTTCTTGAGTGTAAGCGAGTTGTATGCAAACAGAAAAAGACGTACAGAAATCTGTTGGCACTTGTAACCACTCCTCACCAGGTTCTAAGTCCTCAAATGAACACACCTAGAGAGAGATAGAGAGTGTTAGAGAGGGAGATAGAGAGAGTGAGAGATAGACACAGAAATAGAGAGAGAGAGTGAGAGAGAGATAGAGAGAGAGCAAGAGAGAGAGCATGTGAGAGAGACAGAGAGCGAGAGTTGCTACTATCAATGTAACATCATACTTTTCTGGAACAGAAAGAGCTAAAACAAATAAAATAGGTGATTGTTGTGTGTGCTGTCTGCAGAAACAATGATAACAACAATTGTCTATACATAAACTCATGCTTCACAAGTTCTACTTGCACAGTACCATGAATGTTATCTCAAGTATCTAATACTCATTGCAAAGTATATCAGACGCTATTGCTAAAGAAACACGCACCCACTTCAAAACAACATGGACGCACAAAATGTTACTGAGCTAACATATCAAACAGCTCATTATTTTAAACCACTGATGAAACAACATTAAATTATTCATATCAAAATTTAAATATTCATTTGTATAATCTAAATAAATATTTTAAAAATACCCTAGATTTGGTGCATCAAACTGCCCTTTTAGCAAAAGAGATCAATAACTGTTAGGGTAGCTGACAATTTCGAACAAAACATACAAAAATCTGGTCTAAAGCTGCAAGGTTCATAGTTGAGATAATTGACAAAATAAGCATGTTTGCATTTTCCATGAAAAGAAAAGCAAACACATAACATTGCAATCAAACTTATCCCTGAATTTTCAAAACAATTGTTTATGTACCTCCTAATATATGCAAGAAAGTCATAATTTGTTAACAGTGACTACAACAAACTGGTATACATTTCATGACTCATTCTAACCATGCAGCCCAATGTATTGTTGTTGGTTAACTTCACAAATAATCATGTGGGACTGGCTAACCACACAAATGGATATGGTTGACCACACAAATGGATATGGTTATACCTCCCTCCACACACATACAAATGGGTATTGTTAACCATACAAATCATTATCCTTCACACACATGGATATAGTTAACCCTCCCTTCACATATACAAATGGACATAGTTACCCCTCCCTCCACACACATTCAAATGGATATAGTTAACCACACAATTGGATATAGTTAACTCAACCACACAAATGGATACAGTTAACCTAACAACACAAATGGATATAATTAACCCAACCCCACAAATGAATATAGTTAACCCAACCACACAAATGGATTCTATTCATTTCTATTTCATGTTGAGTAGCATATACATCAGTTATTTATGTTTTTTATTTCACAAGTTTTCACAAAGTCATTTAAATTATTTTGTATCTTATGTTTGAGATTTTCTACCCCATCATCATCTAGTGCCTGGCCGACTGGCATGGACGATCATGCGTCTCCACATCTACCAGTCTCCAACAACGTGTATCAGTTTGTGCATTCTCACCCTTTCATGCCATGATACAAGGCTGCCAAACATCTTCACTTGCTGTCTTCTCATACCATGACACAAGGCTGCCAAACATCTTCTCTTGCTGTCTTCTCATGCCATGATACAAGGCTGCCAAACATCTTCTCTTGCTGTCTTCTCATACCATGACACAAGGCTGCCAAACATTTTCTCTCGCTGTCTTCTCATGCCATGATACAAGGCTGCCAAACATCTTCTCTTGCTGTCTTCTCATACCATGACACAAGGCTGCCAAACATTTTCTCTCGCTGTCTTCTCATGCCATGATACAAGGCTGCCAAACATCTTCTCTTGCTGTCTTCTCATACCATGACACAAGGCTGCCAAACATTTTCTCTCGCTGTCTTCTCATGACATGATACAAGGCTGCCAAACATCTTCTCTCGCTGTCTTCTCATGCCATGATACAAGGCTGCCAAACATCTTCTCTCACCCTTTCATGCCATGACACAAGGCTGCCAAACATCTTCTCTCGTTGTCTTCTCATGCCATGATACAAGGCTGCCAAACATTTTCTCTCGCTGTCTTCTCATGCCATGATACAAGGCTGCCAAACATCTTCTCTCACCCTTTCATGCCATGACACAAGGCTGCCAAAAATTTTCTCTCACTGTCTTCTCATACCATGATACAAGGCTGCCAAACATCTTCTCTCACTGTCTTCTCATGCCATGACACAAGGCTGCCAAACATCTTCTCTCACTGTCTTCTCATGCCATGACACAAGGCTGCCAAACATCTTCTCTCGCTGTCTTCTCATGCCATGACACAAGACTGCCAAACATCTTCTCTCACTGTCTTCTCATACCATGACACAAGGCTGCCAAACATCTTCTCTCGCTGTCTTCTCATGCCATGACACAAGACTGCCAAACATCTTCTCTCACTGTCTTCTCATACCATGACACAAGGCTGCCAAACATCTTCTCTCGCTGTCTTCTCATGCCATGACACAAGACTGCCAAACATCTTCTCTCACTGTCTTCTCATACCATGACACAAGGCTGCCAAACATTTTCTCTCGCTGTCTTCTCATGCCATGACACAAGGCTGCCAAACATCTTCTCTCACTGTCTTCTCATGCCATGACACAAGGCTGCCAAACATCTTCTCTCGCTGTCTTCTCATGCCATGACACAAGGCTGCCAAACATCTTCTCTTGCTGTCTTCTCATGCCATGACACAAGGCTGCCAAACATCTTCTCTTGCTGTCTTCTCATACCATGACACAAGGCTGCCAAACATCTTCTCTCGCTGTCTTCTCATGCCATGACACAAGGCTGCCAAACATCTTCTCTTGCTGTCTTCTCATACCATGACACAAGGCTGCCAAACATCTTCTCTCGCTGTCTTCTCATGCCATGACACAAGGCTGCCAAACATCTTCTCTCACCCTTTCATACCATGACACAAGGCTGCCAAACATCTTCTCTCACTGTCTTCTCATGCCATGACACAAGACTGCCAAACATCTTCTCTCACTGTCTTCTCATACCATGACACAAGGCTGCCAAACATCTTCTCTCGCTGTCTTCTCATGCCATGACACAAGACTGCCAAACATCTTCTCTCACTGTCTTCTCATACCATGACACAAGGCTGCCAAACATCTTCTCTCGCTGTCTTCTCATGCCATGACACAAGGCTGCCAAACATCTTCTCTCACTGTCTTCTCATGCCATGACACAAGGCTGCCAAACATCTTCTCTTGCTGTCTTCTCATGCCATGATACAAGGCTGCCAAACATCTTCTCTTGCTGTCTTCTCATGCCATGACACAAGGCTGCCAAACATCTTCTCTCACTGTCTTCTCATGCCATGACACAAGGCTGCCAAACATCTTCTCTCGCTGTCTTCTCATGCCATGATACAAGGCTGCCAAACATCTTCTCTCACCCTTTCATGCCATGACACAAGGCTGCCAAACATCTTCTCTCGTTGTCTTCTCATGCCATGATACAAGGCTGCCAAACATTTTCTCTCGCTGTCTTCTCATGCCATGATACAAGGCTGCCAAACATCTTCTCTCACCCTTTCATGCCATGACACAAGGCTGCCAAAAATTTTCTCTCACTGTCTTCTCATACCATGATACAAGGCTGCCAAACATCTTCTCTCACTGTCTTCTCATGCCATGACACAAGGCTGCCAAACATCTTCTCTCACTGTCTTCTCATGCCATGACACAAGGCTGCCAAACATCTTCTCTCGCTGTCTTCTCATGCCATGACACAAGACTGCCAAACATCTTCTCTCACTGTCTTCTCATACCATGACACAAGGCTGCCAAACATCTTCTCTTGCTGTCTTCTCATGCCATGACACAAGACTGCCAAACATCTTCTCTCACTGTCTTCTCATACCATGACACAAGGCTGCCAAACATCTTCTCTCGCTGTCTTCTCATGCCATGACACAAGACTGCCAAACATCTTCTCTCACTGTCTTCTCATACCATGACACAAGGCTGCCAAACATTTTCTCTCGCTGTCTTCTCATGCCATGACACAAGGCTGCCAAACATCTTCTCTCACTGTCTTCTCATGCCATGACACAAGGCTGCCAAACATCTTCTCTCGCTGTCTTCTCATGCCATGACACAAGGCTGCCAAACATCTTCTCTTGCTGTCTTCTCATGCCATGACACAAGGCTGCCAAACATCTTCTCTTGCTGTCTTCTCATACCATGACACAAGGCTGCCAAACATCTTCTCTCGCTGTCTTCTCATGCCATGACACAAGGCTGCCAAACATCTTCTCTTGCTGTCTTCTCATACCATGACACAAGGCTGCCAAACATCTTCTCTCGCTGTCTTCTCATGCCATGACACAAGGCTGCCAAACATCTTCTCTCACCCTTTCATACCATGACACAAGGCTGCCAAACATCTTCTCTCACTGTCTTCTCATGCCATGACACAAGACTGCCAAACATCTTCTCTCACTGTCTTCTCATACCATGACACAAGGCTGCCAAACATCTTCTCTCGCTGTCTTCTCATGCCATGACACAAGACTGCCAAACATCTTCTCTCACTGTCTTCTCATACCATGACACAAGGCTGCCAAACATCTTCTCTCGCTGTCTTCTCATGCCATGACACAAGGCTGCCAAACATCTTCTCTCACTGTCTTCTCATGCCATGACACAAGGCTGCCAAACATCTTCTCTTGCTGTCTTCTCATGCCATGATACAAGGCTGCCAAACATCTTCTCTTGCTGTCTTCTCATGCCATGACACAAGGCTGCCAAACATCTTCTCTCACTGTCTTCTCATGCCATGACACAAGGCTGCCAAACATCTTCTCTTGCTGTCTTCTCATCCCATGACACAAGGCTGCCAAACATCTTCTCTCACTGTCTTCTCATGCCATGACACAAGGCTGCCAAACATCTTCTCTCACTGTCTTCTCATGCCATGACACAAGGCTGCCAAACATCTTCTCTTGCTGTCTTCTCATGCCATGATACAAGGCTGCCAAACATCTTCTCTCACTGTCTTCTCATGCCATGATACAAGGCTGCCAAACATCTTCTCTCACCCTTTCATGCCATGACACAAGGCTGCCAAACATCTTCTCTCACTGTCTTCTCATACCATGACACAAGGCTGCCAAACATCTTCTCTCGCTGTTTTCTCATGCCATGATACAAGGCTGCCAAACATCTTCTCTCGCTGTCTTCTCATGCCATGATACAAGGCTGCCAAACATCTTCTCTCACCCTTTCATACCATGACACAAGGCTGCCAAACATCTTCTCTCACCCTTTCATACCATGACGCAAGGCTGCCAAACATCTTCTCTCACTGTCTTCTCATGCCATGACACAAGGCTGCCAAACATCTTCTCTCACTGTCTTCTCATGCCATGACACAAGGCTGCCAAACATCTTCTCTCACTGTCTTCTCATGCCATGACATAAGGCTGCCAAACATCTTCTCTTACCCTTTCATACCATGACGCAAGGCTGCCAAACATCTTCTCTCACTGTCTTCTCATACCATGACACAAGGCTGCCAAACATCTTCTCTCGCTGTTTTCTCATGCCATGATACAAGGCTGCCAAACATCTTCTCTCACTGTCTTCTCATACCATGACACAAGGCTGCCAAACATCTTCTCTCACTGTCTTCTCATACCATGACACAAGGCTGCCAAACATCTTCTCTCACCCTTTCATACCATGACACAAGGCTGCCAAACATCTTCTCTCGCTGTCTTCTCATGCCATGACACAAGGCTGCCAAACATCTTCTCTCACTGTCTTCTCATGCCATGACACAAGGCTGCCAAACATCTTCTCTTGCTGTCTTCTCATGCCATGATACAAGGCTGCCAAACATCTTCTCTTGCTGTCTTCTCATGCCATGACACAAGGCTGCCAAACATCTTCTCTCACTGTCTTCTCATGCCATGACACAAGGCTGCCAAACATCTTCTCTTGCTGTCTTCTCATGCCATGACACAAGGCTGCCAAACATCTTCTCTCACTGTCTTCTCATGCCATGACACAAGGCTGCCAAACATCTTCTCTCACTGTCTTCTCATGCCATGACACAAGGCTGCCAAACATCTTCTCTTGCTGTCTTCTCATACCATGACACAAGGCTGCCAAACATCTTCTCTCGCTGTTTTCTCATGCCATGACACAAGGCTGCCAAACATCTTCTCTCACTGTCTTCTCATACCATGACACAAGGCTGCCAAACATCTTCTCTCGCTGTTTTCTCATGCCATGATACAAGGCTGCCAAACATCTTCTCTCACCCTTTCATGCCATGATACAAGGCTGCCAAACATCTTCTCTTGCTGTCTTCTCATACCATGACACAAGGCTGCCAAACATCTTCTCTCGCTGTTTTCTCATGCCATGACACAAGGCTGCCAAACATCTTCTCTCACTGTCTTCTCATACCATGACACAAGGCTGCCAAACATCTTCTCTCGCTGTTTTCTCATGCCATGATACAAGGCTGCCAAACATCTTCTCTCACCCTTTCATGCCATGACACAAGGCTGCCAAACATCTTCTCTCACCCTTTCATGCCATGATACAAGGCTGCCAAACATCTTCTCTCACCCTTTCATGCCATGACACAAGGCTGCCAAACATCTTCTCTCACCCTTTCATGCCATGACGCAAGGCTGCCAAACATCTTCTCTTGCTGTCTTCTCATGCCATGACACAAGGCTGCCAAACATCTTCTCTCACTGTCTTCTCATGCCATGACACAAGGCTGCCAAACATCTTCTCTCACCCTTTCATGCCATGACACAAGGCTGCCAAACATCTTCTCTCACTGTCTTCTCATACCATGACACAAGGCTGCCAAACATCTTCTCTCACTGTCTTCTCATACCATGACACAAGGCTGCCAAACATCTTCTCTTGCTGTCTTCTCATGCCATGACACAAGGCTGCCAAACATCTTCTCTCACTGTCTTCTCATGCCATGACACAAGGCTGCCAAACATCTTCTCTCACCCTTTCATGCCATGACACAAGGCTGCCAAACATCTTCTCTTGCTGTCTTCTCATGCCATGACACAAGGCTGCCAAACATCTTCTCTCACTGTCTTCTCATGCCATGACACAAGGCTGCCAAACATCTTCTCTCACTGTCTTCTCATGCCATGACACAAGGCTGCCAAACATCTTCTCTTGCTGTCTTCTCATACCATGACACAAGGCTGCCAAACATCTTCTCTCGCTGTTTTCTCATGCCATGACACAAGGCTGCCAAACATCTTCTCTCACTGTCTTCTCATACCATGACACAAGGCTGCCAAACATCTTCTCTCGCTGTTTTCTCATGCCATGATACAAGGCTGCCAAACATCTTCTCTCACCCTTTCATGCCATGACACAAGGCTGCCAAACATCTTCTCTCACCCTTTCATGCCATGACGCAAGGCTGCCAAACATCTTCTCTCACCCTTTCATGCCATGACGCAAGGCTGCCAAACATCTTCTCTCACCCTTTCATGCCATGACGCAAGGCTGCCAAACATCTTCTCTTGCTGTCTTCTCATGCCATGACACAAGGCTGCCAAACATCTTCTCTCGCTGTTTTCTCATGCCATGACGCAAGGCTGCCAAACATCTTCTCTTGCTGTCTTCTCATGCCATGACACAAGGCTGCCAAACATCTTCTCTTGCTGTCTTCTCATGCCATGACACAAGGCTGCCAAACATCTTCTCTTGCTGTCTTCTCATGCCATGACACAAGGCTGCCAAACATCTTCTCTCGCTGTTTTCTCATGCCATGACGCAAGGCTGCCAAACATCTTCTCTTGCTGTCTTCTCATGCCATGACACAAGGCTGCCAAACATCTTCTCTTGCTGTCTTCTCATGCCATGACACAAGGCTGCCAAACATCTTCTCTCACCCTTTCATACCATGACACAAGGCTGCCAAACATCTTCTCTTGCTGTCTTCTCATGCCATGACACAAGGCTGCCAAACATCTTCTCTCGCTGTTTTCTCATGCCATGACGCAAGGCTGCCAAACATCTTCTCTTGCTGTCTTCTCATGCCATGACACAAGGCTGCCAAACATCTTCTCTTGCTGTCTTCTCATGCCATGACGCAAGGCTGCCAAACATCTTCTCTTGCTGTCTTCTCATGCCATGACACAAGGCTGCCAAACATCTTCTCTCGCTGTTTTCTCATGCCATGACGCAAGGCTGCCAAACATCTTCTCTTGCTGTCTTCTCATGCCATGACACAAGGCTGCCAAACATCTTCTCTCGCTGTTTTCTCATGCCATGACGCAAGGCTGCCAAACATCTTCTCTCACCCTTTCATGCCATGACGCAAGGCTGCCAAACATCTTCTCTTGCTGTCTTCTCATGCCATGACACAAGGCTGCCAAACATCTTCTCTCGCTGTCTTCTCCTAACTCTCTTTCCACAAATCGGTCCAATTGTTATGTATATCCTCTGTACAGGAATGTTTAAAAATTCATATATTCAGCTCACATCACTAATTTTACTTCTAGCTCTCTAGGGATATCAACCCATAATATGTTTTCCATTGTCTTACAGTTTTTGTAATGGTTCATACAATGTCCAGCTGATTACAGAAAATCAATTTCAGCATAAACATTTTTTAAAACATTTCAAGGAAAATGACAAGATGGAGAAACATGACCAATTATATTACACTTGTCAGTAAATCAGAAGCACAAATGCAGGATCATTTCTAACTTTTCTACGAGCATTCAATGTAAAGAAATACAGCTTCTAATTCATAATGTATGTACGAGCATGCATGGCAGAGAATAGGTAATTTCTACAACTACAATTTTGAATATCTATTACAGAAAACATACAGTGTAGCGAACACATAATAATTAGCATTAGAAAGCAGTTAAAACCTGGCATGTCCTGCACAGAATGTCATTTCTACCACATTGGACTATACACTTTAGATCTAGGAACAGTTTTTACCACATTGGACTATACACTTTAGATCTAGGAACAGTTTTTACCACATTGGACTATACACTTTAGATCTAGGAACAGTTTTTACCACATTGGACTATACACTTTAGATCTAGGAACAGTTTTTACCACATTGGACTATACACTTTAGATCTAGGAACAGTTTTTACCACATTGGACTATACACTTTAGATTTAGGAACAGTTTTTACCACATTGGACTATACACTTTAGATCTAGGAACAGTTTCTACCACATTGGACTATACACTTTAGATCTAGGAACAGTTTTTACCACATTGGACTATACACTTTAGATCTAGGAACAGTTTTTACCACATTGGACTATACACTTTAGATCTAGGAACAGTTTCTACCACATTGGACTATACACTTTAGATCTAGGAACAGTTTTTACCACATTGGACTATACACTTTAGATCTAGGAACAGTTTCTACCACATTGGACTATACACTTTAGATCTAGGAACAGTTTTTACCACATTGGACTATACACTTTAGATCTAGGAACAGTTTTTACCACATTGGACTATACACTTTAGATCTAGGAACAGTTTTTACCACATTGGACTATACACTTTAGATCTAGGAACAGTTTTTACCACATTGGACTATACACTTTAGATCTAGGAACAGTTTTTACCACATTGGACTATACACTTTAGATTTAGGAACAGTTTTTACCACATTGGACTATACACTTTAGATCTAGGAACAGTTTTTACCACATTGGACTATACACTTTAGATCTAGGGACAGTTTTTACCACATTGGACTATACACTTTAGATTTAGGAACAGTTTTTACCACATTGGACTATACACTTTAGATTTAGGAACAGTTTTTACCACATTGGACTATACACTTTAGATTTAGGAACAGTTTTTACCACATTGGACTATACACTTTAGATCTAGGAACAGTTTTTACCACATTGGACTATACACTTTAGATCTAGGGACAGTTTTTACCACATTGGACTATACACTTTAGATTTAGGAACAGTTTTTACCACATTGGACTATACACTTTAGATTTAGGAACAGTTTTTACCACATTGGACTATACACTTTAGATTTAGGAACAGTTTTTACCACATTCAGAATGCCATTTATGTGTAGCATTGTGTAGAAAATACATACCACAAACAATATAGTGTTTACATGTAACATATTCATATATGGATGCAGACATCTTGCCTATTCAGGATGTCATTGACATTCAGAGTATATTATGTGAGTATGCTACATCTACATATCATTCTGTAAAACCACAATCATCAATTGAGAGAGTTTCTCTTGAACAAGCCACAATGTCATTTGCAAACATTGTGGTTTAAATTACTAATACATTCTGAGAGTTTGCTGGACAGATATAAGCAACATTTAAACATCAGTAATATTGCATATTTTCTGTGTTTTCTTCACAATAATTTTTGTGTGCTTTGTTTCAAATATAATATCTTTCTCATCTTATGAGAGATATTGCAAGACTCTTTCAGAAGAATCATTTTTATTTTTTAAATGGGGTGTCTTTAGCCACATGGTCTCAACATAATTTAATTGAACTATTTGTGTCTTTGAATCTTCTTACATACACTCCATCATCCTCCCAGCATCATCTTCGTCATCATCCATTTTTATTATATTTCTCCTCGCCCACCTGTCCTTTCATCAACTTTCTTCTCTCATATTGCACAACTCTTAACCCTTTGAAAATAAAAGTTTGTTCATTTGTTCCTCTTTCCTTTCTTGTAGTGTCCTTTTCTACCTAGCCTGCCCTTTTGTTTATGGATGTTAACATCCGTGTATCCTTGTCACTCTAGTTTATTGTGTAGCTGCTTCACATTTCATTCATCCCCTGCCACTTTCTGTACACTCATTTTATCCAAGTGGTCGTCCCTTGGGAAGAGAGGAAGAGGAAGGTCAAAGAGAAGATGGGTGCAGGATGTAGCGGATGATCTCCAGATGGGTGTATCGGACACGGGACATCATTTTGCTTATGATAGAGAGGTTTTCTGGTGGGTTGTTATGGGAGCGAGGTTCTGCAAAGGACATGCTACTGAATGAATGAATGAATGGTCATCCCTTGCTTGCCCATTGACCAGAACGAGTCCACAAGGTTTGGAGTGTCACTGGTGTTTACCATGAAATTGTTTGCTCATATCACAAATAGTTCATATGAATGACTTTGTCTCCTGATGAAGGTTCTGAAGTCGTAACATTCAGTGAGATTTGTGACTGGTATTCTACACTCAGCTTTTCCATTTTGCAATTGCATCTTTACAGCTTTCCTGCGGTTCTTCTTGTCCCCCACCTTCTGACCTTTATCTGGCCTTTATCCCCTGCTGGGACCTTCAACCAAACCATGCCAAGCTGGAACATAGGCCTTCAACCAAACCATGCCAAACTGGGACACTGGGACACAGGCCTTCAACCAAACCATGCCAAACTGGGACACTGGGACACAGGCCTTCAACCAAACCATGCCAAGCTGGGACACAGGCCTTCAACCAAACCATGCCAAGCTGGGACACAGGCCTTCAGCCAAACCTGCCAAGCTGGGACACAGGCCTTCAACCAAACCATGCCAAACTGGGACACAGGCCTTCAACCAAACCATGCCAAACTGTCCCACCCCTTGCCATCTCCTGCAGCTTTCTCCACGCCTTCCCAACATCATTCTTCTCTGTCTGCAGTCTCTTCTCCATGTACCCCTTGGTCTCTGGCGACTTCATCAGCCCTGTGGGCTCCAGACAACGGTGTCCAGTTAAAAAAAGTCCTCAGGCTCTCTCAACATGCATCCCATCCAGCACCACCTTCTTGTCCTCACCTCTTGGTTCATCAGAACATGTTCAGTTCTGTCTATATGCTCTACACTAGTGACTGCAACATTCCATCCCAGTCCTACCACTCTGTGCAGGCACCAACCAGTCTGTCTATATGCTCTACACTAGTGACTGCAACATACCATCCCAGTTCCACCACTCTGTGCAGGCACCAACCAGTCTGTCTATATGCTCTACACTAGTGACTGCAACATACCATCCCAGTTCCACCACTCTGTGCAGACACCAATCAGTCTGTCTATATGCTCTACACTAGTGACTGCAACATACCATCCCAGTTCCACCACTCTGTGCAGGCACCAACCAGTCTGTCTATATGCTCTACACTAGTGACTGCAACATACCATCCCAGTTCCACCACTCTGTGCAGGCACCAACCAGTCAATCCTGTAGTTCATCAGCAATTCTCTTAGACATACTCCACTCCTCTGACCCAGGCAGCAGCATGCATCCAACACTGCAGTTAAACATTGTAAGCTTGGTGCAAAGTCTAACCTTCCCTGTCTCCCACAAAAGTTCCCAGTGCTTCCACAGATCATCTCCCCTTCTGAACTCTTATTCTAACACCTCTATCTGTACCTCGACCCCTGCCCACATTGCTACCTAAAACAGGTGTGCGACTCCACCTCAAGAAGTGAGGTTTCAGCAAAGGACATCAGGTTGTTACTTGCTTTGTTTATTCTCCTTATCTTTGAATGTTCAGACCTAATTGTTGTGACCTCTCATCAAGCGCAACCAGTCCATCATGCATTTGACCATGTGTGTGCAACAGGAGTGCAATGCCGTCAGCGAAGTCCAAATCATTAAGTCAACCCAGAGTCCATTTAACTCCATCTCTGGTGGTAGTTACTACTGTCCCCACAACCCAGTCCATAGTCAGCAAAAACAATAATGATGACAAAAGGCATCCCTGCCGCACTCCTGTCTCCACTTCAAATGCATCCGTCAGTTCTCACCCATGAAGAACTCCATATTTCACATGCTGACACTATTAAGTTAATGATGTTCTGTGGGATCCCATAGCGGAGCATCA
This sequence comes from Cepaea hortensis, assembly GCA_963921405.1. Taxonomy (NCBI): domain Eukaryota; kingdom Metazoa; phylum Mollusca; class Gastropoda; order Stylommatophora; family Helicidae; genus Cepaea; species Cepaea hortensis. The sequence goes on from OY992888.1 coordinate 49,044,401, forward strand.
GTCTCCAGAGGGACTCCCAACCAATGCTGTCAATGGCCTTTTCACAATCCACAAATCCATTATAAAGTGGCAAACGCAGTTCAATATTTTGTTCTATTACTATGCGTAATGTAACTATCTGGTCATCTGTTTGGTTGAAAGCTTGCCGGTAAATTCCCTTAGTTGTTTGTCAATGGCATACCTAATTTCTCCAGAATGACCCTGCCTAACATTTTAATAGGCACTGACAATAGCATTATTTCCCTATACTTTTCACACTCCTGCAGGTCCTCTTTCTTAGGCAACTTCACCAGATATCCTTCTTCTCCAGTCTGCTGGTATTTCTTCGGTCTCCCAGGCTTTACCAAATAATTTGTGCTGGAGTTCAGCTGAAGTGTTTATATTGGATTTAACAGCTTCTGCCGGGATACATTCTGGACAAGCAACTTTCCCATCTGTCAATGTCAGTAGTTTGATAGCATTGATAATTTCTTCTTCAGATGGTTTCTCACAGTTGATATCCCACTCCACTTCTGCCGGCTGGATATTAGGATAATCATTTGAACTGGCCTATTTAGAATGTCATTAAAGTTTCCAACCCATCTGTTCACTTGATCTATAATATTAGTGAGAACTTCCCCATTTCTATGGATAAGTTAACATGTTTGATTATATTTTCCTACCAATTTTCTTGCAGATCTGTAAAGGTCTCTAAGATTTCTATTCGCTGTTGCATTCTCGGCCTCTCTTGCTAGGGCATTGACATATTGTCTTTTATCAGCCCTTACACGCTTGTAAACTTTTTGGTTAGCTTCTGAATATTTTTCTTGGGCTCTGAATTTTGCAGCTCTGGTTTTGCTATTACCAGCCTTTCTTTTTATCTGTTCTTCTTTTTTTCTATATTGTTCTGGAATTATCCATGCTTTATGTTTATATTCCCTTCTTCCAAAGACATGAGTGGCTCCAAATGCTTTTAACTTGTTGCAACAATTTTCCATGCTCCCCTCAACTACTAACTGTTGCAAGACCTGCTACTTATTAGAGACTGTGACCATAGACGGCCCCCTGGTGTCTTGGTTTCTGAAATATCCTGAATTCGTTATTATAGGATGTTATATATCTCTTGAGTTGTAACTTTATTTTGCTTATCAGCAGATCATGGTCTGAATGTAAATCTGCACCTTTAAAAGCTTGAACATCAAGTAGAGATGATCTAAGTTTCTTATTAACAAATTTGTGATCAATTTTGTTTTCCTTTTTGTAGTTTAGTGATGCCTATGTGGCTTTATGGATTCCAATTTTAGGAAAATCACTCCCGCTTATGACATATTGATTCACTGCACAAAATTTGTGAATAATTATCCATTTTCATTCATTACTCATAGTGACGAGACCACGAGGACGTCCAAGAAGAAAATGGATTTACGACATCAGAGACATTGTACAATCACATGGAATGACACTATCCAGTGCCGCCCACCAGGCGCTGGAACGCAAATTATTCCTCCCCACGACGCTTGACGGCAGAAGTGGATGATGATGATGATGATGACTCATAGTTGTTGTTTCCCCATGCCCTCTTTGTAACCAATGTTATCTGATCCTATTTTAACATTTAGTTCATCCATCAAAATTTTGATATTGTCATTTCTTAGATTGCCAATTACGTTTTGAAGTCTCATGTAAAATTTCCCCTTAACTGATTCTGCTTTATTATTTGTTGTGTAAAATTGGATCACAATCGTATTTATTATCTTTTGTATAGTTCTAAATCTTGCAGCTATTATTCTAGAGCTCACTTGTTCTCACTCTAATAATGCTTTCTTTGCCTCTTTGGATAACATTAGAGTCACTCCTTCACAGGGGATTGGGGGAGGGAGAGAGACTATTTCCCCTTTATGTCCGAGTACAGCGCTGTTTCACCTGTGCTCTGATGCAATTAACCACATGCTATTTTTTTTATCTGCACCAAAAACCAGTTTTATTTCATGTACAACTACACTTTCATCTGCCATAGGTCAACAAAGATGACAAACCCCTAACAACTTTGCAAAAGTTTATTCAATAGAACAAAGTCAATGTGAATTTCACACAAAGTATCAGACATTTGACACACACAATTTAATGTAACAGACAATGTACACCTGCCGTGTAAAGATTGTCACAAGATACCAGGGCTGGCCACACTTCTCCATTCATAGTTGGCTGAATGTGGTGACATATCACTCTACCACCTCTTAATTCTTGGGGCAGTAGTACAGTATCTACTTCCAAAGTGACAGGTATGAATCAAATCATGCACACTTACAAACAACCCAATCAATCCATCACTAGCCTCGTGGGCTGTAGATGAACCATGAAGAAAGCATCACTGCTCAGTGTAGACTCATTAGCATAGCGTTTCTCAGGGCAAGATATCCAGTCGGTTGATTCATCATCATCATCATATATATATATAATATATATGAGGGATTAATTATACTAAATAAAGAACTTAAGGCTGGTATACTTTCCTTGATCATTTAGTTAGTGGATCTAAATCATTTAAGATGAGAACAACAAACAAAAGGACCTATATGCACCCCACACACATAAACAACCCCTTGACAGAAGGAAACAGTTCAGAGTAAAACCACTACATTTCAAAACTGGAAAACCTATTCTCAACAGGATATTTATAGCATGTGTGCGACGAGAAATGAAGGGAGAAAGATATCAGCGAGAGAAATAACCCCAGTGCACAATATCATGTGTTGAAAGAGATCATGGTATACACACACACTGGGTTCATTACTGGTGTTATATGGGGTTTGTGCACAGAGCGGAGATTTTCCTAGAGGGTTCAAAATAAAAGAGGAGTCCAGAGTAATAATGAATAATTTCAAGTGCAATGAAGATAATCTCTGAAGCCATTCAAGCAATCCAACCCGCATGATGTAATCTGTGATAGTCTTTCAACCCATTTCAACATTCTAATACCTCTTGATGTTATCTGTGATAGTCTTTCAACCCATTTCAGCATTCTAATACCTCTTGATGTTATCTGTGATAGTCTTTCAACCCATTTCAGCATTCTCATACCCCTTATGTCATATGTGATAGTCTTTCAATTCAATTCAGCATTCTAATAATACCCCTTCATGTGATCCGTGCCCTTCTGTATTTTGAGAACACTCAGAACTCTGGAAGTTTTGGGTTGTATCAAATTGCACAAAAAATAATTCTGCATGATGGTTCAGTTTTCAGAATGTACATTCTCTTCTGATATTATGAGATTCTGGTTTCCGGCACTCTTTCGTGACACATAAAGAATATTTTGACATAAGCCACATTGCAATGAAAACATAATTTAATTGTCATTACATTATGACTGAACAGAAGATTATTTTCAGTCACATCCACCATTCAGAGCTCTCCTTGTACTCTGGCAGGCAAACAGTCACAGAACAGCAGAAGAAGATCCAGATGCAGTACGAAGTAAAGTTTATTCTCCTTGTACTCTGGCAGGCAAACAGTCACAGAACAGCAGAAGAAGATCCAGATGCAGTACGAAGTAAAGTTTATTCACAAAATGGAATTAAACAAGTCAGGTGAAAAGTGATGTGTGAATGAGGCAGAAAAGACAGAATTAAACAAAGTGATAAATAGCTGAAATAGAAATGAAATGCAGATGATAAAAGGCTATGGGAAAAAACAAATACTTAACAATTATTACATGATGCCCAGAAAGTCATGCTGGCATAGTGAATTCATCACTGACTTTCCAACAAAATGATGGGGGTTGAATGCATTACATGGTTTTAAAAAAATAAATAATATCATACCAACTTGAATTACTATTGTTACTTTGTTGATTAAGTATATTCATTATGATGTTGTTATAATTTATGTTTTAACTGTTTTTGTTTTTAAATGTATCTATCATTCTATTGTAATAATCTCTTAACTTAACTGTATGCCTTTCACAGATAAAGTTTGTGGAAACTTGTGTACATAGATCTTTGTCTAACAACCCACCCATTCACTATTTACTGCGAGTTTCATTAGTCACGAAAAGTGCTAAACTGTTGAATGTACCTTTAAATCATACTTGCTCTATACAGTCAATTTTAAATTACAAAAATGAAGTCAACTTTAAGATTACAAAAAATGAAGTCATTTTTAGATTACAAAAACAAGGTCAATTTTAACATTACAAAGTGCCTGGGAATATCAAATGTTGTCAGTCAAAGTTTTAGTTTAGGTTACGATGTTGAATGACCTCCTGCTTAACCATGTATTCCAACAATACAGTTTAGGTTACGATACTGAATGATCTCCTGTCTAACCATGTATTCCAACAATACAGTTTAGCAAACAAACGTGGAAACAACGAACGTTTATCAGAACAAAAAACAATAGCAAAGAAAAATCTTGCACCAAACATGTGGAACCTTTACGCTTGAGGAGATCAGGAATACTGAGAAAATAGTACTCTGTCCAAGCTTTCGGTGACCAAGCAGCACATGAGGAGGGCACATGGTCTGTACTGGCCTTCCCTGTTTTACATACCCAGTGAAACTCTGGTGTCCATTAGATAAGGCGGGGTCTAACCTACACCTGCTCAGGAGGAAATAAAACTGCCACCACTGGGGACCAAACCTCAGACCACTGTTCTGGTAAGCCAGTGCTTTAACCACACCACAACCACGAGCCTAATTACAAATGAAAGTTACTTGCAAGTCCTTCACAGAACACTGCAGTCAACCCCAGCATATACAAGGCAATTTTAGTTCAGTAGTTTGCCATTGCCTTTTGAAAGGCTGATGCCTCATACCATTAAAATCAACGCTAAGCAGTCTGCTTCCAAACTGCCCGTAGCTGATTTTGAACATCTTAGAAATACATAGGCAAATAATGCACATTGCCAGGTTGGCATGCTGTGTTTAATATAATACCTGAAAAAACATGCAGCAAGCATGTGTTCAACAAGAGAAACACTGAACTAATGAAACAAGTTTATGATATAAACAAAGAGAAACCAAGGAACACTTGAGGAGTTTTGTTCTTGCAGTTTTGTCCTGGATCTCAAATACATGTTAGTGAACAAACAAACAAACCAGCAAACAAACAAGCTCACACATTTATACAATTTCCAGTTTCAAGAGAAGAAATCAATCTCAGTTAAACCACTTTCCCATTGTCTAATGACAAGAAACTAAACTCTCCCATTGTCTAATGATAAGAAACTAAACTCTCCCATCGTCTAATGACAAGAAACTAAACTCTCCCATTGTCTAATGATAAGAAACTAAACTACCCCATTGTCTAATGATAAGAAACTAAACTCTTCCATTGTCTAATGACAAGAAACTAAACTCAGCCAAACCATTTTCTCACTGCCTAATGATAAGTAGCTAAACTCAGTAAAATCACTTTCCCCATTGCCATAATCTCCAGAAACCTCACTCAGACAAACCACTCTCAAATTGTCATAAGCAGAGAAACCCAACTCGGTCAAACCACTTTCACACTGTCTCATGACTAGAAACAGAACTCAGTCAAACCTCCCTTTCCACTGTCTCAAGACTGCAAACCAAATTCAGTCAAACCACCAACCCAACACCCTTGTAATGGTTTATATCAATAGAAATATTAAGTACTGAGCATTTGAATATGCGTATGTGTGTGATTTGTTTTACAGTAATGATAATTCTGGTTCTGTGAGGCCATCAGGAGCCAACATCTGGCACCCCGTCAACAACCCCGGACTTGAGGACCTGCTGCATTACCAGTGATTCCAATTTTTTCCGACATCTTTTCTCCTCTTCCAGGTCATGGCGTAGTTTGCGCTGCTCCTAGAGACACACATAAAAATGAGAGAGGTAACAGTTTGATAACCACCACAGAAGACGATAAACTGACTGTTTGACTAAGATATAGTAAATTAGGTAGATAAACCAGTTATTAGTTAGTTAGTCGTGGTTCCAACTTCACGGCAACGGGTTGTCGCCATTTTGCTCCGTTCCTGTGCCAGTGAATATCACACAAAATGCTCCTCACTGCCAAAAGTGAACAATGGAATAGACAGGAGTATCGGCAAGCCAACAGCCCGCACAGGTACACTGTGCATAATGCCGTCGCCAGAATGCCAACACAAAAGTCCTCCATGAAAAATACAGTTCATCGTCGATGGAAATGGCAGTCACCAGAAAGACTTCATTGACCGGGTTTTATCCCATATGGCTTCGGTCTCTTTCCACAGGACGACCCGCCAAAAGCGCCACACAAAGCACGAACTCCGTAGCTCCAGCGGCGACTCCCAGGAGTCTGCTGAAAAATGCACTCGTGAGCCGAAAAGGCAAACCAGTCAATCCAGCAACAGCCGGCCGCCATCGTTCCGAACATGCAGTTCACGCTACACACAACCGCGGACAGATGTAAAAGCATTCCACGCAAAACTCACAGCTCACAGTGTCGCGCCACGCACTCACTCAGTAGCAGGGCGACGGTACCATATCCTCTTTAGTCGCCTCTTACGACATGCATGGTAGGCAACAGTGTTACTATTCTTTGCTCCCCCGTATGGGCCCCGGTAACACTGTCTATGTTTATGTAATAGTAGAGTAGGTAGATAAACCCGCTGTCTGTCTAAATAATAGTACAGTAGGTAGATAAACCAGCTTTCTGCCTAAACAATAGTAAGGTAGGTAGATACACCAACTTTCTGTATAAACAATAGTAAAGCAGGTAGATAAACCAGCTGTCTGTTTAAACAATAGTAAAGTAGGTAGATAAACCAGCTGTCTGTAATAGTAAAGCAGGTAGATAAACCAGCTGTCTGTTTAAACAATAGTAAAGTAGGTAGATAAATCAGCAGTTTGTTTTACCAAATAGTAAAGTAAGAAAATAAACCAGCTGATTGTTTAACCAAATAGTAAAGTGAGAAGATAAACCAGCTGTTTGTCTAAGCAGTAGTAAAGTGTCTGTGAACACAGACATCACTTATCTCAACATGAACACTGTCCCTGAACACAGACATCATTTATCTCAACATGAACACTGTCCTTGAACACAGACATCATTTATCTCAACATGAGCACAACACTGTCCTTGAACACAGACATCATTTATCTCAACATGAACACGGTCCTTGAACACAGACATCATTTATCTCAACATGACCACGGTCCTTGAACACAGACATCATTTATCTCAACATGAACACGGTCCTTGAACACAGACATCATTTATCTCAACATGAACACGGTCCTTGAACACAGACATCATTTATCTCAACATGAGCACAACACTGTCCTTGAACACAGACATCATTTATCTCAACATGAGCACAACACTGTCCTTGAACACAGACATCATTTATCTCAACATGAACACTGTCCTTGAACACAGACATCATTTATCTCAACATGAACACTGTCCTTGAACACAGACATTTATCTCAACATGAGCACAACACTGTCCTTGAACACAGACATCATTTATCTCAACATGAACACGGTCCTTGAACACAGACATCATTTATCTCAACATGAACACGGTCCTTGAACACAGACATCATTTATCTCAACATGAACACGGTCCTTGAACACAGACATCATTTATCTCAACATGAGCACAACACTGTCCTTGAACACAGACATCATTTATCTCAACATGAACACGGTCCTTGAACACAGACATCATTTATCTCAACATGAACAGGGTCCTTCAACTGCTCCAATATCATAAGGGAAGAAATACAAACTAGAATCAACTCTGGAAATAAGATATACTATGCACTACAACATCTACTAAAATCAAAGGCGCTATCTCGTAACACCAAAATCACAATATACAAAACACTGATCAGACCAGTTGTGCTGTATGGCTCTGAAACCTGGAGTACAACGAAAGGAGACGAAGCCTTGTTACAAACCTTTGAGAACAAAATTTTAAGACGCATCTTTGGACCCATTAGGGATATACAAAGTGGAGAGTGGAAAAGAAGAAGTAACAAAGACATTTATGATCTGTTTAAGTCCCCGCTAATCACTGGTATCATGAAGGCTAATAGACTACAATGGCTGGGGCATATAGAAAGAATGGAAGATAATAGGGAAACAAAACTCGCTTACACTCAGGAAATAAATGACCGTAGACCCCGAGGTAGACCAAGAAGGCTGTGGAGAGATAATACATGTACAGACCTACAAGCACTTGGAATCAACGACTGGCAAGAGAAGATCCACCAGAGAGACGAATGGAGACGGATTGTATTTGCAGCAAAGAACCTCAATGGCTCGGAACGCTGAAGAAGAAGAAGAAGAACAGGGTCCTTGAACACAGACATCATTTATCTCAACATGAGCACAACACTGTCCTTGAACACAGACATCATTTATCTCAACATGAACATGGTCCTTGAACACAGACATCATTTATCTCAACATGAACACGGTCCTTGAACACAGACATCATTTATCTCAACATGAGCACAACACTGTCCTTGAACACAGACATCATTTATCTCAACATGAGCACAACACTGTCCTTGAACACAGACATCATTTATCTCAACATGAACATGGTCCTTGAACACAGACATAATTTATCTCAACATGACCACGGTCCTTGAACACAGACATCATTTATCTCAACATGAGCATTGTCCTTGAACACAGACATCATTTATCTCAACATGAACACTGTCCTTGAACACAGACATCATTTATCTCAACATGAACACGGTCCTTGAACACAGACATCATTTATCTCAACATGAACACGGTCCTTGAACACAGACATCATTTATCTCAACATGAGCACAACACTGTCCTTGAACACAGACATCATTTATCTCAACATGAACACTGTCCTTGAACACAGACATCATTTATCTCAACATGAACACTGTCCTTGAACACAGACATCATTTATCTCAACATGAACACGGTCCTTGAACACAGACATCATTTATCTCAACATGAACACGGTCCTTGAACACAGACATCATTTATCTCAACATGAGCACAACACTGTCCTTGAACACAGACATCATTTATCTCAACATGAACACTGTCCTTGAACACAGACATCATTTATCTCAACATGAACACGGTCCTTGAACACAGACATCATTTATCTCAACATGAACACAGTCCTTGAACACAGACATCATTTATCTCAACATGAACACAACACTGTCCTTGAACACAGACATCATTTATCTCAACATGAACACTGTCCTTGAACACAGACATCATTTATCTCAACATGAACACTGTCCTTGAACACAGACATCATTTATCTCAAAATGAACATTGTCCTTGAACACAGACATCATTTATCTCAACATGAGCACAACACTGTCCTTGAACACAGACAACATTTATCTCAACATGAGCACAACACTGTCCTTGAACACAGACATAATTTATCTCAACATGAACACTGTCCTTGAACACAGACATCATTTATCTCAACATGAACACGGTCCTTGAACACAGACATCATTTATCTCAACATGAACACGGTCCTTGAACACAGACATCATTTATCTCAACATGAGCACAACACTGTCCTTGAACACAGACATCATTTATCTCAACATGAACACTGTCCTTGAACACAGACATCATTTATCTCAACATGAACACTGTCCTTGAACACAGACATCATTTATCTCAACATGAACACGGTCCTTGAACACAGACATCATTTATCTCAACATGAACATGGTCCTTGAACACAGACATCATTTATCTCAACATGAGCACAACACTGTCCTTGAACACAGACATCATTTATCTCAACATGAACATTGTCCTTGAACACAGACATCATTTATCTCAACATGAACACTGTCCTTGAACACAGACATCATTTATCTCAACATGAACACGGTCCTTGAACACAGACATCATTTATCTCAACATGAACACGGTCCTTGAACACAGACATCATTTATCTCAACATGAACACAACACTGTCCTTGAACACAGACATCATTTATCTCAACATGAACACTGTCCTTGAACACAGACATCATTTATCTCAACATGAACACTGTCCTTGAACACAGACATCATTTATCTCAACATGAACATTGTCCTTGAACACAGACATCATTTATCTCAACATGAGCACAACACTGTCCTTGAACACAGACATCATTTATCTCAACACGAGCACAACACTGTCCTTGAACACAGACATCATTTATCTCAACATGAACACTGTCCTTGAATACAGACATCATTTATCTCAACATGAACACGGTCCTTGAACACAGGCATAATTTATCTCAACATGAACACGGTCCTTGAACACAGACATCATTTATCTCAACATGAGCACTGTCCTTGAACACAGACATCATTTATCTCAACATGAACACTGTCCTTGAACACAGACATCATTTATCTCAAAATGAACATTGTCCTTGAACACAGACATCATTTATCTCAACATGAGCACAACACTGTCCTTGAACACAGACATAATTTATCTCAACATGAGCACAACACTGTCCTTGAACACAGACATCATTTATCTCAACATGAACATTGTCCTTGAACACAGACATCATTTATCTCAACATGAGCACAACACTGTCCTTGAACACAGACATCATTTATCTCAACACGAGCACAACACTGTCCTTGAACACAGACATCATTTATCTCAACATGAACACTGTCCTTGAATACAGACATCATTTATCTCAACATGAACACGGTCCTTGAACACAGGCATAATTTATCTCAACATGAACACGGTCCTTGAACACAGACATCATTTATCTCAACATGAGCACTGTCCTTGAACACAGACATCATTTATCTCAACATGAACACTGTCCTTGAACACAGACATCATTTATCTCAAAATGAACATTGTCCTTGAACACAGACATCATTTATCTCAACATGAGCACTGTCCTTGAACACAGACATCATTTATCTCAACATGAACACGGTCCTTGAACACAGACATCATTTATCTCAACATAAGCACAACACTGTCCTTGAACACAGACATCATTTATCTCAGCATGAACACAACACTGTCCTTGAACACAGACATCATTTATCTCAACACGAGCACAACACTGTCCTTGAACACAGACATCATTTATCTCAACATGAACACTGTCCTTGAATACAGACATCATTTATCTCAACATGAACACGGTCCTTGAACACAGGCATAATTTATCTCAACATGAACACGGTCCTTGAACACAGACATCATTTATCTCAACATGAGCACTGTCCTTGAACACAGACATCATTTATCTCAACATGAACACTGTCCTTGAACACAGACATCATTTATCTCAAAATGAACATTGTCCTTGAACACAGACATCATTTATCTCAACATGAGCACAACACTGTCCTTGAACACAGACATAATTTATCTCAACATGAGCACTGTCCTTGAACACAGACATCATTTATCTCAACATGAACATTGTCCTTGAACACAGACATCATTTATCTCAACATGAGCACAACACTGTCCTTGAACACAGACATCATTTATCTCAACACGAGCACAACACTGTCCTTGAACACAGACATCATTTATCTCAACATGAACACTGTCCTTGAATACAGACATCATTTATCTCAACATGAACACGGTCCTTGAACACAGGCATAATTTATCTCAACATGAACACGGTCCTTGAACACAGACATCATTTATCTCAACATGAGCACTGTCCTTGAACACAGACATCATTTATCTCAACATGAACACTGTCCTTGAACACAGACATCATTTATCTCAAAATGAACATTGTCCTTGAACACAGACATCATTTATCTCAACATGAGCACAACACTGTCCTTGAACACAGACATAATTTATCTCAACATGAGCACAACACTGTCCTTGAACACAGACATAATTTATCTCAACATGAACACTGTCCTTGAACACAGACATCATTTATCTCAACATGAACACGGTCCTTGAACACAGACATCATTTATCTCAACATAAACATGGTCCTTGAACACAGACATCATTTATCTCAACATGAGCACAACACTGTCCTTGAACACAGACATCATTTATCTCAACATGAACACTGTCCTTGAACACAGACATCATTTATCTCAACATGAACACTGTCCTTGAACACAGACATCATTTATCTCAACATGAACACGGTCCTTGAACACAGACATCATTTATCTCAACATGAACATGGTCCTTGAACACAGACATCATTTATCTCAACATGAGCACAACACTGTCCTTGAACACAGACATCATTTATCTCAACATGAACACTGGCCTTGAACACAGACATCATTTATCTCAACATGAACACTGTCCTTGAACACAGACATCATTTATCTCAACATGAACACGGTCCTTGAACACAGACATCATTTATCTCAACATGAACACGGTCCTTGAACACAGACATCATTTATCTCAACATGAACACAACACTGTCCTTGAACACAGACATCATTTATCTCAACATGAACACTGTCCTTGAACACATACATCATTTATCTCAACATGAACACTGTCCTTGAACACAGACATAATTTATCTCAACATGAACATTGTCCTTGAACACAGACATCATTTATCTCAACATGAGCACAACACTGTCCTTGAACACAGACATCATTTATCTCAACACGAGCACAACACTGTCCTTGAACACAGACATCATTTATCTCAACATGAACACTGTCCTTGAACACAGACATCATTTATCTCAACATGAACACGGTCCTTGAACACAGGCATCATTTATCTCAACATGAACACGGTCCTTGAACACAGACATCATTTATCTCAACATGAGCACAACACTGTCCTTGAACACAGACATCATTTATCTCAACATGAACACGGTCCTTGAACACAGACATCATTTATCTCAACATGACCACGGTCCTTGAACACAGACATCATTTATCTCAACATGAACACAGTCCTTGAGCACAGACATCATTTATCTCAACATGAACACGGTCCTTGAACACAGACATCATTTATCTCAACATGAGCACAACACTGTCCTTGAACACAGACATCATTTATCTCAACATGAGCACAACACTGTCCTTGAACACAGACATCATTTATCTCAACATGAGCACTGTCCTTGAACACAGACATCATTTATCTCAACATGAGCACAACACTGTCCTTGAACACAGAAATCATTTATCTCAACATGAACACAACACTGTCCTTGAACACAGACATCATTTATCTCAGCATGAACACAACAGTCCTTGAACACAGACATCATTTATCTCAACATGAACACAACACTGTCCTTGAACACAGACATCATTTATCTCAGCATGAACACAACACGGTCCTTGAACACAGACATCATTTATCTCAACATAAGCACAACACTGTCCTTGAACACAGACATCATTTATCTCAGCATGAACACAACACTGTCCTTGAACACAGACATCATTTATCTCAACATGAACATGGTCCTTGAACACAGACATAATTTATCTCAACATGACCACTGTCCTTCAACACAGACATCATTTATCTCAACATGAACACGGTCCTTGAACACAGACATCATTTATCTCAACATGAACACTGTCCTTGAACACAGACATCATTTATCTCAACATGAACACGGTCCTTGAACACAGACATCATTTATCTCAACATGAGCACAACACTGTCCTTGAACACAGACATCATTTATCTCAACATGAACACTGTCCTTGAACACAGACATCATTTATCTCAACATGAACACTGTCCTTGAACACAGACATCATTTATCTCAACATGAACACGGTCCTTGAACACAGACATCATTTATCTCAACATGAACACGGTCCTTGAACACAGACATCATTTATCTCAACATGAGCACAACACTGTCCTTGAACACAGACATCATTTATCTCAACATGAACACTGTCCTTGAACACAGACATCATTTATCTCAACATGAACACGGTCCTTGAACACAGACATCATTTATCTCAACATGAACACGGTCCTTGAACACAGACATCATTTATCTCAACATGAGCACAACACTGTCCTTGAACACAGACATCATTTATCTCAACATGAACACTGTCCTTGAACACAGACATCATTTATCTCAACATGAACACTGTCCTTGAACACAGACATCATTTATCTCAACATGAACACGGTCCTTGAACACAGACATCATTTATCTCAACATGAACACTGTCCTTGAACACAGACATCATTTATCTCAACATGAACACGGTCCTTGAACACAGACATCATTTATCTCAACATGAACATGGTCCTTGAACACAGACATCATTTATCTCAACATGAGCACAACACTGTCCTTGAACACAGACATCATTTATCTCAACATGAACACTGGCCTTGAACACAGACATCATTTATCTCAACATGAACACTGTCCTTGAACACAGACATCATTTATCTCAACATGAACACGGTCCTTGAACACAGACATCATTTATCTCAACATGAACACGGTCCTTGAACACAGACATCATTTATCTCAACATGAACACAACACTGTCCTTGAACACAGACATCATTTATCTCAACATGAACACTGTCCTTGAACACATACATCATTTATCTCAACATGAACACTGTCCTTGAACACAGACATAATTTATCTCAACATGAACATTGTCCTTGAACACAGACATCATTTATCTCAACATGAGCACAACACTGTCCTTGAACACAGACATCATTTATCTCAACACGAGCACAACACTGTCCTTGAACACAGACATCATTTATCTCAACATGAACACTGTCCTTGAACACAGACATCATTTATCTCAACATGAACACGGTCCTTGAACACAGGCATCATTTATCTCAACATGAACACGGTCCTTGAACACAGACATCATTTATCTCAACATGAGCACAACACTGTCCTTGAACACAGACATCATTTATCTCAACATGAACACGGTCCTTGAACACAGACATCATTTATCTCAACATGACCACGGTCCTTGAACACAGACATCATTTATCTCAACATGAACACAGTCCTTGAGCACAGACATCATTTATCTCAACATGAACACGGTCCTTGAACACAGACATCATTTATCTCAACATGAGCACAACACTGTCCTTGAACACAGACATCATTTATCTCAACATGAGCACAACACTGTCCTTGAACACAGACATCATTTATCTCAACATGAGCACTGTCCTTGAACACAGACATCATTTATCTCAACATGAGCACAACACTGTCCTTGAACACAGAAATCATTTATCTCAACATGAACACAACACTGTCCTTGAACACAGACATCATTTATCTCAGCATGAACACAACAGTCCTTGAACACAGACATCATTTATCTCAACATGAACACAACACTGTCCTTGAACACAGACATCATTTATCTCAGCATGAACACAACACGGTCCTTGAACACAGACATCATTTATCTCAACATAAGCACAACACTGTCCTTGAACACAGACATCATTTATCTCAGCATGAACACAACACTGTCCTTGAACACAGACATCATTTATCTCAACATGAACATGGTCCTTGAACACAGACATAATTTATCTCAACATGACCACTGTCCTTCAACACAGACATCATTTATCTCAACATGAACACGGTCCTTGAACACAGACATCATTTATCTCAACATGAACACTGTCCTTGAACACAGACATCATTTATCTCAACATGAACACGGTCCTTGAACACAGACATCATTTATCTCAACATGAGCACAACACTGTCCTTGAACACAGACATCATTTATCTCAACATGAACACTGTCCTTGAACACAGACATCATTTATCTCAACATGAACACTGTCCTTGAACACAGACATCATTTATCTCAACATGAACACGGTCCTTGAACACAGACATCATTTATCTCAACATGAACACGGTCCTTGAACACAGACATCATTTATCTCAACATGAGCACAACACTGTCCTTGAACACAGACATCATTTATCTCAACATGAACACTGTAATTGAACACAGACATCATTTATCTCAACATGAACACGGTCCTTGAACACAGACATCATTTATCTCAACATGAACACGGTCCTTGAACACAGACATCATTTATCTCAACATGAGCACAACACTGTCCTTGAACACAGACATCATTTATCTCAACATGAACACTGTCCTTGAACACAGACATCATTTATCTCAACATGAACACTGTCCTTGAACACAGACATCATTTATCTCAACATGAACACGGTCCTTGAACACAGACATCATTTATCTCAACATGAACATGGTCCTTGAACACAGACATCATTTATCTCAACATGAGCACAACACTGTCCTTGAACACAGACATCATTTATCTCAACATGAACACTGGCCTTGAACACAGACATCATTTATCTCAACATGAACACTGTCCTTGAACACAGACATCATTTATCTCAACATGAACACGGTCCTTGAACACAGACATCATTTATCTCAACATGAACACGGTCCTTGAACACAGACATCATTTATCTCAACATGAACACAACACTGTCCTTGAACACAGACATCATTTATCTCAACATGAACACTGTCCTTGAACACATACATCATTTATCTCAACATGAACACTGTCCTTGAACACAGACATCATTTATCTCAACATGAACATTGTCCTTGAACACAGACATCATTTATCTCAACATGAGCACAACACTGTCCTTGAACACATACATCATTTATCTCAACACGAGCACAACACTGTCCTTGAACACAGACATCATTTATCTCAACATGAACACTGTCCTTGAACACAGACATCATTTATCTCAACATGAACACGGTCCTTGAACACAGGCATCATTTATCTCAACATGAACACGGTCCTTGAACACAGACATCATTTATCTCAACATGAGCACAACACTGTCCTTGAACACAGACATCATTTATCTCAACATGAACACGGTCCTTGAACACAGACATCATTTATCTCAACATGACCACGGTCCTTGAACACAGACATCATTTATCTCAACATGAACACAGTCCTTGAGCACAGACATCATTTATCTCAACATGAACACGGCCCTTGAACACAGACATCATTTATCTCAACATGAGCACAACACTGTCCTTGAACACAGACATCATTTATCTCAACATGAGCACAACACTGTCCTTGAACACAGACATCATTTATCTCAACATGAGCACTGTCCTTGAACACAGACATCATTTATCTCAACATGAGCACAACACTGTCCTTGAACACAGACATCATTTATCTCAACATGAACACAACACTGTCCTTGAACACAGACATCATTTATCTCAGCATGAACACAACAGTCCTTGAACACAGACATCATTTATCTCAACATGAACACAACATTGTCCTTGAACACAGACATCATTTATCTCAGCATGAACACAACACTGTCCTTGAACACAGACATAATTTATCTCAGCATGAACACAACACGGTCCTTGAACACAGACATCATTTATCTCAACATAAGCACAACACTGTCCTTGAACACAGACATCATTTATCTCAGCATGAACACAACACTGTCCTTGAACACAGACATCATTTATCTCAACATGAACATGGTCCTTGAACACAGACATAATTTATCTCAACATGACCACTGTCCTTCAACACAGACATCATTTATCTCAACATGAACACAGTCCTTGAACACAGACATCATTTATCTCAACATGAACACTGTCCTTGAACACAGACATCATTTATCTCAACATGAACACGGTCCTTGAACACAGACATCATTTATCTCAACATGAGCACAACACTGTCCTTGAACACAGACATCATTTATCTCAACATGAACACTGTCCTTGAACACAGACATCATTTATCTCAACATGAACACTGTCCTTGAACACAGACATCATTTATCTCAACATGAACACGGTCCTTGAACACAGACATCATTTATCTCAACATGAACACGGTCCTTGAACACAGACATCATTTATCTCAACATGAGCACAACACTGTCCTTGAACACAGACATCATTTATCTCAACATGAACACTGTCCTTGAACACAGACATCATTTATCTCAACATGAACACTGTCCTTGAACACAGACATCATTTATCTCAACATGAACATGGTCCTTGAACACAGACATCATTTATCTCAACATGAACACGGTCCTTGAACACAGACATCATTTATCTCAACATGAACACAACACTGTCCTTGAACACAGACATCATTTATCTCAACATGAACACTGTCCTTGAACACAGACATCATTTATCTCAACATGAACACTGTCCTTGAACACAGACATCATTTATCTCAACATGAACACGGTCCTTGAACACAGACATCATTTATCTCAACATGAGCACTGTCCTTGAACACAGACATCATTTATCTCAACATGAACACTGTCCTTGAACACAGACATCATTTATCTCAAAATGAACATTGTCCTTGAACACAGACATCATTTATCTCAACATGAGCACAACACTGTCCTTGAACACAGACATCATTTATCTCAACATGAGCACAACACTGTCCTTGAACACAGACATAATTTATCTCAACATGAACACTGTCCTTGAACACAGACATCATTTATCTCAACATGAACATGGTCCTTGAACACAGACATCATTTATCTCAACATGAGCACAACACTGTCCTTGAACACAGACATCATTTATCTCAACATGAACACTGTCCTTGAACACAGACATCATTTATCTCAACATGAACACTGTCCTTGAACACAGACATCATTTATCTCAACATGAACACGGTCCTTGAACACAGACATCATTTATCTCAACATGAACATGGTCCTTGAAGACAGACATCATTTATCTCAACATGAACACTGTCCTTGAACACAGACATCATTTATCTCAACATGAACACTGTCCTTGAACACAGACATCATTTATCTCAACATGAACACTGTCCTTGAACACAGACATCATTTATCTCAACATGAACACTGTCCTTGAACACAGACATCATTTATCTCAACATGAACACTGTCCTTGAACACAGACATCATTTATCTCAACATGAACACGGTCCTTGAACACAGACATCATTTATCTCAACATGAGCACTGTCCTTGAACACAGACATCATTTATCTCAACATGAACACTGTCCTTGAACACAGACATCATTTATCTCAAAATGAACATTGTCCTTGAACACAGACATCATTTATCTCAACATGAGCACAACACTGTCCTTGAACACAGACATCATTTATCTCAACATGAGCACAACACTGTCCTTGAACACAGACATAATTTATCTCAACATGAACACTGTCCTTGAACACAGACATAATTTATCTCAACATGAACATGGTCCTTGAACACAGACATCATTTATCTCAACATGAGCACAACACTGTCCTTGAACACAGACATCATTTATCTCAACATGAACACTGTCCTTGAACACAGACATCATTTATCTCAACATGAACACTGTCCTTGAACACAGACATCATTTATCTCAACATGAACACGGTCCTTGAACACAGACATCATTTATCTCAACATGAACATGGTCCTTGAAGACAGACATCATTTATCTCAACATGAGCACAACACTGTCCTTGAACACAGACATCATTTATCTCAACATGAACACTGGCCTTGAACACAGACATCATTTATCTCAACATGAACACTGTCCTTGAACACAGACATCATTTATCTCAACATGAACACGGTCCTTGAACACAGACATCATTTATCTCAACATGAACACGGTCCTTGAACACAGACATCATTTATCTCAACATGAACACAACACTGTCCTTGAACACAGACATCATTTATCTCAACATGAACACTGTCCTTGAACACATACATCATTTATCTCAACATGAACACTGTCCTTGAACACAGACATAATTTATCTCAACATGAACATTGTCCTTGAACACAGACATCATTTATCTCAACATGAGCACAACACTGTCCTTGAACACAGACATCATTTATCTCAACACGAGCACAACACTGTCCTTGAACACAGACATCATTTATCTCAACATGAACACGGTCCTTGAACACAGGCATCATTTATCTCAACATGAACACGGTCCTTGAACACAGACATCATTTATCTCAACATGAACACAGTCATTGAGCACAGACATCATTTATCTCAACATGAACACGGTCCTTGAACACAGACATCATTTATCTCAACATGAGCACAACACTGTCCTTGAACACAGACATCATTTATCTCAACATGAGCACAACACTGTCCTTGAACACAGACATCATTTATCTCAACATGAGCACTGTCCTTGAACACAGACATCATTTATCTCAACATGAGCACAACACTGTCCTTGAACACAGAAATCATTTATCTCAACATGAACACAACACTGTCCTTGAACACAGACATCATTTATCTCAGCATGAACACAACAGTCCTTGAACACAGACATCATTTATCTCAACATGAACACAACACTGTCCTTGAACACAGACATCATTTATCTCAGCATGAACACAACACGGTCCTTGAACACAGACATCATTTATCTCAACATAAGCACAACACTGTCCTTGAACACAGACATCATTTATCTCAGCATGAACACAACACTGTCCTTGAACACAGACATCATTTATCTCAACATGAACATGGTCCTTGAACACAGACATAATTTATCTCAACATGACCACTGTCCTTCAACACAGACATCATTTATCTCAACATGAACACGGTCCTTGAACACAGACATCATTTATCTCAACATGAACACTGTCCTTGAACACAGATATCATTTATCTCAACATGAACACGGTCCTTGAACACAGACATCATTTATCTCAACATGAGCACAACACTGTCCTTGAACACAGACATCATTTATCTCAACATGAACACTGTCCTTGAACACAGACATCATTTATCTCAACATGAACACTGTCCTTGAACACAGACATCATTTATCTCAACATGAACACGGTCCTTGAACACAGACATCATTTATCTCAACATGAACACGGTCCTTGAACACAGACATCATTTATCTCAACATGAGCACAACACTGTCCTTGAACACAGACATCATTTATCTCAACATGAACACTGTCCTTGAACACAGACATCATTTATCTCAACATGAACACTGTCCTTGAACACAGACATCATTTATCTCAACATGAACACGGTCCTTGAACACAGACATCATTTATCTCAACATGAGCACAACACTGTCCTTGAACACAGACATCATTTATCTCAACATGAACACTGTCCTTGAACACAGACATCATTTATCTCAACATGAACACTGTCCTTGAACACAGACATCATTTATCTCAACATGAACACGGTCCTTGAACACAGACATCATTTATCTCAACATGAACATGGTCCTTGAAGACAGACATCATTTATCTCAACATGAGCACAACACTGTCCTTGAACACAGACATCATTTATCTCAACATGAACACTGGCCTTGAACACAGACATCATTTATCTCAACATGAACACTGTCCTTGAACACAGACATCATTTATCTCAACATGAACACGGTCCTTGAACACAGACATCATTTATCTCAACATGAACACGGTCCTTGAACACAGACATCATTTATCTCAACATGAACACAACACTGTCCTTGAACACAGACATCATTTATCTCAACATGAACACTGTCCTTGAACACATACATCATTTATCTCAACATGAACACTGTCCTTGAACACAGACATAATTTATCTCAACATGAACATTGTCCTTGAACACAGACATCATTTATCTCAACATGAGCACAACACTGTCCTTGAACACAGACATCATTTATCTCAACACGAGCACAACACTGTCCTTGAACACAGACATCATTTATCTCAACATGAACACGGTCCTTGAACACAGGCATCATTTATCTCAACATGAACACGGTCCTTGAACACAGACATCATTTATCTCAACATGAGCACAACACTGTCCTTGAACACAGACATCATTTATCTCAACATGAACACGGTCCTTGAACACAGACATCATTTATCTCAACATGACCACGGTCCTTGAACACAGACATCATTTATCTCAACATGAACACAGTCCTTGAGCACAGACATCATTTATCTCAACATGAACACGGTCCTTGAACACAGACATCATTTATCTCAACATGAGCACAACACTGTCCTTGAACACAGACATCATTTATCTCAACATGAGCACAACACTGTCCTTGAACACAGACATCATTTATCTCAACATGAGCACTGTCCTTGAACACAGACATCATTTATCTCAACATGAGCACAACACTGTCCTTGAACACAGAAATCATTTATCTCAACATGAACACAACACTGTCCTTGAACACAGACATCATTTATCTCAGCATGAACACAACAGTCCTTGAACACAGACATCATTTATCTCAACATGAACACAACACTGTCCTTGAACACAGACATCATTTATCTCAGCATGAACACAACACGGTCCTTGAACACAGACATCATTTATCTCAACATAAGCACAACACTGTCCTTGAACACAGACATCATTTATCTCAGCATGAACACAACACTGTCCTTGAACACAGACATCATTTATCTCAACATGAACATGGTCCTTGAACACAGACATAATTTATCTCAACATGACCACTGTCCTTCAACACAGACATCATTTATCTCAACATGAACACGGTCCTTGAACACAGACATCATTTATCTCAACATGAACACTGTCCTTGAACACAGACATCATTTATCTCAACATGAACACGGTCCTTGAACACAGACATCATTTATCTCAACATGAGCACAACACTGTCCTTGAACACAGACATCATTTATCTCAACATGAACACTGTCCTTGAACACAGACATCATTTATCTCAACATGAACACTGTCCTTGAACACAGACATCATTTATCTCAACATGAACACGGTCCTTGAACACAGACATCATTTATCTCAACATGAACACGGTCCTTGAACACAGACATCATTTATCTCAACATGAGCACAACACTGTCCTTGAACACAGACATCATTTATCTCAACATGAACACTGTCCTTGAACACAGACATCATTTATCTCAACATGAACACGGTCCTTGAACACAGACATCATTTATCTCAACATGAACACGGTCCTTGAACACAGACATCATTTATCTCAACATGAGCACAACACTGTCCTTGAACACAGACATCATTTATCTCAACATGAACACTGTCCTTGAACACAGACATCATTTATCTCAACATGAACACTGTCCTTGAACACAGACATCATTTATCTCAACATGAACACGGTCCTTGAACACAGACATCATTTATCTCAACATGAACATGGTCCTTGAACACAGACATCATTTATCTCAACATGAGCACAACACTGTCCTTGAACACAGACATCATTTATCTCAACATGAACACTGGCCTTGAACACAGACATCATTTATCTCAACATGAACACTGTCCTTGAACACAGACATCATTTATCTCAACATGAACACGGTCCTTGAACACAGACATCATTTATCTCAACATGAACACGGTCCTTGAACACAGACATCATTTATCTCAACATGAACACAACACTGTCCTTGAACACAGACATCATTTATCTCAACATGAACACTGTCCTTGAACACATACATCATTTATCTCAACATGAACACTGTCCTTGAACACAGACATCATTTATCTCAACATGAACATTGTCCTTGAACACAGACATCATTTATCTCAACATGAGCACAACACTGTCCTTGAACACATACATCATTTATCTCAACACGAGCACAACACTGTCCTTGAACACAGACATCATTTATCTCAACATGAACACTGTCCTTGAACACAGACATCATTTATCTCAACATGAACATGGTCCTTGAACACAGGCATCATTTATCTCAACATGAACACGGTCCTTGAACACAGACATCATTTATCTCAACATGAGCACAACACTGTCCTTGAACACAGACATCATTTATCTCAACATGAACACGGTCCTTGAACACAGACATCATTTATCTCAACATGACCACAGTCCTTGAACACAGACATCATTTATCTCAACATGAACACAGTCCTTGAGCACAGACATCATTTATCTCAACATGAACACGGCCCTTGAACACAGACATCATTTATCTCAACATGAGCACAACACTGTCCTTGAACACAGACATCATTTATCTCAACATGAGCACAACACTGTCCTTGAACACAGACATCATTTATCTCAACATGAGCACTGTCCTTGAACACAGACATCATTTATCTCAACATGAGCACAACACTGTCCTTGAACACAGACATCATTTATCTCAACATGAACACAACACTGTCCTTGAACACAGACATCATTTATCTCAGCATGAACACAACAGTCCTTGAACACAGACATCATTTATCTCAACATGAACACAACACTGTCCTTGAACACAGACATCATTTATCTCAGCATGAACACAACACTGTCCTTGAACACAGACATAATTTATCTCAGCATGAACACAACACGGTCCTTGAACACAGACATCATTTATCTCAACATAAGCACAACACTGTCCTTGAACACAGACATCATTTATCTCAGCATGAACACAACACTGTCCTTGAACACAGACATCATTTATCTCAACATGAACATGGTCCTTGAACACAGACATAATTTATCTCAACATGACCACTGTCCTTCAACACAGACATCATTTATCTCAACATGAACACGGTCCTTGAACACAGACATCATTTATCTCAACATGAACACTGTCCTTGAACACAGACATCATTTATCTCAACATGAACACGGTCCTTGAACACAGACATCATTTATCTCAACATGAGCACAACACTGTCCTTGAACACAGACATCATTTATCTCAACATGAACACTGTCCTTGAACACAGACATCATTTATCTCAACATGAACACTGTCCTTGAACACAGACATCATTTATCTCAACATGAACACGGTCCTTGAACACAGACATCATTTATCTCAACATGAACACGGTCCTTGAACACAGACATCATTTATCTCAACATGAGCACAACACTGTCCTTGAACACAGACATCATTTATCTCAACATGAACACTGTCCTTGAACACAGACATCATTTATCTCAACATGAACACTGTCCTTGAACACAGACATCATTTATCTCAACATGAACACTGTCCTTGAACACAGACATCATTTATCTCAACATGAACACTGTCCTTGAACACAGACATCATTTATCTCAACATGAACACAACACTGTCCTTGAACACAGACATCATTTATCTCAACATGAACACTGTCCTTGAACACAGACATCATTTATCTCAACATGAACACTGTCCTTGAACACAGACATCATTTATCTCAAAATGAACATTGTCCTTGAACACAGACATCATTTATCTCAACATGAACACGGTCCTTGAACACAGACATCATTTATCTCAACATGAACACGGTCCTTGAACACAGACATCATTTATCTCAACATGAGCACAACACTGTCCTTGAACACAGACATCATTTATCTCAACATGAACACTGTCCTTGAACACAGACATCATTTATCTCAACATGAACACTGTCCTTGAACACAGACATCATTTATCTCAACATGAACACGGTCCTTGAACACAGACATAATTTATCTCAACATGAACACGGTCCTTGAACACAGACATCATTTATCTCAACATGAGCACAACACTGTCCTTGAACACAGACATCATTTATCTCAACATGAACACTGTCCTTGAACACAGACATCATTTATCTCAACATGAACACTGTCCTTGAACACAGACATCATTTATCTCAACAAGAACACAGTCCTTGAACACAGACATCATTTATCTCAACATGAACATGGTCCTTGAACACAGACATCATTTATCTCAACATGAACACAACACTGTCCTTGAACACAGACATCATTTATCTCAGCATGAACACTGTCCTTGAACACAGACATCATTTATCTCAACATGAACACTGTCCTTGAACACAGACATCATTTATCTCAACATGAACATTGTCCTTGAACACAGACATCATTTATCTCAACATGAGCACAACACTGTCCTTGAACACAGACATCATTTATCTCAACATGAGCACAACACTGTCCTTGAACACAGACATCATTTATCTCAACATGAACACTGTCCTTGAACACAGACATCATTTATCTCAACATGAACACGGTCCTTGAACAGAGGCATCATTTATCTCAACATGAACACGGTCCTTGAACACAGACATCATTTATCTCAACATGAGCACAACACTGTCCTTGAACACAGACATCATTTATCTCAACATGAACACTGTCCTTGAACACAGACATCATTTATCTCAACATGAACACTGTCCTTGAACACAGACATCATTTATCTCAACATGAACACGGTCCTTGAACACAGACATCATTTATCTCAACATGAGCACAACACTGTCCTTGAACACAGACATCATTTATCTCAACATGAGCACAACACTGTCCTTGAACACAGACATCATTTATCTCAACATGAGCACTGTCCTTGAACACAGACATCATTTATCTCAACATGAGCACAACACTGTCCTTGAGCACAGACATCATTTATCTCAACATGAGCACAACACTGTCCTTGAACACAGACATCATTTATCTCAACATGAGCACAACACTGTCCTTGAACACAGACATCATTTATCTCAACATGAGCACTGTCCTTGAACACAGACATCATTTATCTCAACATGAGCACAACACTGTCCTTGAACACAGAAATCATTTATCTCAACATGAACACAACACTGTCCTTGAACACAGACATCATTTATCTCAGCATGAACACAACAGTCCTTGAACACAGACATCATTTATCTCAACATGAACACAACACTGTCCTTGAACACAGACATCATTTATCTCAGCATGAACACAACACGGTCCTTGAACACAGACATCATTTATCTCAACATAAGCACAACACTGTCCTTGAACACAGACATCATTTATCTCAGCATGAACACAACACTGTCCTTGAACACAGACATCATTTATCTCAACATGAACATGGTCCTTGAACACAGACATAATTTATCTCAACATGACCACTGTCCTTCAACACAGACATCATTTATCTCAACATGAACACGGTCCTTGAACACAGACATCATTTATCTCAACATGAACACTGTCCTTGAACACAGACATCATTTATCTCAACATGAACACGGTCCTTGAACACAGACATCATTTATCTCAACATGAGCACAACACTGTCCTTGAACACAGACATCATTTATCTCAACATGAACACTGTCCTTGAACACAGACATCATTTATCTCAACATGAACACTGTCCTTGAACACAGACATCATTTATCTCAACATGAACACGGTCCTTGAACACAGACATCATTTATCTCAACATGAACACGGTCCTTGAACACAGACATCATTTATCTCAACATGAGCACAACACTGTCCTTGAACACAGACATCATTTATCTCAACATGAACACTGTCCTTGAACACAGACATCATTTATCTCAACATGAACACGGTCCTTGAACACAGACATCATTTATCTCAACATGAACACGGTCCTTGAACACAGACATCATTTATCTCAACATGAGCACAACACTGTCCTTGAACACAGACATCATTTATCTCAACATGAACACTGTCCTTGAACACAGACATCATTTATCTCAACATGAACACTGTCCTTGAACACAGACATCATTTATCTCAACATGAACACGGTCCTTGAACACAGACATCATTTATCTCAACATGAACATGGTCCTTGAACACAGACATCATTTATCTCAACATGAGCACAACACTGTCCTTGAACACAGACATCATTTATCTCAACATGAACACTGGCCTTGAACACAGACATCATTTATCTCAACATGAACACTGTCCTTGAACACAGACATCATTTATCTCAACATGAACACGGTCCTTGAACACAGACATCATTTATCTCAACATGAACACGGTCCTTGAACACAGACATCATTTATCTCAACATGAACACAACACTGTCCTTGAACACAGACATCATTTATCTCAACATGAACACTGTCCTTGAACACATACATCATTTATCTCAACATGAACACTGTCCTTGAACACAGACATCATTTATCTCAACATGAACATTGTCCTTGAACACAGACATCATTTATCTCAACATGAGCACAACACTGTCCTTGAACACATACATCATTTATCTCAACACGAGCACAACACTGTCCTTGAACACAGACATCATTTATCTCAACATGAACACTGTCCTTGAACACAGACATCATTTATCTCAACATGAACATGGTCCTTGAACACAGGCATCATTTATCTCAACATGAACACGGTCCTTGAACACAGACATCATTTATCTCAACATGAGCACAACACTGTCCTTGAACACAGACATCATTTATCTCAACATGAACACGGTCCTTGAACACAGACATCATTTATCTCAACATGACCACAGTCCTTGAACACAGACATCATTTATCTCAACATGAACACAGTCCTTGAGCACAGACATCATTTATCTCAACATGAACACGGCCCTTGAACACAGACATCATTTATCTCAACATGAGCACAACACTGTCCTTGAACACAGACATCATTTATCTCAACATGAGCACAACACTGTCCTTGAACACAGACATCATTTATCTCAACATGAGCACTGTCCTTGAACACAGACATCATTTATCTCAACATGAGCACAACACTGTCCTTGAACACAGACATCATTTATCTCAACATGAACACAACACTGTCCTTGAACACAGACATCATTTATCTCAGCATGAACACAACAGTCCTTGAACACAGACATCATTTATCTCAACATGAACACAACACTGTCCTTGAACACAGACATCATTTATCTCAGCATGAACACAACACTGTCCTTGAACACAGACATAATTTATCTCAGCATGAACACAACACGGTCCTTGAACACAGACATCATTTATCTCAACATAAGCACAACACTGTCCTTGAACACAGACATCATTTATCTCAGCATGAACACAACACTGTCCTTGAACACAGACATCATTTATCTCAACATGAACATGGTCCTTGAACACAGACATAATTTATCTCAACATGACCACTGTCCTTCAACACATACATCATTTATCTCAACATGAACACGGTCCTTGAACACAGACATCATTTATCTCAACATGAACACTGTCCTTGAACACAGACATCATTTATCTCAACATGAACACGGTCCTTGAACACAGACATCATTTATCTCAACATGAGCACAACACTGTCCTTGAACACAGACATCATTTATCTCAACATGAACACTGTCCTTGAACACAGACATCATTTATCTCAACATGAACACTGTCCTTGAACACAGACATCATTTATCTCAACATGAACACGGTCCTTGAACACAGACATCATTTATCTCAACATGAACACGGTCCTTGAACACAGACATCATTTATCTCAACATGAGCACAACACTGTCCTTGAACACAGACATCATTTATCTCAACATGAACACTGTCCTTGAACACAGACATCATTTATCTCAACATGAACACTGTCCTTGAACACAGACATCATTTATCTCAACATGAACATGGTCCTTGAACACAGACATCATTTATCTCAACATGAACACTGTCCTTGAACACAGACATCATTTATCTCAACATGAACACAACACTGTCCTTGAACACAGACATCATTTATCTCAACATGAACACTGTCCTTGAACACAGACATCATTTATCTCAACATGAACACTGTCCTTGAACACAGACATCATTTATCTCAAAATGAACATTGTCCTTGAACACAGACATCATTTATCTCAACATGAACACGGTCCTTGAACACAGACATCATTTATCTCAACATGAACACGGTCCTTGAACACAGACATCATTTATCTCAACATGAGCACAACACTGTCCTTGAACACAGACATCATTTATCTCAACATGAACACTGTCCTTGAACACAGACATCATTTATCTCAACATGAACACTGTCCTTGAACACAGACATCATTTATCTCAACATGAACACGGTCCTTGAACACAGACATAATTTATCTCAACATGAACACGGTCCTTGAACACAGACATCATTTATCTCAACATGAGCACAACACTGTCCTTGAACACAGACATCATTTATCTCAACATGAACACTGTCCTTGAACACAGACATCATTTATCTCAACATGAACACTGTCCTTGAACACAGACATCATTTATCTCAACAAGAACACGGTCCTTGAACACAGACATCATTTATCTCAACATGAACATGGTCCTTGAACACAGACATCATTTATCTCAACATGAACACAACACTGTCCTTGAACACAGACATCATTTATCTCAGCATGAACACTGTCCTTGAACACAGACATCATTTATCTCAACATGAACACTGTCCTTGAACACAGACATCATTTATCTCAACATGAACATTGTCCTTGAACACAGACATCATTTATCTCAACATGAGCACAACACTGTCCTTGAACACAGACATCATTTATCTCAACATGAGCACAACACTGTCCTTGAACACAGACATCATTTATCTCAACATGAACACTGTCCTTGAACACAGACATCATTTATCTCAACATGAACACGGTCCTTGAACAGAGGCATCATTTATCTCAACATGAACACGGTCCTTGAACACAGACATCATTTATCTCAACATGAGCACAACACTGTCCTTGAACACAGACATCATTTATCTCAACATGAACACTGTCCTTGAACACAGACATCATTTATCTCAACATGAACACTGTCCTTGAACACAGACATCATTTATCTCAACATGAACACGGTCCTTGAACACAGACATCATTTATCTCAACATGAACACGGTCCTTGAACACAGACATCATTTATCTCAACATGAGCACAACACTGTCCTTGAACACAGACATCATTTATCTCAACATGAGCACAACACTGTCCTTGAACACAGACATCATTTATCTCAACATGAGCACTGTCCTTGAACACAGACATCATTTATCTCAACATGAGCACAACACTGTCCTTGAGCACAGACATCATTTATCTCAACATGAACACAACACTGTCCTTGAACACAGACATCATTTATCTCAGCATGAACACAACAGTCCTTGAACACAGACATCATTTATCTCAACATGAACACAACACTGTCCTTGAACACAGACATCATTTATCTCAGCATGAACACAACACTGTCCTTGAACACAGACATCATTTATCTCAGCATGAACACAACACGGTCCTTGAACACAGACATCATTTATCTCAACATGAGCACAACACTGTCCTTGAACACAGACATCATTTATCTCAGCATGAACACAACACTGTCCTTGAACACAGACATCATTTATCTCAGCTCCTTCCTAACTCATCATGTAGGGCAGAAAGGTTGCATTGTACACTGACGATAAGGCAGAAAAGTTGCATTGTACACTGACGATAAGGCAGATTGGTTGCATTGTTCACTGTCAGTAAGGCAGATTGGTTGCATTGTTCACTGACAGTTAGGCAGATTGGTTGCATTGTTCACTGTCAGTAAGGCAGATTGGTTGCATTGTTCACTGTCAGTAAGGCAGATTGGTTGCATTGTTCAGTCAGTAAGGCAGATTGGTTGCATTGTTCACTGACAGTAAGGCAGATTGGTTGCATTGTTCACTGTCAGTAAGGCAGATTGGTTGCATTGTTCACTGTCAGTAAGGCAGATTGGTTGCATTGTTCACTGTCAGTAAGGCAGATTGGTTGCATTGTTCACTGTCAGTAAGGCAGATTGGTTGCATTGTTCACTGTCAGTAAAGCAGATTGGTTGCTTTGTTCACTGACAGTTCTTGTTCTTTTTGGGGTGACATATCTAACCTGTGCACAGCATTCTGTCACATACAGAATATGCCACTGGGCACTGGATGGAGTCTGTGGACAGTGAAACAGTTCAAACCCAGGGAGAACACAGGACTAACCCCAGCCTAACTCTGCTGAATCATGATCTGGTGAAATCCTGATATGTCTGTTCACTTTAACTGTGCACACCATAATGGTTGCTGAGCCTGGAGAGGAGAAGGAGAGTTCTGCCACACATTCCCCCGTGGAGATGTGCTTTAGTGCCAGGTTGGGAGACAAGTTAGTTAGTTAGTTAGTTATCAGTTGGGGTATCTTCGTTGCACTCCGGACATGTCCATAGGTGCTCAGATCCTCCCCCCAGCATATGCATCAGCGTCCGGTGGCTAATAGTGCCAGTTCTGTGTTGGTTGACGAGGCGCTTTGTTTTCCCGATGTACCTCTCGCGTCTGGCTGTGCCGATTCTTACTCCCAGGTCTTTCATCCTGGAAAGCGATGTGGAATCACTGGCGTCAAAATCCTCTGTTCTCGCCATATCTTTAAGGGCGTTAATAACATCGGCACGATCCATGGGCTGGCCATCTACAGGGGGTGCAGAGCCAGCCAATTTATCAGCTCGTTCATTTCCCTCGACTCCCGCATGTCCCGGGACGAAGATGAAGGTGACTTTGCGGACAACAGACTTCCGCAGCGACTCAGTAAACTGTCTACGTACAGATCCAGCTTCGACCTTCTGAATCATGCTCATTGAATCACTTAGTACACACACGTTGGTATAATGCTGTGATTCCAGCCATATGAAAGCCTGTGTAACTGCCATCACCTCCATCGTCATGCTGCTCGTGGTCATAGAGTGGGCACCACTGGATTCTTGAACGGTTCGGCCCGCTGAACGGGCTGTAAATGCCCACGCACTTCTCTGCTGCTTTACAACAGATCCATCTGTATAGATGAGCACTTCGGGGCTATCTGAGTGATCATAGATGAGCGCGTTAACCTCTGCATTGACAGCGGCAGGGTTCTGCTCTCTGCACCGTCTGTCGAGTGTGATAATGCAAGAGAAGGTACGCTTAAAAGCTGGAGGCACCGGCACCCATTCCTTGCCGGGGTTGATACTGGTAAGTGCAGACCTGTCCGACGACATCTTCCGCCCGACCCATCCATGATTTGCCCCTCTTTAGCCTGTCACCCTTTTCTCTGAATACAGCGTCATGCAGAGGGTGCTGCTCATCTGCACTTATTTTTAAGTATGCACGAGCTCTCCAGATCTTGATCCTGTGTTCCATTGTCGGGAAGTCAAGGAGGCATCTCATTGCTACACAGCTGGTGTCTCTCGTGCAGCCCAAAATGATGCGCATGGCTTCGTTTTGTACCTTTTCAAGTCTTCCAATCTGTGTAGGGCTGACAGTGAGGATGGCCAGGGCATACTCGATGCGTGAAAGCACAAGTCCTTGGAACAGCAGTAATAGCAGTCTTTGCTCGATATTGGCAGTCACCATGACTCTCATTGCTGCCAAACCTTTTCGAGCCTTCGTTATGACATAATCGACATGATCTCTGAAGGACAGGCTACGATCAAGCCTCACGCCAAGATATGTCATTGACTGGGTTCTACTCAGAATGCTCCCATCCATTCTTACTGCCGGCAGGTCTGTTTTCACAATATGGTTGTTTAGTGAGAACCATGTAACCGTTGCCTTTGCAGGGTTGGCAAGGGCATTGGCATCAGCACACCATGAGGAAATTCGATCTAGTTCGCCCTGCATATAGTTGGCAACCGCCTGTCTATCTCGACCCTGTCGATACACGAGGATGTCGTCAACGAATGATAGAGTCCTACCCCTCCCATCCAACTGTTGTTCAGTGATCGGCCCGTATACACGTTGAATAGTACTGGTGACAGTGGTGAGCCCTGCGGCAATCCTGGACATATCGTTATCGGCTCAGAAGACCAACTCCCGCATCTTAGCACCACCTTCCTTTGGAGTAGAACTGCAGCTATCCATCGTACAAGGTGAGGGTGCACTTTCAGTCTGAGGAGGGTTTGCATCAAGTGCTCGAAAGATACTCTGTTATATGCGTCCTCTAAGTCTATGGCAGCCGCACATGTCTCTTCTCTGACCTGAAATCCTTCATTAACATCTTGAGCAAAGACCGCCGCATTCAGCCATGACTCTTTGTTGCGTCTGTATCCTCCAAGTGTGGGCGGGAAGCAGCCGAGCTGTTCCAAGTCCCAAGCAAGTCTGTGTGCTACAATTTTCTCCAGTAGCTTGCCAACAGTATTCTGCATCGTAATGATTCTGTAGCCGCTTATCTTGGAGTGGTCTTTGTTCGGTTTTGGCAGCGGCAGCAAGTAGCTGTGTAGCCATTCTTCTTTGACCTGACCCCTCTGGATACTGGTGTTGAATTCTCTGGCCAGTTCTTCCATGTCATCATCTGATATCACCATTAGGTCACCATATCGAATGCCGTCTGGGCCTGGGGCGGTGTTAGGTGATTTCTTGAGCATCACACGCAATATCTCAACTGTGATTGTCCATTCTTCGTCTGTCCCGACCCCCTCGCACAACTGAGAGAGTGTTGTTGTGGTCCTCTGTCTGGCGGGCTCGTCTTTCTGGTCAGTCTGTTCTATGTAGCGTGCAAGAAGGGCCTTACCTTTATCCGCATCCGACTTTTTCCATGCGAGGTCTGTGCCTTGAAAGTCTGGAATACCCCTACGTTGTGCAGCACCGTTCATGCTCTTGTGGAGGCGCCAGAATGTCGTAAGAGATTGCTCGGAGCACACCTTCCTGCAGAACTCGTCCCATTTGTCGGCCTTGGCCTGTTTGGCGCAGGATTTGAATAAAGTCGTCGTCCTAACGACCTCAGTCTTCAGGTTCGCCAACTCAACCTGTTGCATGTTAGCCTTTCTGGCCTTTTGCCAGTCTTTGACAGCCTGCCTCTTTCCCAGCCACACCTTCTCGACCTCTCCATTCCACCATGGTGGCTGCAGCCATCTTTCTTGTCTCCTACGGGAGGAAGTTAGTTTCCTTCTTCTGATCTTGCTTATGGCGTCTTGACCAGTGGTGTCGTACGGGAAGGCATTGGTCTTGTTTCTTTGACTCATGGCCCCGTCTTTCTTGATCAGGATGACACAAGGGTAGTGGTCACTATCGTGGTATCCCAGTGTGCCCCACCGGCACCTTGGTGCGATGGTGGGCGACACCAGAGCCAAGTCAATGATGCTGTCAGAGTCGCCTGGTCGAGTGGCCATTCTAGTGACCTTCCCATCATTCAGACAGATTAGGGCAGCAGATGCCAGGGCGTCCTCCAAATCTTCTCCCTGTCTATTGGTGATGCAATTCCCCCATTGACTGCCTCTGGCATTGAAGTCCCCGCAGTAGATGATATGCCTTCCATCCATATCGAACAAACTCTGCCATTGTCGCACGTCGACCTTCCCATTTCGCGCATAGACGTTAACGATTACAAGCTGCACTGGTGTCATTATTCTTAATGCCTGCACTTGCAGGGCATTGCTGTTCCAGGCGGACATATCGATCTCAGACACTAGTATGTTGCCGCGGACCAGAATGGCCTGTCCGAGGTGCCGCCTGTTAAGGAAACCCTGAAATCCCGCAACATTGACTGTTCCGTCGGTGAGCTGTGTTTCTTGCAAGACTACAATATCGTTTCCGTAGAGTAGTTTTTCAAGAATGGGTCGGCGTTGACTAAATGATGCACAGTTCCAGTACAGTACTCGAACATTTCCGATACCCAATCTGTCACATTTTAAGCGCCTTCTGCGCGCGCCCGCCCTCTTACCACGTTGTGTCCTAGCTGGTCGTCTGACCGTCATGTTAGGCTTTGGGAGACAAATCTTATTTTAGTGCCAGGTTGGGAGACAAGTTGTTACACCCATCTTAATTTAGTGCCAGGTTGGGAGACAAGTTATTACACCCATCTTATTTTAGTGCCAGGTTGGGAGACAAGTTGTCACATCCATCTTAATTTAGTGCCAGGTTGGGAGACAAGTTGTTACACCATCTTATTTCAATAGTGCCAGGTTGGGAGACAAGTCATTACACCGATCTTATTTCAATAGATGTGCTTTAGTACCAGGTTGGGAGACATGTTGTTATACCCATCTTATTTCAATAGATGTGCTTTAGTATCAGGTTGGGAGACATGTTGTTACACCCATCTTATTTCAATAGATGTGCTTTAGTACCAGGTTGGGAGACATGTTGTTACACCCATCTTATTTCAATAGATGTGCTTTAGTACCAGGTTGGGAGACAAGTCATTACACCCATCTTATTTCAATAGATGTGCTTTAGTACCAGATTGGGAGACATGTTGTTACACCCATCTTATTTCAATAGATGTGCTTTAGTACCAGGTTGGGAGACAAGTCATTACACCCATCTTATTTCAATAGATGTGCTTTAGTACCAGGTTGGGAGACATGTTGTTACACCCATCTTATTTCAATAGATGTGCTTTAGTACCAGGTTGGGAGACAAGTCATTACACCCATCTTATTTCAATAGATGTGCTTTAGTACCAGGTTGGGAGACATGTTGTTACACCCATCTTATTTCAATAGATGTGCTTTAGTACCAGGTTGGGAGACAAGTCATTACACACATCTTATTTCAATAGATGTGCTTTAGTTTCATGTTGGGAAACAAGTCATTACACCCATCTTATTTCAATAGATGCAGGCCCTTATCATGGCAGACAACCCAACACCAAATACATCAACTGAAGAGTTCAACTTGGCAGACTCCCAGAGGATACAAAAATAGCAACTTGAACCACACAGCTTCTCCTCTTTAGCAATTATGATAATATTCCATTGTGGGAAACTGTCTTAGCCCTTTACAGGGCACAGTGGCCGAAAACGTCTTTACTACCGAATGGGCAAAATGCCCGAAAATGTCTGTGACAACTAAGCACTGCAAACAAGTGATCTCGAGACTTTGCAAGACTTCCCATTGTTTACGTCTGGTGTTGTCAATAACTTGATAACGTGGGCGCCATTTGCAAGTATTTTCTTTAAATTTGATCAGATTTTAAAAATATTTCAGGGTTTTTATACTTTGTTTTTTTCAAAATGG
This sequence comes from Cepaea hortensis, assembly GCA_963921405.1. NCBI lineage: Eukaryota > Metazoa > Mollusca > Gastropoda > Stylommatophora > Helicidae > Cepaea > Cepaea hortensis. The sequence goes on from OY992888.1 coordinate 49,081,434, forward strand.
ATTGATCAGATTTTAAAAATAGTTTTCAGGCTTTTTATACTTTGTTTTTCAAAACAGATTTAATGATTCTTCAAGTGATAGCGGAGATTTCACTGGGTTCAATTTAAGTGACATTGAAATGCACGAAGTTGACTACGAATCGGAACTAGATACCAGTGATATAAGAGTAAGCAGTGTACACTTCGGATCTCTTGGACTTTGAAGAAAGTGATTCAGATTCTGAAAATGTGGCTGAAGAAGGTAGGACGATGTAGATGACTGACAATCACAAACAATATATTGTATTTTGTAAATATTTGTGTTCATGTGTGGATTACTGGTTGCCAAGTAGCAGAGCAGATGATATGACGTAAAACAGAGTTGGTGAGAAAGTCGCGAACCAACTCTTATGAGAAACTAATGAGGTGACGTAAAAAGGAGAAAACGTCAGAGAGATTGTCAACAACAACAAACAGTCAGATCTGAGAGCTTGACAAAGGAGGCAGCACGATTCGATTCTCAGGAATGAGATAAATTATGTACTGCCTGGACTCCACTCTGATGGCTAAAAAATATTGGAGAGGAGGACGAGAGTATTAATGCATGATCTATATCAGCCCGAAAATCATGGACAGATGCGATCATATCAGAACAGGATTTAGAAAGAACAAGGTGACACAGAGGCAGATTGGTGAAGGACAGAAGTACCGGGACATTATAGTCGCAAGTATTTAATATGTTCAACAGTCTTCTATTCATCTCTAATATTCTCTCTACTGTCCCGCCTGGCCATAACAGGCACGGTAATAACCAATTGTAATTTTTCTCATTGGCATTATGAATGTATGACAAGTTGGACATAGGCAAATAAATATTGCCTCAACGTGATGAACACCGGCTTCGAGTCTTTGCTCACTGTTAATTGTATGCTTCTGCATTACTGTTGGATTGGTGCAACCCTGGATGATTGATTGTTGATGATGTTTTCATTATTTATCGCAAGTTACTGTCTAACACTGGTATCATTGGATTATTTATTTCACATTTGAGTAAAATTATAAATCTGCATTTATTTTCCTTCTGTCAAGGTGTCAGATACCACTAGGACAGACTAGGGACAGAAGAGGGGCAAGGACTGAGAGGACAGAGAGACAGGACCTCTATAAAGGTATAGACAGAGTGGAGACAGCACTCAAGCTAGGACTTAAGAACAGTTATAAGACCAGACTCGGGTGGGGACACTAACGTGTCATATTTAGGACAACAGAGGGACCAACCCCGAGAATAGGGGATGGGTACTTTAGGTCACGGAGAATACCGTGACGATGTAAACAGTAATAGAACTTTAGGGTCAACCAGTACTAAGACGACAGTACTACGTGACAAACAGAACAGCACGCAGAGTTGCTGACCGCACGAGGGATTTTGACCACGTAGGCAAGCGACGGACTGAGTTGAGTCAGAGAGCGACGAGACAGCTTCCCAACAGGACATAGTGTTTTTCTGAAACCATTATCTAATGTTGTGAACGCATGTGATATTAGAGAGAGAGTGATCATGTTTAACGATATATATACTGTGTGACGAGTGGCAACCATTGTATTGGTTTGACAGGCAGATAACGCCTTGTCGCAAATGTATGATTGTCAGGCTTGCCTGAAATAAAATCCGTGTATACCATCTGTACAAGCGAAGTTATATTTGAGGTATAGATGAAGTCGCGAGAATGCCTGTGTGGGTAACGTAAGACTGTGACACCACCATTTTGTTGTTTATTTCACAAACATCTGTTCACTAAAACCTTAGATTTGATGTTTTTACTAACGTAACCCTAAATCTTACTGGAAACCTGAAAAATGTTGCCCGTTCAGAGTTTAAAAAAAGGAAAAACGTGTGCCCTGTAAAGGGTTAAGGTGGGCACCAACTAAGTTGTCTAATATTTGGCACTGTCTCTGGGCATCAGTCTACATTGTCTAATGTTAGACATTCTATTTGGGCATCAGCCTAAGTTCCAACAGCCCTGGAATATTCAATGAAACCTACTTCTCACCCTTGACAGGGCAGCGTCTCAATGTAGACAGTGTTTACTCAACATGTATGACATGTCACTTAACATGAATGCTGACTCACCTGTTCCAGCTCCTTCACTCTATCTTGTAAGGCATATACAGTATCAACCACAGTCCTGTTTGAGTGGGGACAAAGACATTACAATAAGCCAGCTGTAAAGTCACAGCAAATGCAGACATGATGAATAATATGCACATCCCGGAGACAAAGCTAAATGTATCACAATTATTTTTTGTCATTATTATAATTTATCATTATAATATTTATCATTATTATGTGCATATGTTAGGTAGGTTCATGATGTTAGGTATGAGGTTTATGATGCTAGGTATGTAAGTTTATGATGTTAGGTATGTAAGTTTATGATGCTAGGTATGTAAGTTTATGATGTTAGGTATGTTAGGTATGCATGTTTATGATGTTAGGTATGTAGGTTTATGATGTTAGGTATGTAGGTTCATGATGTTAGGTATGCATGTTTATGATGTTAGGTATGTAAGTTTATGATGTTAGGTATGTAAGTTTATGATGTTAGGTATGTAAGTTTATGATGCTAGGTATGTAAGTTTATGATGTTAGGTATGTTAGGTATGCATGTTTATGATGTTAGGTATGTAGGTTTATGATGTTAGGTATGTAGGTTCATGATGTTAGGTATGTAAGTTTATGATGTTAGGTATGTAAGTTTATGATGTTAGATATGCGTGTTTATGATGTTAGGTGTGTAGATTTATGATGTTAGGTGTGTAGGTTTATGATGTTAGGTATGTAAGTTTATGATGTTAGGTATGTAGGTTTATGATGTTCGGTACGCATGTTTATGATGTTAGGTATATAGGATTATGATGTTAGGTGTGTAGGTTTATGATGTTAGGTATGTAAGTTTATGATGTTAGGTATGTAAGTTTATGATGTTAGGTATGTAAGTTTATGATGTTAGGTATGTAGGTTTATGATTTTAGGTATGTAGGTTTATGATGTTAGGTATGTAGGTTTATGATGTTAGGTATGTAAGTTTATGATGTTAGGTATGTAGGTTTATGATGTTCGGTATGCATGTTTATGATGTTAGGTATGTAGGTTTATGATGTTCAGTATGCATGTTTATGATGTTAGGTATGTAGGTTTATGATGTTAGGTATGTAAGTTTATGATGTTAGGTATGTAGGTTTATGATGTTCGGTATGCATGTTTATGATGTTAGGTATATAGGATTATGATGTTAGGTGTGTAGGTTTATGATGTTAGGTGTGTAGGTTTATGATGTTAGGTATGTAAGTTTATGATGTTAGGTATGTAAGTTTATGATGTTAGGTATGTAAGTTTATGATGTTAGGTATGAAGGTTTATGATGTTAGGTATGTAGGTTTATGATGTTCGGTATGCATGTTTATGATGTTAGGTATATAGGTTTATGATATTAGGTGTGTAGGTTTATGATGTTAGGTGTGTAGGTTTATGATGTTAGGTGTAACGCGTAACACTCTGAATGAGCTAAAGCAAGCTAGGAAGGATGTGCAAAAGGCTGCCAGGCAGTGTGCAAATGATTATTGGATCAAGTTATGTGAGTCCATTCAAATCGCAAGTGATAAGGGAAACATCAGAAGCATGTATGAAGGAATAAAGAAAGCCTGTGGTCCAGTGATCAAAAGAAGTGCACCATTGAAAACCTTGACTGGAGAAATCATAACTGATAAGAAACAGCAGATGGACAGATGGGTAGAGCACTATTTGGAGCTTTACTCAAGTGAGACCAAACTAGCGGATGATGCCCTCAACGCCATAGAGGCTCTACCAACTCTTGACCACCTGGACACACTTCCCACCATAACAGAAGTTAAGTGTGCTATAAATGAACTTGCATCTGGCAAAGCTCCAGGTAAGGATGGGATTCCAATAGAGGTTATCAGGAGTGGGCAAGACACACTCACTCCACAGATCCACCAGCTAATAGAGCTATGCTGGCGAGATGGACTTCAAGTCCTAGGAGATCAAGCCTACCCCGAATCACAGTGTGGCTTTCGACAGAACCGGACTACCATTGATATGATATTCTCATTGCGACAAATGCAAGAAAAATGCCGTGAACAGAATCAACCACTGTTTATTGCCTTCATCGACCTCACAAAGGCATTTGATTTGGTCAGTTGTGAGGGTCTGTTCAAGGCACTAAAGTTGGCTGCCCACCAACTCTCCTGTCCATTGTGGAATCGTTCCACACAGGCATGAAGGGTGTAATCAAGTTTGATGGTGCAACTTCTGAAGAGTTTGAAATCAAGAGTGGAGTTAAGCAAGGTTGTGTACTATCCCCCACCCTCTTTGGGATATACTTTTCACTTCTACTGAAATATGCCTTTCGTGATCAGGATGGTGGTATATACATTCACTCACGCTCAGATAGCGGCCTCTACAATGCTCAGAGATTGAAGGCCAAGACCAAAATTAGGAGGGTACTGATCAGAGAGTTGCTTTTTGCAGATGATGCTGCAGTTACGACCCACTCTGAGGAAGAATTGCAATATCTACTATCTGCATTCTCCAATGCTTGTTCTGAATTTGGTTTAACAATTAGCAAAAAGAAGACACAGATTATGTCACAAGGTGCACAAGGGGTACCATCAATCTTTATTGACGATGCCAAACTAGAGATGGTAGATCAGTTTACATATCTAGGATCAGTGGTAAATAGCAAATTATTCCTAGATCAGGAAATCAACATCCGGATTGGTAAGGCAGCAACAACAATGAACAGGTTAAGAAAAAGAGTCTGGGAGAACAGGAAGCTTACTGCCAAAACAACAGTCCTTGTCGATCAAGCCTGTGTACTTAATATTCTTCTTTATGGCAGCGAAACATGGACAACTTACTCACACCAAGAGAAATGTTTTAAACAGCTTTCATTTGCGGTGTCTGCAAAGAATTCTTGGTATTAAGTGGCAAGACAAAAATCACAAATACTGAAGTATTGGAAAGATCAGGTTGTGTGACGGTTTATTCCATGCTCAGTCTTCGTAGACTTAGATGGATAGGACATCTTAGGAGGATGGATGATGGTAGAATACCAAAAAACATCTTTTTTGGTGAATTACAGATGGGTAAGAGATCTCAGGGTCGGCCTCTACTACGATACAAAGATGTGTGTAAGTGGGACATGATTGATACAGGCATTGATAACGCACAGTGGGAGCAAGTCGCAGCTGAACGTGTTGCATGGAGGGCAAAGATCAGAAATGGAATAAAGACAAAGGAGAAAATTATTGCAGATAAGTCACACACCGAGCGCGTGAGACGTAAGATGGTGCATGATGGTGGAAATGACCACGTGTTCACATGCACCCACTGTGAACGAACATTTACAGCGCGAATTGTCCTTATCAGTCACATTCGCTACTGCCATAGGTAAACATTATTATGCCTTTTTAAAGCACAAACTATCGTCTGTCAAGACGGCAAGGTGCCAGTTATGTAGGTATATGATGTTAGGTATGGAGGTGTATGATGTTAGGCATGCAGGTTTATGATGTTAGGTATGAAGGTTTATGATGTTACATATGTAGGTTTATGATGTTAAGTATTAAGATTATGATGTTAGGTATGTAGGTTTATGATGTTAAGTATTTAGCTTTAGCTTAACACATTAGGTGTAATGGGTTAATAACTTCATTAAGCCACTTTCTAGGAGTGTGCTGATTGGTCTATGAAAATAAGGCACCAGCACCATATGCTGTAAAATGATCCTTTACTACTGACAGATTCCCATAGTCTTATATTGGTGTGGTCCATGTGCCGTGCCGGTGCCTTGTATGGAGGAGACACTGACTGACAGATTCCCATAGTCTTATATTGGTGTGGTCCATGTGCCGTGCCGGTGCCTTGTATGGAGGAGACACTGACTGACAGATTCCCATAGTCTTATATTGGTGTGGTCCATGTGCCGTGCCGGTGCCTTGTATGGAGGAGACACTGACTGACAGATTCCCATAGTCTTATATTGGTGTGGTCCATGTGCCGTGCTGGTGCCTTGTATGGAGGAGACACTGACTGACAGATTCCCATAGTCTTATATTGGTGTGGTTCATGTGCCGTGCCGGTGCCTTGTATGGAGGAGACACTGACTGACAGATTCCCATAGTCTTATATTGGTCTGGTCCATGTGCCGTGCCGGTGCCTTGTATGGAGGAGACACTGACTGACAGATTCCCAGTCTTATATTGGTCTGGTCCATGAGCCGTGCCGATGCCTTGTATGGAGGAGACACTGACTGACAGATTCCCATAGTCTTATATTGGTCTGGTTCATGTGCCGTGCCGGTGCCTTGTATGGAGGAGACACTGACTGACAGATTCCCATAGTCTTATATTGGTGTGGTCCATGTGCCGTGCAGGTGCCTTGTATGGAGGAGACACTGACTGACAGATTCCCATAGTCTTATATTGGTGTGGTCCATGTGCCGTGCCGGTGCCTTGTATGGAGGAGACACTGACTGACAGATTCCCATAGTCTTATATTGGTGTGGTCCATGTGCCGTGCAGGTGCCTTGTATGGAGGAGACACTGACTGACAGATTCCCATAGTCTTATATTGGTCTGGTTCATGTGCCGTGCCGGTGCCTTGTATGGAGGAGACACTGACTGACAGATTCCCATAGTCTTATATTGGTGTGGTTCATGTGCCGTGCCGGTGCCTTGTATGGAGGAGACACTGACTGACAGATTCCCATAGTCTTATATTGGTGTGGTCCATGTGCCGTGCAGGTGCCTTGTATGGAGGAGACACTGACTGACAGATTCCCATAGTCTTATATTGGTGTGGTCCATGTGCCGTGCAGGTGCCTTGTATGGAGGAGACACTGACTGTCTGTTCCCATAGTCTTATATTGGTCTGGTCCATGTGCCATGCAGGTGCCTCGTATGGAGGAGACACTGACTGTCTGTTCCCATAGTCTTATATTGGTGTGGTCCATGTGCCATGCAGGTGCCTCGTATGGAGGAGACACTGACTGTCTGTTCCCATAGTCTTATATTGGTGTGGTCCATGTGCCATGCAGGTGCCTCGTATGGAGGAGACACTGACTGTCTGTTCCCATAGTCTTATATTGGTGTGGTCCATGTGCCATGCCGGTGCCTCGTATGGAGGAGACACTGACTGTCTGTTCCCATAGTCTTATATTGGTGTGGTCCATGTGCCGTGCCGGTGCCTCGTATGGAGGAGACACTGACTGTCTGTTCCCATAGTCTTATATTGGTGTGGTCCATGTGCCGTGCCGGTGCCTTGTATGGAGGAGACACTGACTGTCTGTTCCCATAGTCTTATATTGGTGTGGTCCATGTGCCATGCAGGTGCCTCGTATGGAGGAGACACTGACTGTCTGTTCCCATAGTCTTATATTGGTGTGGTCCATGTGCCATGCAGGTGCCTCGTATGGAGGAGACACTGACTGTCTGTTCCCATAGTCTTATATTGGTGTGGTCCATGTGCCATGCAGGTGCCTCGTATGGAGGAGACACTGACTGTCTGTTCCCATAGTCTTATATTGGTGTGGTCCATGTGCCATGCAGGTGCCTCGTATGGAGGAGACACTGACTGTCTGTTCCCATAGTCTTATATTGGTGTGGTCCATGTGCCATGCAGGTGCCTCGTATGGAGGAGACACTGACTGACTGTTCCCATAGTCTTATATTGGTGTGGTCCATGTGCCATGCAGGTGCCTTGTATGGAGCAGACACTGACTGACTGTTCCCATAGTCTTATATTGGTGTGGTCCATGTGCCATGCAGGTGCCTTGTATGGAGCAGACATATGGAGCAGACACTGACTGACTGTTCCCATAGTCTTATATTGGTCTGGTTCATGTGCCGTGCCGGTGCCTTGTATGGAGGAGACACTGACTGACTGTTCCCATAGTCTTATATTGGTGTGGTTCATGTGCCGTGCCGGTGCCTTGTATGGAGGAGACACTGACTGACTGTTCCCAGTCTTATATTGGTGTGGTTCATGTGCCGTGTCGGTGCCTTGTATGGAGGAGACACTGACTGACTGTTCCCATAGTCTTATATTGGTGTGGTTCATGTGCCGTGCCGGTGCCTTGTATGGAGCAGACACTGACTGACTGTTCCCATAGTCTTATATTGGTGTGGTTCATGTGCCGTGCCGGTGCCTTGTATGGAGGAGACACTGACTGACTGTTCCCATAGTCTTATATTGGTGTGGTTCATGTGCCGTGCCGGTGCCTTGTATGGAGCAGACACTGACTATCATGGCTCTCCAATCCTCTCTGTCGTCTGATGTTTTTGATGAAGATCTCAAAAGATACTCAAGTTATTGTTTGTTGCTCAGATGTTTCAGCATTCGACATACATTGCTCTCTGTCTCCCTCTGCCTCTCTTGCCCAGTATGTTCCTACATGGGGCTAACTGCTGTATACCAACTCTTCTGTTGGTGTTCCCCATACATTTTGTCTCTTCCTCATGGTTTCAATGAGAGATCTAGTTACATGTGCAGCTGTCCATAACTCTTCTCTATGACCATGAGAATTCTCTTAAATGATATTAAAACAACAGGAAGTCCCATGGCAGATACTGGCAGAGGGCACAGAAGTTGTAGAGCTTCATGGCATCATTGACAAGCTCCCTTGCTAGTGATGGCATCATGAAGTTAGTTGATAAGCTGCCTTGCTAGGTATGGTGTCATGAAGTGAGTTGATAAGCTGCCTTGCTAGGTATGGTGTCATGAAGTGAGTTGATAAGCTCCCTTGCGAGGTATGGTGTTATGAAGTGAGTTGATAAGCTCCCTTGTTAGTGATGGATCATGAAGTGAATTGATAAGCTCCTTTCCACAACCCAGAACATTCTAAGAATCCATATTATAAGTCTGGGTCAACATCCCAACTCTAAAAGTAGTCTTAATGCAAATTCTGCCACAGGGATGTAAAGTGTCAGACTGTCACATATTCTTGGTTCTTGATACAATGAGATAGAGCAGCCAATTCCCTTTCTCACGGCCTACCCTTTCAAAACATTGTCTAAATAACATGGTAGCCATTGACACGGCTGAACTGACCCCAGAGATATACTTGTCAGCAAAATCCCACCACTGCTAGGTACTGAACCCGGATCACGATGTTGACAAGCAAGCCCACTAACATCATTGTCTAGTTCTGTTCCACTTCATGTGGTAAAGCAGTATCTATAATGTGTACTCAACAAATGGCCATAAAGGTGTCAAACAGGCTAATCCAAAGAACAGACAGTTTTATTTCTGATTACTGAAGAGGTATGGTTTGCCAGAAAACTAATCCTATCCATGCGAAGCTAATTTTACATTGTTTTCTGAATTATGTGCATGTTCACAGTCTGATCATAGTTAACCACACTTAAATCACCTTTCTTGTTGTTCTGTTTCATCAAAGATCTTCTCCTCTTCTGCTAAAAGAATCTGTGGGCTATTTAAAATTGCTGGGAAAAAACAAAGAAATGAAGCCATTAGCAACAACATCTGTCATTGTCTACTGATAAAACACTGTATTGACTGAACCCAACAATAAAAAAACTCACCAAAAACGTGCATGAAAACAAGAACTGGTAACAGTTACACAGAAAAATAAAATTAAACCTACTATTTTACAATATTATTATGTGGTCAATCCAAATGTATAACGCTTTCATTCTACCCTCAGTAACTGTCACTTTATGGTAATATGGCAAACTAACTGTAGCAAACTGGAAAAGAAGAATATGTTAAGAATAAAGAAATAAGAGATAAATGCCTATAGACAAAACAAAATTGTTTAAATGAGCAATGAAACAAACATGAATTAATTCTGCTAAAGATACCCCCCAAAAAAATATGCACAGACCAATAATTTATTTAACAGGCAGCAAAATAGGATGTTTGAAATCAAACAGAGATAAATGCACCAAACAAAAATAAAATTGGTTAAACGAGCAGTGCAACAAAACTAAACTAAATTCTATCAAAGACAGAAAATATATGCAGTTAATCAGCAGTTTGACAGGCAGAAACATAAGATGAAACACTGGGTGTCAGAAATGAAAGACATAAAAGATACTGAGAAGCAGAGGGGGCCATGATAAAGAGATGGAATGAATACAAAAGCAAGTTATATCATAGATAAAGAGCAGAATGAACAGAAGGCAGTAACTTACAAGGCCTCCCTATACTGAATGAAGAAGTCCCAGATGCTATCAAACACATGAGGAAAGGAAACATGGCTGGGACAGATGATACTACAGTCGGGTAATTTTAAGTAATGGGAGAATTTGAAATAGAAATATTAACTAAAATGTTGAATTTACAACAGTGGATACAAACCAAATGATTTACTGAAATCTGTATTTATAGCCTGACCACAAAAGAAAGAAGTAATTAAATGCAAATAATTGTGTACAATCAACACCATAAACAATGCCATCAAACTTTTACTCAGAATTATAATGAAGTGAACAAGAAGGAAAAACATGGAAATTAGTGTAAAACAGTATGGATTTGTGGAGGGGGAAAAAGTAGCAGCAATTCAAATAGGAAACAAAATGGAGAATTATGAACATATAAAGCAAGGAGTAAGACAAGGATGTGTTTTTGTCAGAATCGCTTCTCTCTCTATAGCAAATTAATGGGAGAAATCAAAGATACGCCAGGAATAAGAGTTGGAAGTTATAATATAAACAAACTGTAATGCAGGTGACATGGCATTAATCACTGAAAACACAAAATATCTGGATTATTGGACATTGCAGTAATATAGTGCAAAAAAAAAGCACACCAGACTTTCTTTGAATATTAAGAAAGAAGAAACAATGGTTATGTCAAAGAAAAATATAACACCAAAATAATATACTACAGTAGAAGAAAAAGTGCTTAAGTGCTTGAGAAGGTCTTATGCAATAAATTATTTTCATTGAGTGTCTGAATGATTGTAGAGAAATGTTATATTAAACATGTTCTACTGAATGGCAGTGCATGTTGGAATGTGAATCAACAAACTGGGAAGAGTCTAGAGGCAAAAAAGATTTGGTTTGTGAGGTGAATGAGATGAATGGACTGCCAAGGTAACTAACAACAGTTAACTAATGAGAGGCTAATGAAAACATAACATAAAATATAGAACTATAAGAAAGAGGCAAACAGTATTCTGTAGTCATATCATGAGAAGAGAGGCATTGGGAAACATTGTGACAACTGGAAAAATTAGTGGTAGAAGAGGCAGACTGAGAGAAATGCTGCTGGATGGTCAAAGTTGATGACGTGAAGGAATATCATCGGTTTAATTATTCCAGAACACCAAGGACCAAGATCAGTGGGGGGACATAACTCCTGTGCCATTTGGCAAGGCACATGTGGTCGATGACAAACTGCACAGAAAATGACAAGCAGAAATTATTTCAATAAAATGAAAGTTTTTGTTTTCCTCACCCAAAACTCCTGCTGTCCTAACAAGATGTTAAACTCATTAACTACCTAATAAAATCCATGCTGTGGCAAATTTACTTAATTACATTTTTAAACCTGGTGTGGCTCTAATTGTAGATTTAGTTCATTAAATTATAAGCACATTTGAATTTGTGATATTGAATAAAGTTGGATGAGTTACAGTTTATGTTTCATTAATTGTCCATGAATTGCTTATTTTGTACACATGCACATCATGATTGTTGCTGGTGGTGTAGTGATTAGTGCATTTATCTACCAACAGTGGCTCTACTCCAATTCCCAGTACTGGCAGAATTGTATTTGATCCCAACCTGGAAAGCTCTGGGATCAACCCAGTCTAATGATTGATTGATTGATTTAGGAATCAACATCACAGCATTCGGGGCATTCCCATAAGCGCTCCGTCCCCATCCTCAGCAGCCAACGAAGAGTTCCAACACTAATAGTACCAGTAGCAATCTGATTATATGTCCGTCTCGCCTTTCCTCTGAGCGTTGAGCGTCGGCCAGATCCTCTCGTCACTCCTCGCTGTCTCATACTTGCCAGACCATAGTAATCCATTTGCTCCTCCGAGGTGTGCACGTGCTCACACAAGGCCGCAACCACGTCTGCCTTGTCATGTATCAATACTCCACCAAGTTCTGCAGAGCCAGCCAATCTGTCCGCCTGTTCATTTCCCAGCACACCGGCATGCCCAGGAGAAAAGATCCAGGCAATGCTTGTCATCCGTGACCTCCGAAGCGAAGCAAGCCACTCCACACAAAGACTGCCCGTCCTCATCCTCGTCAGCATGCTTTCTGAGTCAGTTACAATCACGATGTGTGTGTGTGTGTGTCGTATTCTCCATCCAGCGGAGAGCCGCAGTGACGCCTCCACCTCCATTCTTAAGCTGGATGTTGTGGTATCATATGCCAGGCTCTCCTGCCCCAAACGTCGACCATTGGCTTTGGCTATGACAAAACCATTTACCAGAGTTGTGGGACAAGAAACGCTGCCAGTGCAAATTAAACCAAGACATGTGTTATATTCAATAACTGAAGGGGCTTAACACAAGCGTGACAGCTTATCTCATATTTGCCTCTATGGCATGCACACTTCCACTGCAACTGGTCTTTTATCTAAACTTGCTTTAACCCTTTCTGTCACAGACAGCCATGTTAACTCTTGACGGTCGTTACCTTAAAGTAGTACTTTGCTGAGACAGAATGAGAGCATAAACAAAGAGAAATGAGAGAAAATATGCAAACGTGAACCGACACAAATCAAATCAAGTGAACATAAAATGAGTTGAAAATGTGCAAACTTAGATGTAATCTAAAGGAAGGTTAAATTTAAAAGTAGCAGAAAAAGGTTGTGAAATTTACCAATGACAGGCCAAAAACATCACCAACAGATGTATAAACAGGAAAAATGTATGTAAAAACAATGTCTAAACAACAAAGATAAAACAGAACATAATCTGCTGTTAAACAAATCCAAATACAATGCTAAAATACAACCCTTGCAAGTACATACAAACTAAGCAATTCTCATAAATGACACATGTATTTTGTGTGAGACACGCCCAAGATGCACAATACACATTAGTAAATTAAATAACACACACACACAAGTTACAAACCGGAAAAATCATAACATATTTTATTTTTGTGTGTGGTAGGGTGTGTGTAGGGTGTGTGGTAGGGTGGTAGGTGTGTGGTAGGGTGGGAAAAGAAGGGAGAGGTGATGGAGAAGAAACAATAGTGGAACTGAATAAATGGAACTGAAAGAATGAAATGAGAACCAGTTCGACAAACATCTGTTTTCTGTTTGAACTGCTGAACTCTTTCTGTTGCAAGCAACACACCATGTGTGATTGACTATTCTTTAAATGTACCAATCAACTTGTCATATGTGATTTATGATTATGTGTCATTTCATATATGCCAATAGAAATGTCATGTGTGATTGACTATTCTTTAAATGTATCAATCAACTTGTCATTGTGACTGACCATTCTTCATGTGTACCAATTGAAATGTCATATATGATTGACTATTCTTCATATATTCTTTATATGTCCCAATTGAAATGTTATGTATGACTGACTATTCAACATATGTACCAATCAAAATGCGAGACTGTACTTATGCTTACTCAGAATACTAAAGAAATCTGACAACACATATATTTTGTTTAGAAGATGTGCTTGTTGGTGCATGTGAAGGTAATACACTTGTCATTTTTTTTAAAAAGTTGCATATCCCTTACAGGACGTTGCATTCAACACCAGCAATTTTCAGCTGTTGTTGATATTCATGGCAAGATTACGCTCAGTAGTTTGTCATTGCTTTCTGAGCGACCGGCTCACATACCCCGTAAGTAACCAACGTGACGCGATCCGCTGCTGAATCTCGTGCAGCTCTATTCCTCACGTGGATATACAGGATTATGGAGAAAGTCGTTAAACCCTTTGACAGGGAGACTGACTTGTCATTTGCTGTTGTCATTATTGGAAACAGTTTAGGAGTTTATTTTTATGTATTTAGTTAGTTAGTCGACAGATCATCCTTATTGCACATCGAACCATTCAGTCCATAAGTGCTCAGATCCCCTCCTCAGCAAATTCCGCAGCATGTAGCAGCTCACGACACCAGTTCTGTGTAGGTTTATTACTCTTCTTTGGCTTCTTGCGTAGTGTTCTTGTTTGGCCACCCCTCTTAACTTGCTGTTCTCGCAGCCTGACCATGGTTATAGAATCACAGTCATCGTTTGGTTCTCATAAACGACTTACTTCTCGTAGAGCATTCAGAATGTCTGCCTGGTCCATGGCTCATCTACCTTCCACAGTAGCCCTACCTGCAAGCCTGTCAGCCTGCTCATTTCCTTGTACATCCGCATGCCCTGGCACGAAAATGAAACTAATCTTTGCCAACCGAGACCACCCCAGAGACAGCAACCACTCTCTTCGGACCCAGCCCATCTCTATCTTCCTGAGCACACTCATTGAATCACTAAGGACACATGCCCGATTGAATGTCTGTGTCTCAAGCCATGTTATTGCTTTACTTACTGCCATGACTTCCATAGTCAGGCTACTTGTGGTCAAAACAAAAACACTAGACTCTTCCTTCACAATTTTCCTTAAGGCTTGAGCCGTAAAGGCCCAGAAGCTTCTCACTCCTCGAACAATCAACTCATCCGTGTAAATGACAGCATCATCCTCTAAAGAATTCTCAAAGATCAGAGCCAGTACTTCCGCCTCCACAGCAGCTGGATTTTGTCTGCATTTCCTATCTAGTTGGATGCACACTGAAAAGGATGTACAGAACTCTATTGGCACTTGTAACCAATCCTGGCTAAGTTCTAAGTCTTCAAGTGAACACACTTGCTGAAGAATGCCTTCGCCTTGACCCATCCACGACTTTCCTCTTTTTAACCTGCTGCCCTTTACCTTCTTAATCTCGCTATGCAGTGGATGTTGTGTGTTTGCATTGAGTCTGAGGGAGGCATGTGCTCAGCAAATTTGTATTCTGTCCCTCATGGTTGTAAAATCAAGAAGGTAGCACATCACCCTGCATGCTGTATCTCTTGTACATCCAAGAATAATACGCATAGCTTCGTTCTGTATCCTTTCCATCCTTACTATCTGCTTATGGCTGAGAGTCAGGATCGCCATCTCATACTCCAAGACAGAAAGGACCAGACCCTCATAAACAAGACATAGATGGGGCTGCTCACAGTTTGCCGCCGCCATCACCCGCATCGCAGCCAAACCCCGCTTGGCCTTTGGTATCACCTGGTCTACGTGCTCAGTATAAGCGAGGTTTCGATCAAATTGTACCTCCAGGTAATTAATTGCCTGCGTTCTTTCCACAGTCTCTGAACCCAGATTTACAGTTGGCGTTGGGGTGTTGACAATATGGTTATTCAAACAGAACCATGTCACTGTTGCCTTTGTTGGGCTGACCATTGCCCCAGCTTCAACACACGAAGTGCTTATGCAATTGAGTTCAGTTTGTAGTTCCATAGCAATCTGATCTCTATCCTTACCCTGACGATACACTAACACATCATCTGCATACGACAATGTCCTCCCCGGTCCTATGTTTTGCTCGCTGGTGATTCTCAGTGTAGGCGTTGAACAGCACCAGAGATAATGGTGGTCCCAGTGGTAGGCCGGGATATATTGTTGTTGGTTCCGAAGTCCATCTGCCACATCTAAAACTACTTTCTGTAGGAAGAGGGCTGCAGCAATCCAACTAAGGAGTTCAAGAAGCTGAAGCATTAAAAAATCCAATGGTATTCTGTTGTACGCATCCTCAAGTCAATTGCTGCAGCACATGTTTCAATGCCTGAATGGAAACCTTCATAGACATCATGGACAAAAACTGCTGCACTGGTCCAGGTTTCTCTTTTTGAACGGTACCCTCCCAGGGTAGGTGGGAAAAAACCTTGCTTCTCTAGCTGGCTTGATATTTTCCTGGCAATTAACTTCTCCAGCAGCTTGCCTATTGTATTCTGCATGGTTATAACTCGATATCCCTGAATTTTTGTGTGGTCTTTGCCAGGCTTCGGCAAGGGAATCAGATAGCTGTGTAACCATTCCTCCTTGATGCTAGCACTCCCTATACTGTTGTTTTACATGTCTGCTAGTTCCTCTAGCTCGTTGTTGGTACACAGATTGATGTCATCATACCTTATACCATCGGGCCCTGGTGCACTGTGTCTTGATCGTCGAAGCACAGCCTTTGATCTCTTTCACTGTCACTGTGTCTTCATCCAAAATGTTCTGGGCTTTACAACTATTTGAGGTAACCTCCTTGGCAAGATTTCGGCCTCTCATGCCTGTCTGGTTGCTATGCTCTAGATAGCGTTGGAAGAGGGCTTTGCCCTTGTTCTTGTCAGTCCTCTGCCAGATGAGGTCTTATTCTTGATTACCCCATTCATGCTTTTATGTAGTCGCCAAAACAATTTCAGTGACTTGTCTGTGCTAACTCTTCAACATAACTCTGCCCGTTTTTCACTTTGCCGTAACCAGTTGTTTGAAGTAGCTTACTTTTGTGTGCATCTCTCTTTCTAAGTGCACGCAAGGACTAGGATTGGCAACTCTGTTCTTCTTGGCGTTTTGTCATTTCAAAATTTGTATGTATTTGTTTCAAGGCAGTTGTCTAGATTACCCTCACTTCCATGTGTTTATTTCTAAACAGCTGTTGAGACCAATCGCTAACTGCACAATAAGAGTAGTTTATTCTGATTAACAATGTAAATTTAATCTTGCTTAAACAGCATAAACATTAACAATAAACTCTTGTTTAACAGTGCAAAAGGTACCAATACTCTTGTATGATCACATTACACCATAAAATATAAAAACAAAAACTGGCCTACTCAGTGCACAATTTATCCTGTGTAAACGGGGCACAATTCAACAATAACTGTGTGTAAATGGTGCACAATTTAACAATAACTGTGTGTACACGGTGCACAATTTAACAACAATCTTGTACAGGCTGTGCACAATTCAACAATAATTTAGTGTAAACAGTACACAATTGTATCTATAAGTGAATGATTCAAATATACTGTAGAATAAGGATATGTGATGATTCTATACTAATAGTGAATATTGTGAATGCTTACACTGAATAATTTTAATGTAATGTGAATGACAGCCACACACATCAGCATTTACTGCAAATAACTATACTAAACATCATTTTGAGTAGTGTAAATGACTATACCATAAACCATTTTGAGCAATGTGTAAAAAGACTGTTTATACACCATTTTAGTATAGTCTAATTGTTATATAACCAGCCCTTTTAATGGTCAGTATGATGCCTGGCCTCTGAATGGTCAGTACCATGCCTGGCCTCTGAATGGTCAGTACCATGCCTGGCCTCTGAATGGTCAGTACGATGCCTGGCCTCTGAATGGTCAGTATTATGCCTGGCCTCTGAATGGTCAGTATTATGCCTGGCCTCTGAATGGTCAGTATTACGCAAGGCCTTTGATTGTCAGTACAATGCCAGGCCTCTGAATGGTCAGTTTCATACCAGGCTACCGAACCCCAGTAAAGTTGAATGCTACCTAGTTACTGAGGCTGAGTGTTACCTCGAAGTCATGTGATCATGAAAGAAAATCTGCCACAAGAAGGATATGAACCCAGGATGATTTTGTCAGTGTAAAAACATACACGTGAACAAGGGCTTTACATACAGATGGGGCAGGTCACCCATGCATTAAAACACTACCTATATAAGTGATGGCCCCAGGAAAATAACAAAATTGTTATTGAATTTCTTCACAACAAGTAAAAATGCCTGCCCGCGAGCCCTGTGGTCATAGATAGAATTTGCCTGGACATTCTGGTGGACTCAGGCTATGCTGGATATGAGGACATGTCAGGCTACACTGGGGATATGAGGACATGTCAGACTACACTGGGGATATGAGGACATGTCAGGCTACACTGGGGATATGAGGACATGTCAGGCTACACTGGGGATATGAGGACATGTCAGGCTACACTGGGGATATGAGGACATGTCAGGCTACACTGGGGATATGAGGACATGTCAGACTACACTGGGGATATGAGGACATGTCAGACTACACTGGGGATATGAGGACATGTCAGGCTACACTGGGGATATGAGGACATGTCAGGCTACACTGGGGATTTGAGGACATGTCAGGCTACACTGGGGATATGAGGACATGTCAGACTACACTGGGGATATGAGGACATGTCAGACTACACTGGGGATATGAGGACATGTCAGGCTACACTGGGGATATGAGGACATGTCAGGTTACACTGGGGATATGAGGACATGTCAGGCTACACTGGGGATATGAGGACATGTCAGGCTACACTGGGGATATGAGGACATGTCAGGCTACACTGGGGATATGAGGACATGTCAGGCTACACTGGGGATATGAGGACATGTCAGGCTACACTGGGGATATGAGGACATGTCTTGGGAAGGGAAAGTGGCAGGCATGATCCACATTACTCTCAACCGGGGATTGGTCTATACCCCACACCAATATGCCTTAAAGCAAGTAAAAGTGTTCGTTACCTAGAATCAAACAGTTAAAGCTTGTAAACCTCATCACGATATAAGGGGGAAACCACCACAATTATCATGTCCCAAATAGAAGTTAATTGACAGTCAAAGCTTGATTATTGGTGGAGGAACTGTATACTATCTGGACTGCATAACTTGACACAACGTGACCTACTGAGTCAGTTAAGGAAAGCTTTGAGAGCAACAACAGGTGAGATCATGGAAAGTACATTTCTGAGACACACCAAAAAACAGTTACACAGAAGAGAATGTCATGTAATGGGCTAAAGAAAGGCATCCTTATGAAAATAAGGAAACTAAATGCAATAATTCTGTAAATAGGGTTATGCATTCAAACAAATCAAGGCAATGTGCAGGACAATAAATATATTGATAACAGCTTAAATATATACATTTCTGTATTATCAAAGTTCTGAACAGATGTTGCATTTTATTTAACTTTTAATGTATAGTTTAATCATTATCTTTTGCTTTCCTATTATGGTTTGTTAACTTGTCTAAATATATTTTATATTAGAACATGACTATAAAATAATATAACATAAACAAGAAAATTAACAAAATGTGACATAAAAATTAACTTAGAACAATAAAAACAATAACACAAAAAAGCAGCAAAATAAAGAGAAACAGCCACAAAACAATCTGTTCCATTAACACACACAGCAAGAATGACATCTTCCAAAGCTCATGCATGCTATTACACTGGGACTGTAGCACAGGATACAGCCACACAGAAGCAGTTTACTCCAGTTCAACTAAACAACAATGTTTATTTGTGTACCATTTCTCAGATCAATGGTGATTATGTGCCCCTATTCTCAGATTAGTCGGTGAAGTGGCTTAGGGACGCAACCACGATTCACAATTTTCCGACACACAAAGTCGAGTGTTTGAAATAAGTGCAGATGATTTGGAAGCAGACCGCCTTGCACTGATTTTGATGGTATGAGCATCAGTTGCCCATAAAGCAATGGAACACTACTGATTGTTAAAATTGCCTAGTAAATCACAAACTACTAAAAAAGTGTTGGGGTTGATTGCGATGTCCTGCAACTAACTTTGTTTAGTCTCTGACTAACCAAGCAACAATGTTAATGTCATGCACTCTTATTCTCTGGCTGTTCAAGCAAAGCCTTATTTGTTTAGACAAACGGAAATATATTACCATTTACGCACCCATTTTCTGATTGGCTAATACAACAAATAAAATAATTTATGCATTTATTCTCTGACTGGCTAATAAAAATTAGAAGATTTATATCTCTTTTCTGATTGACTAATAAAGAGTGTGTATGTTAAATACACTTTTGTCACAGGATTCCAAAACAAAACAATCTTCTTCCATTACAAAACAATTTTCTCTTTTCACGGTGTCTAAACAAGCGTTTAAAAGACAAGAAGGTCGATTTCATTGCACCGGGTTTTATTTCACATGGCTCAGTCTCTTTCTCCAAGTCGATCTGCCGGTTTATAACATTCATTTGACAATGTTTTTTTTTTCCAATGTGAATGTAACATGCACTATTGATGAATGAAAGATGAGTGGTTGGAAGGGCCGAATGTAAGACGGGCCTGCGTGCCCAATTTGTGACCCTTTGAAAATAAAGTTCAATCAATCAATCAATCAATCAATCAATCAACCCCAGGGGTTTCAAAGAAAATTTCACTTGTGAACTGAATGACGCAGCCCAGAATTAAACCTATGACCTTCGGCATGCGAGGCAGATGGCATAAGCACTTTGCCAGAGACTCCCTTTACTGTGTCTGCAACATGTAAACAATAGCGATGTGTGTGTATATGAATGTATGGATGTGTGCGCCATCAAGCCAAAGCAAAACAAGACTATAAATTAACTCGTTCTACAAGCCATCACAGCTTGCTGATGTTTTCAATTTATAACACAGTCCTGAAACTGCAACTGAAAACACTGACCTATCTAAACTAGAATGCTGACCTGTCAACTGATCTATCTAAACTAGAATGTTGACCTATAAACACTATAATGATGACCTATCTAAAGTACAACATTAACTGTTTCAATGATAAAACTGACCTATCTAAACTAGAATGCTGACCTATCCAAACTATAATGATGACCTATCTAAAGTACAACATTAACTGTTTCAATGATAAAACTGACCTATCTAAACTAGAATGTTGACCCATCAACACTATAATGATGACCTATCTAAAGTACAACATTAACTGTTTCAATGATAAAACTGACCTATCTAAACTAGAATGTTGACCCATCAACACTATAATGATGACCTATCTAAAGTACAACATTAACTGTTTCAATGATAAAACTGACCTATCTAAACTAGAATGTTGACCCATCAACACTATAATGATGACCTATCTAAAGTACAACATTAACTGTTTCAATGATAAAACTGACCTATCTAAACTAGAATGTTGACCCATCAACACTATAATGATGACCTATCTAAAGTACAACATTAACTGTTTCAATGATAAAACTGACCTATCTAAACTAGAATGTTGACCCATCAACACTATAATGATGACCTATCTAAAGTACAACATTAACTGTTTCAATGATAAAACTGACCTATCTAAACTAGAATGTTGACCCATCAACACTATAATGATGACCTATCTAAAGTACAACATTAACTGTTTCAATGATAAAACTGATCTATCTAAACTAGAATGCTGGCCTGTCAACTGATCTGTCTAAACTAGAATGCTGACCCATCAAAACTATAATGATGATCTATCTAAAGACAGCATTAAACAAAAAATTTTTATTTTGCATATCCGTTACAGGACGTTGCAGTCAGCATCATAATTTTGTAGCTGCTGTTGATGTACTAGGCAAGATTATGTTCAGTAGTTTGCCATTGCTTTCTGAGCGACCAGCTCACATACCCCATAAGTTACCAACGCAGTGAGAACCGATACCAATTTTCACGCAGGTTATGTTACTCACGAGAATATACAGGATTATGGAGAAAGACATTAACCCCTAGGCCAGTGAGACAAGTACAGCATTAACTGCTTCAATTTATAAAACTGATCTATCTAAACTACAATGACGACCTATCCAAACTATAAATCTGGCCTATAATTCTGACAATGCTGACCTCTTCAATTTATAACACTAACCTATCTATTATCTAAACTATAATGCTGACCTAAAGATAAAGCTGCAATACTGACATATCCAAACTATACCACTGACCACACTAACTATACCAATGACCATGCAAAACTATACTACTGACCATGCCAACTATACCAATGACCATGCCAAACTATACTACTGACCATGCCAAACTATACCACTGACCATGCCAAACTATACCACTGACCACACCAAACTATACCACTGACCACACCAAACTATACCACTTACCAAACCAAACTATACCACTGATCACGCCCAACCATACCACTGATCACGCCCAACTATACCACTGACCACGACAAGCTATGACCTATCCAAGCTAGCTATAATACTCAGTCCAGGGATTTCTTTCCCAAATGGTACCACTCTGAGGTCCATCCAGTCTCATCAAATGGTTGCTAGATTTTTCTTTCAGAAAGTGAAGCCTGTTGATGTGATACTAACCACATCTCCCTTTATATGTTGTTGGAACATCAGAAAAATAATCACGTGATATCCCTCGACATGCCTTCACACTGACGAGTTATGGTTTTCCCACATTTAGTGCTGGGATTTTCTCCGAGTTTTCAAAGTGAGTTACAGTTCAAAGGTCAGTCATATCCAGACCTTTCCCAGACTATGTTGATGTTTCACATGGTTATCAAAATGTCTCCATAGCGATGTGGTCAAGCTATTTGCTTCACACCCTTAAGGTTGTGGGTTCACTGTCAGACGAGTGCAGTTTTTCAGGAAACACCTGGGGGTCATTGCTGGTTCTACGGAGTTCATGACAGTGATAGGTGGCTTGGCTTTATGAGGAGAATGATCAAGCCAGTTGGGGCAAACACGGTGCAATGAAGTTGATCCTCTTGCTGATCACTTTAAAAGGGGACAGTGAACACAAACATTCAAGAAAACATGAAACAAGCTGTTTGGGCAAAGTCACTGGCCTTCTGCCACGAACGCTTGGAAATATCAGCCTCTAATTCTGGCATACTGTTCTATAGGAGTTGAAGCACCCTACAGGCCTATACCATTGTCTAGATATACATTTAGAGTGTCCATAGAGTTATTGTGAATTATTACACTTTTAACTTTAGAGTACAGTTGTCACAAACTTGTAACAAATAATTCTTGAATGCTGAGCTGAGAAGTGAGAGGTTAATAGTTAGGATACTGGTCTCCCAAATCTGAGACATAGGTTCAAATCCCCAATAAAGAGGCATCTGGCAGAGGCAAATAAGAATTCCCAACTAGTGCACTGTGTGACGAATGCTTGGGTGAGCCACTTTTATTCCTTACCTCAAATAGATTTCCCCCAGCAGACACTACGATAAATGTAATATACCACTGTAGTTATTAATGTCTGAAATGCTGAATTAATTAATTTTACACAGATTCATTATCGTCTGGAATTGGGAAAGCATGCGTTTTCTGCTTGATTCTACAAACTGACATAATAAGACGCACAAAAGAAGAAGTCGACTGTGTGATCCGATTATGTGACAAATGCTCACTGTTATTCTGGGAAGGCCATTCATATTTACGAGGGTGACTCAATAAGTAAGTGACACAGTTCTGCGGGATGGCAGGTAAATGTAGTTGGTGTTTTCTACAGGTGTCATTAGGTGACAGCAACATCAAACTTCATATTCCTGTTCGTCAGGTGGCGCTAGGTGTCTCATGCGCATGCACAGCACATAAACAAAATGGCGACTGTACTTACGGAGTGTACAACCAAAAAGTAATGTGCTGTTGTGCGTTTTTTGTGGGCAAAAGGACTGCCTGCAAAGGACATTCATAAGGAAATGCTTCCTGTTTATACGGAGGACGAATCATGGGTGCATCACTACCAGCCCAAATCAAAGCGTGCTTGAATGCAGTGGAAACATCCTTCTTCGCCTTGTGCCCAAAAATTCAAGGTTACTCCATCAGCAGGGAAGGTTATGCTGACAGTATTCTGGGATTGTCAAAGAGTGCTTTTAACCAATTTCAAGAAGAAAGGTGACAATGTGAATTCTGAATCATACTGTGAAGTTCTATGGATGCTTCATGATGCAATTCAAAGAAAACTTCCAGGACTGCTGACTAGAGGAGTGTTGCTTCTTCATGACAATGCCAGACCACATACGGCTCGATTAACTCAGGAGAAAATTAACTAAGGTGGGAAGTTATGGAACATCCACCTTACAGCCCCGACTTAGCCCCTAGCGATTTCCACCTTTTTGGTCCACTGAAAACCCACATTGGCGGGACACATTTCGCGAATGACGCCAAAGTTGAATGTGAAGTGAAAACGTGGTTTAGAAAACAGAGCACGCAGTTCTATGCAGCCGGTTTGGGAGGACTGATAAAACAATGGGATAAGTGCATCAATGTTGGTGGAAATTGTGTTGAGAAATAAAGGGACAATGTATGTATAAAAATAAACTGGTTTCAAGTTGTTATCATATTTAGTTATTTTTCTAATTCAATAATGCAGCCCTCAAAATATATTTTGTATAAATGTGTAACAATTCTCCATCCAAATTTACAATTGAAAACAGAACAAGAACTTCTTAGACACCTGATATAAGCAGCTGTGAACCCATGAAACAACTTCAACACCCACAGTTATTATGCTCAGACTTGCGAAACTAATTGAGAAGACACAAACAAAGCAAGCCGGATCACATTTTAGAAAAGCAGAGGACAACTCCCCAAAACACCCAACCCACAGTATAGCCACATATTGCTCAAAAACCACACAAAACCACACAATATCAAACTATGAGCAACAAACAAAGTTACAACATGTTCACACGCTCCAATGAAATGGGATTAACTGCAGTAAAGCTGTGAAAATGCAATAAATAAAAGCAAATACAAGAAGTCTAGAAACATCTCCTTTACATAAGCACAAAGACAAAACAATGGAGCACGTTGCAGTGACAAGCCTTGGTTTGATGATGAAGGCTTGTCATAGAAACATCCCATTTTTGCAATCATGTTAACGCAAAGATGACTTTCTACACTTTCCATTTCCCAATATTTATTGCACACTCCAAGGCTACACGCAACTTCAAATATATAAATGAAACTAAACAGAAAACTAAATAAACCAGGTAATACATACATATTATAAAAGGTATGAATGGAAACATCAAAGAACAAAAAAATGTACAGTGGGAAAGAAAAGAAACGGGTGGAAAAAATAAAAACACTGTATGTTTCTACAATAATGTTATATGTGAGGTAGTTACCTTTCTGAAACGAATTCTATGTTCCTCTCATAGATATGACATAGCATAAGTGTTGAATGGAAAACAAAACAACACAAAATAAAGGAAATGAAAATATGGATATGAATTATATGAATGGATATGAATTATAAATCTTCATGTTACAAGTCAATCCTGTTGTAATGTATGCAACGTCAAACATAATTAAGTTATTAATATTATCATCAATTCAAGCCATCAAACACCACTATAAGAAAGGAAGTCCCATAGCAGATACTGCCAGCGATGTGTGAAGTGTTTGACCTTTACATTTCATGACATATGAGATGGAGTGACCCGTCCCCATCATCATCACATATGTCATTTCATGACATATGAGGTGGAGTGACCCGTCACCATCATCACCTGTACATTTCATGACATATGAGGTGGAGTGACCCGTCCCCATCATCATCACATATGTCATTTCATGACATATGAGGTGGAGTGACCCGTCACCGTCGTCATCAGCACATTTCATGACATATGAGGTGGAGTGACCAGTCCCCGTCCTCATCACCTGTATCTCATGACATATGAGGTGGAGTGTGCAGTCCCCTTCCTCATTATCTTTCCTAATGCAGACAATTCCCAGACAATGATGAAAATTGCCTGGTAAACCACAGTCGGCTCCGTGGCAAAAGAATTCCAGACATGGTTCATGATCCCGCATGCCTGTGTTCGAAACACAGCTGCTGGCAATTTGGGTGCCTGTCGTTCACACAATCAAATGATGATTACCAACCACTCAGGGAAATCTAGAACTAGGCAACATGGTTTTCACACCATTCAGGGAAATCTACAACCAGGCACCATGGTTTTCAATCATTCAGGGAAATCTATAACCAGGCAATATGGTTTTCAAACAACCATTTAGGGAAATCTAAAACCAGGCAACATGGTTTTCAAACAATCATTCAGGGAAATCTGTAACCAGGCAATATGGTTTTCAAACAACCATTCAGGGAAATCTATAATCAGGCAACATGATTTTCCTTCAACCATTCAGGGAAGTCTGGAACCTGGCAACATGGTTTTCACACAACCATTCAGTGATATCTTAAACTAGGCAATATGGTTTTCACACAATCATTCAGGGAAATCTAGACCCTGGCAACATGGTTTTCACACACCCATTCAGGGAAATCTAAAACTAGGCAACATGGTTTTCACAAAACCATTCAGGGAAATCTAGAATCAGGCAACATGGTTTTCACACAACCATTCAGGGAAGCTTAGAACTAGGCAACATGGTTTTCACACAACCATTCAGGGAAGCTTAGAACTAGGCAACATGGTTTTCACACAACCATTCAGGGAAATCTACAACTAGGCACCATGGTTTTTCACACAACCATTCAGCGAAGCCTAGAATCAGGCAACATGGTTTTCACACAACCATTCAGCGAAGCCTAGAACCAGGCACCATTGTTTTCACACAACTATTCAGGGAAGTCTAGAACCAGGCACCATGGTTTTCACACAACCATTAAGGGAAGTCTAGAACCAGGCACCATGGTTTTCACACAAGTTATGATCACTAACCACTCAAAGAAGTCTAGAATTAGATGCAGAAGTTTCCACAACTATGGGGTACACTGAACTATAGGAGAAATCTACAACCTGACAGCAGTTTTCATAAATCAGGTTACAGGTTGTAAAAAGTTATGAGAATTCTATAAGTAGAAATGTAGTGTCAGGTTAAGAGAAATCTGTTAGTAAAGACATGTGTCCACACAATCTGATCATGCTTACTAAACATTCACATAAATTCTATATATGGTTACTAGAGTTTCCAATCAATCTGGTTATGATTACTAAACATTCTGAGAATTCTACAACAGGGCACTATGGTTTCTATACAGTCTGCTCATAGTTACTATCATCACTACCATCAGCCTGAGGTTTTATCCAGTGCAGCTCCAAGAACTCCAAGAAATATACTGGGCACATAATACTGAATATCTGTGCAGTTCTGTCCATGAGAAGCCTCTGTCAGAGACAAACTACATGAAGATGACAAAGCACTAAAAACAACGCCCATGTTCATATATGACACAGGAATTCAGAAAGCCCACTAGTAAAAGAACAAAAACAAGAGGAAGAAGAAATCAATTACTGCAGATTGGTTTGCTCAAATAAGGTCTGCAGATGAGCTGCAGTGTTGTTTGAGCATATGTATCATTCACAGCCAGAAGAGTAGCCCAGAAACTTCAACAGTAAAACATAAATGTCCCCATTATAAGAATCAATACGGTCATTTCATAAAATAAGAGGTTCAGGTACATGCCACGCATGTTGATGTCTCAGTATGAAAATGATGAAGAGAAGGCTGTGATTATCTGGTGTCCGGGCAACATTTCATACATTCAGCTACCCCAACAGAATACCTGTAGCATGTACATCTTGTATGTAGATGTGAAAATCAGGGGAAGCTACTACAGTAATCTCTCAAGAGTTTCTGGTCAACCATAAAGTTAGATCTATGATGGCGTGCCATATTAGACAAATATCCTCCTAACCATCAGACTCTGACAATAAAATTATTATCTTAATCACTCGCTCCAAAGATCCTCTATACTAAGATACAATTGTGTCAGCTCAAGCAGCAAACTGTGACTATTCACATTCCGAAGTATGGTCTATAGATTACTATCCCCATAAGTGTTTTGCCAGTAGAAAACTATATAATAGCAAGACTACTGTGGTAGCACATAGAACCAATCCTGAGGTATGTCAGCAGGGTTTCATAAGGGTGGAAGATATAAAGCCTGCTTGACCAAGAAGTTGCAAAACAACAAATCCCTTGCTTACTATGGATCAGAACCCAGGAGATGTGACATTGGAATCCTAAAGATATCACCATCTGCTGCTCTCCCTTAGTAGAACACAGAACTAAACTTGGCGGGTCTATACTGCTACTTTAGGCAATCTTCGTCAGACTCTATAACCATTGAGATTTCTCTCACACTTCTTCTATATTGTCTGCTAAGTTCAATTTGGTTCCCTGAAGCCTTCCCTGTGTGTTACAATCCAGGGGACATCTAGCCATGTTGGGTTGCCACTCCTGAGAGTGTGTCCTGACTATCTCCACCATCTAGCCATGTTGGGTTGCCATTCCTGAGGGTGACTATCTCAACCTTCTAGCTATATTTTAAATTAGTGTTCATTGACTGGAACAACCATTTCTCCTACCATGTGCGTCCCCAGATGTCACCATGAAGGCTGGCAGGAAATACAATTGGTCAGCCCACAGCTTTTACCAGAATTTCTCAACCTTATCATCATACAGTGAGCAACCCTGCACTGGTTCAAGCAGAGTGAGTGACACTGCACTGGTTCATCAAGCATTGAGATACCTTGCAGTGTTTCATTAAGTCTGTGGCAGTGTGCCTTCAGTTTCCACAGCCATTTCTTGTATGTGTACCTTGCTTAGCCTTTGACTGTCTTATAATGGTAGAGATGTGGAAGACATGAGTTCCTGGTCTGGAAATATTACTTGATCTTTCCTGTTGTTTTGATGGTGTGTTCCTGTCTAGATGAACAATTATTCTTTATCTCTATTATTTCTCTCACACAGTTTTGTTGATGATAAGTCATAGTCAAGGCAACAGTATTTTTTTTTTTTTTTTTTAGAATCCAAGTTATCATAGTTGTTAAAAAATACAACTATCAAATGATACTGTCTGTATATATACAATATAACTGTGGAATAATGTATGTGGTTAATTTAAATCAAAGAAAAGTTACGAAATGATGTTTGTGGTTAATTTATATTAAAGAAACACAAATCTCTGCACTGAGTTTACAAGAAAATACAATTAACAAATTATATTTGGAAATAATTTATGGAGGCCACAACTATTAAATGATGACTGCATCTAATCTATAGACAATATAATCATTATGTGATGTTTGTGACCTGTTTGGGAGCCAGGTCAGTAAGTAAGGTTTGCCAGCATGATAGTGATCCCACCACCCACCCAGTGCCAGCATGGTAGTGATCCCATCACCCACCACTGCCAGCATGGTAGTGATCCCATCACCCACCCACTGCCAGCATGGTAGTGATCCCATCACCCACCCAGTGCTAGCATGGTAGTGATCCCATCACCCACCCATTGCTAGCATGGTAGTGATCCCATCACCCACCCAGTGCCAGCATGATAGTGATCCCATCACCCACCCAGTGCCAGCATGATAGTGATCCCATCACCCACCCAGTGCCAGCATGGTAGTGATCCCATCACCCACCCAGTGCCAGCATGGTAGTGATCCCATCACCCACCCAGTGCCAGCATGGTAGTGATCCCATCACCCACCCAGTGCCAGCATGGTAGTGACCCCATCACCCACCCAGTGCCAGCATGGTAGTGATCCCATCACTCACCCAGTGCCAGCATGGTAGTGATCCCATCACCCACCAAGTGCCAGCATGGTAGTGACCCGATCACCCAACAAGTGCCAGCATGGTACTGATCCCACCACCCACCCAGTGCCAGCATGGTAGTGATCCCATCACCCAACAAGTGCCAGCATGGTAGTATCCCATCATCCACTCAGTGCCAGCATGATGCTGATCCCATCATCCACCCAGTTCCAGCATGGTAGTGATCCCACCACCCACCCAGTGCCAGCATGGTAGTGATCCCACCACCCAACAAGTGCCAGCATGGTAGTGATCCCATCACCCAACAAGTGCCAGCATGGTAGTGATCCCATCATCCACTCAGTGCCAGCATGATGCTGATCCCATCATCCACCCAGTGCCAGCATGGTAGTGATCCCACCACCCACCCAGTGCCAGCATGGTAGTGATCCCATTATCCACCCAGTGCCAGCATGGTAGTGATTCCATCACCCACCCAGTGCCAGCATGGTAGTGATCCCACCACCCACCCAGTGCCAGCATTGTAGTGATCCCACCACCCACCCAGTGCCAGCATTGTAGTGACCCCATTACCCACCCAGTGCCAGCATGGTAGTGATCCCATCATCCACCCAGTGCCAGCATGATAGTGATCCCACCACCCACACAGTGCCAGTATGGTACTGACCCCACCACCCACCCGGTGCCAGCATGGTAGTGACACAATCACCCACCCAGTCCCAGCATGATAGTGATCCCACCACCCACCCAGTGCTGATTGCTCGGTACAAATATGGGAATAGCACCAAAATACCCATTGCAAACTACAAACATAACTTTAGAGAAGGCAAAACCTGGATGGCTGACCACGTGGCAAGGTTGGGACAAGAACACACAGCTGATCAATGACTCTGGTGATTGTGTAAGATGGCAAAAAATGACCACCCATGCTTACCGGCCTGGCACATGATGATGATGATGATGCTGTTGATGATGACTAATTTATGAGAAGCAGAAGCTACATTATAAAATATTCAGCTCCAAAAAGTTATTATGTAAAGCCACAAACTAATGCAGCTGTAAAATATCATACTAACATAACAGTGAGTAATGTGTACACTTTCAGACATACTGCCATACTTTTTCTA
Organism: Cepaea hortensis; assembly: GCA_963921405.1. NCBI lineage: Eukaryota > Metazoa > Mollusca > Gastropoda > Stylommatophora > Helicidae > Cepaea > Cepaea hortensis. The sequence goes on from OY992888.1 coordinate 49,111,926, forward strand.
CAATAAAAAAACAACCAACAGATGAAACTCAATGAGGTTTGTTTCTTGATTATTGTTGTTTATTTAGCATGTGAATGCTGTGCACATTCACCATCACTCATCACTGAAAGTATTATATGTAACTGTCTAAATTTTTCAGGAATGCAAGCTATCTAAAATAATACACACACTGGCGTAAACATGTGGTACAAGGATATACTATACAATATTTACGGTTCTCATTCTGTTCACTAAGAATGTGAAAATAGAATACCACACACACAGTTACATCCAGCCACACACACAGTTACATCCAACCACACACCCAGTTACATCCAACCACACACAGTTACATCCAACCACACACACAGTTACATCCAACCACACACAGTTACATTCAACCACACACAGTTACATCCAACCACACACACAGTTACATCCAACCACACACACAGTTACATCCAACCACACACACAGTTACATCCAACCACACACACAGTTACATCCAACCACACACACAGTTACATCCAACCACACACACAGTTACATCCAACCACACACAGAGTTACATCCAACCACACACACAGTTACATCCAACCACACACAGTTACATCCAACCACACACAGAGTTACATCTGACCACACACACAGTTACATCCGACCACACACAGTTATATCCAACCACACAGTTACATCCAACCACACACACAGTTACATCCAACCACACACACAGTTACATCCAACCACACACAGTTACATCCAACCACACAGTTACATCCAACCACACACACAGTTACATCCAACCACACACAGTTACATCCAACCACACACACAGTTACATCCAGTGAATTTCTATGGAAGAACTCTCTACATATTATACATTAAAAAACGTACATGGAAGTCAGATTATGTGAATGATCTATTTATACTGCACCATCAATAGCGTCAGTATATACTTCATGGGAGCTGCGGCAGTGCAGTGGCCAGCCCATGGCCAGGTGGTCGTACGTTGGAATCCCAGTGAGGGCAGGTTTGCTTACTGACCTGACCTGCCAGGTCAACCCCGCATCACGTGGGTACCAGAATATCACCCGGGAATTTGAGGCAGTCAGTGTGGTATTGATCACAGCACCCTTCACGTGCCATATTGTCTACAAATATGGCTCAGTACCATTTACCTAATATACCTAAAGCATGAAAAGGATCCTTGGCTTCAGGTACTGGAGATGTCACACAGCCATCATTATGTCAACACTGACATCTGACTGTAGAAGCCTTCTTCCATACAACAGACAGCTAGACACAAGCAGTCATCAGCAGACAGCCAGACACAAGCAGTCATCAGCACACAGGCTAGCATTATCACATGAGGGGACCCTTGCTGGTGAACATGCCATGCCCAGATTAATTTCTAATTACGCTGCACAACATACACAAAACAACATTCACTTGAACCAATCTCACAACTCTGTGTTTGAGGCCCAAATTCTCTGTCCGAGTGTTAGTGACAAGAGGAAAGTGTGTGGGTTTGGTAGCTTTCAGCCATACTGGCATAGTGGTTAGTGCATTTACTTATCAACACAGTAGCCTGGGCCCCAATCAAAGAAATGGCGAGATTTTGATCAAAATCAGATTGACTCTAGGCTCCATACAGCTTTGTAAAATGAGTCACAAATAATGTTCAGAATTTTCTGACAAACGTGGGGAAAAATGGCAGCGATGATGGGAATTGGTCACCTGACTTCATTATGCCATAACCTAATATATGTGAAGGCTTCACACTTCACAACATCTGCATGGGATTATCTTCACCTTATTAACTCATTAAGTCTCATGCAGTGGCTATTTTATTTGTTCTATCTGAAGCAGTTACTACTTTAAATTAAAAAGTGTTGTCTAAAGCTGTTCAGTTAATAACCCTATGGGAAAGGAGTCAGAGCTTTGGTAGATGGGTCATTCTAACAACCAGATGAGATACAAGGAAGTAAAAAAGTAAAAAAGCATATCAGGTCAGCAATGACCAACATTCACAAGCTCTCTGCTGCTGGGTGGTGTACCAGTTTTTCTTTTTCCTTTTTCATTCACTTGCTTTGAAATCAAGAATAGTCTATTCACATATTACTACTTCCAGTGCACTGGGCTGAGTTTTGTGTGTGAGTTAACTTTTCCTATTATCAGTGTCAATCACCATGAGGCAAACCCACTCCGGCTTCTGAGGTATGTGAATGGTTCAACTTGTACCAAACTGTTTCTTTGCTTCTGTTTATAATTACTGTTACAACCAACTGGAATGCCAATATAGTTTTGAAAACAACATTTGGTGATAACTGGCAGCTTACCTATGAAAAAGAAAGAAAGAAAATATGAAAGGAAATTAAAGAAAGAAAGAAAGAAAGAAAGAAAGAGACATAAAGAATAACACCTTTGTCCTTTGAGAATTTTAACATAAAGAAAAGTGAAAAGGAAAATCACAGGACTGAAAAACAGCAGGAAATCCCCCACAGCAGTAATCCATACCTACAAACAGCAACAGCACCTTATTCATGCTTAAATAATACACAATGGTCTACAATATCAGACCAAGACCCAAGGACCAACACCAGAGATCCATGTATCTGTGTATGTCAGGATACTGCCACTGGTCTGGGATTCTATGTGAAAAAATACTTCCGCCTGTGACATATTGATTCACAGAACAAAGATGGGTAAATAATAATTCATGTTTGTTCATGACCCCAGATCCGTATTTCCCCATATCCGGTATTATCCCATAAAAATGTTGATATTTCTCTTTCTGGTTTTATGTAAAAAAAAAAAAAAAAACTTAACTGATTCACCCTTATCATTTGTTGGTGCACAACAATGGATCATATTCATGTCTGTTTTCTGTCTTGTGGTTCTAAATGTTGCTGTTATTATTCTGGAACTCACTCCTTCCCACTCTATTAGTGCTTTCTTGTCTCTTTAGACAGTGCTGGAGCCACTCCTTCACTGTCAGGGGCATTCTCCTCCTTATGGTTTGAGAACAGCACTGTTTCACCTGTGACTAGAAGCTTTTTATTTGCTGCTTGTTTCACATAATCCCAAAATACTAATCTTATAATATTTATATATGTTAGACGGGCCTGCGTACCCAATTGTCAACTCTTTGAAAATAAAGTTTGCTCGTTCAGTCTATATTCCAATTCATACATAGTTCTTACATTCACAGTGCCAATTATGGTTATTTTCATAAGTAAAAGAAGGTAAATGATCAATCCAGACACCTTGTGGCTTTCTCAGCATCACATCATACTTCTGATAGAAAAGCCTTGATTGTCCAAGATTCTTTGTTAGAATTGTTCATGGTTGGTGGGATTTTAGAGCTACAATTTTCTATGCATGAAGTAGCCAGTCCTAGATCAAACCTCCTGAGTCGCCTCTTACGACATGCATGGATGGTTACAGCTTTAGTATTCTTGGCTTCCTACAAGGGCCCCAGTAACACAGTGACCAAGTACCCATTAGTGCTGAGGTCGGTCCGTGCTGGCTGCATTACCTCCATGTACATTTTCTGGTGTTCATTTTATGAAGAAGTGTGTTGACAGAGGCATGTGATCTTGCAAACAATGACACCCCTAGGGAGATGTACAAATCCAGGACTGCCAGGTTACAAACCCAGGACTGCAGGGGCTCAACAGTCTAACTACACTACTTACTACATACTCTTGATGTGTCAACTGCCACTAGTTCCCTTGTCAACTGTGCAACAACTAAACAGTGAAACAACAAGATCCCAGCAGAAACAGCCAGAATCATGTACAGGTGCTCTATTCTCTATGAGTTAGTCACAATGTAAGAACTGTCAACAAAAAACAGCTGCCAAATAAATGTCATGAAACATGCACACCCTGGGGGAACAACATGGTGGTAGCTTTCCAGGGTTTTCCCATAAGAAAATGAAGGTATGGGGAATATTTCTGTCAGTGATAGCAACATGTAATACAAAATGCTCACTGTCAGTAACAGTGAAAAATGTCAGTGACAACAAAAATACTGCCAGTAACAGACAAATACTTCCAATAACAGCGAAAATACTTATTTGTGACAACAGAAATACTGTCAATGATAAAATAATGATATTGTTTAATATGACAGAGAATCATTAAGGGCAGCAGCCGCAGATCAGGTGTGAATTAACAGTTCTAAGGACATACATGTTCACACTTCTGATGGTATGAGTTTTGTCACTGACAAACCAACTAGAGCTGAAAATTGCATTATACTCAACTTGGAATCAGATTGCATAATAGAACTGCCATTCACTTTATTGCACACTATAATTATTGTTATTGCACAATGTATTTGTATTGCACAATATATTTGTATTGCACAATGTAATTAATACAGAAAAACAATACTGGTATTATTATGTTGGTTGAGAATCCCCTGCAGGACTGAGTCTGAACTCATATGTCCAATGCAATGAGACCTGATGGGGACTTGCTGAGGTTGGCATGGAGACTTTTCTCTCAAGCAGGTATCAAAGTACCACTTTCATGGGTACTGGTTATAGAGCTCTCCTCCACTTCTTCAAGCTCAGACAACAGCATGATGTGCAAGATTGGTACTGAACAACTCCTCTGCAGTCAAGCATGTTAGAATAGGACCAGGTCATGGTTCAGCACCGCATACAGACAAGCTGGGATCAGGTATAGGTAGGTGTGTTCCCTTCACAGATACTGGGTATTTACTTGTCAACAGACTCCAACCCAATGTTCCCTTCACATATTCTGGGTATTTACTTGTCAACAGACTCCAACCCAATGTTCCCTCCACAGGTTTTGGGTATTTACTTGTCAACAGGCTCCAACCCAATGTTCCCTCCACGGGTTCTGGGTATTTACTAGTCGACAGAATGCAACCCAATGCCCAGTAAAAGAAAGGAACCCATGCTAGCCCCATATGTTTATAGAGCAATCGGTGTGTGACGAGCTGTGGTCCCTGTTTTGCCTTCCTAGAACATTTTCTGGCACCCACTGGAGGCTGGGCTGACCTGGGAGGCCAGTCAATTAAACAAATCGCGGCCTTGACGGGGATCCAAACATGGCCACCAGGCCAACACTCTAGTCATGTGCTGCCACGTCTCAGCCATGGCCAGCGTGAGCTGTTGTTATATGAAACAATGTGAGGCGGGGCAGTGTGGTGGGTACAGCAGCAGTCTGCACTGCGACTGTGCAGGTTTAAACACTAGAAGAGAAGGAATGCATTTCCAATACGACAAGGTTATGGGTTCACTCCAGGGCTCAACATTCACACCTGAGATTTCTTCATACGACAAGGTTGTGGGTTTAACCCAGGGCTCAACATTCACACCTGAGATTTCTTCATACGACAAGGTTATAGGTTTAACCCAGGGCTCAACATTCACACCTGAGATTTCTTCATACAACAAGGTTATGGGTGAAGTAAGAGGATGGGACCTGGTCACTGCATCTCTTAAAACAATCAGTGAGTAGTCAATGTAAAATCGTAATACTTTACGCCTCTGACAGTTTCTAATATGGGGTGACCTAATTTTGTTAAACAATCCACCAATTACCGATGAACAGAACCAGCTGTGGGTATAAGGCAAGGTCGGTATTTCTCACAATGAAGATTAGGCATCAATTGCAAAAATCGTAAACAACCTTCGTATGTTGTTTGAACTGTAATTTTAAATTCAATTTGCAGAAAAAAAAATGTGAAAGTTTTCTTTTAAAAAGCTTAAAGACTGGACCTCTCTTATAAAAAAGGATGTAGTATAACTAACTGCTGCAAAGTAACAGAGAAATTGCAATATATATTTGAATGAGCACAACAATTATCCTTACTTTCCCATCCCCACTGATGTCATGAATGATCAGGAAGGGAGTTAATACTTTCAACAGCACAACTGATTGTTCACCCTTGTTGCCTGGGCCACACCATGAACTGTAGCTGTATGGTGTACTGTATCACGCACTCTACTTCATTATGAACAGTAACAGAGCACAGCTTGGAGAGGTGTCAACACATGAACCGATACATGCTGTTGAAGATGAGGGGGAGCATGATCACCCATGTCAGACCACAAGCCACTTGAAGATGATCAATGGTGATGTCGTGTCACAAGTGAAACACCACTATAAAGCCTTGTTATTCTATGTTCACCTTCATGTTTCTCTATTTCTAAAAGGCGTATATAATTGTTGCTATTCATAAGAATCACTTCTGTTACAAGTAACCGCTGAAAGCACCCGTTATTTTTGGTGTGAAGCCCATGTTCTCTTGATCAAGTGGCACTGTACGGGTGATGAGGTAAGCACCAAGACCTGACCCAGAACCCCACCTCCCTCCCCCAATTTACTGGCACCCATTTTATAAAATCAGGTGAACCCAGGAGTCACATATTCACTAAAAACTCCACGTTGAAAAGTAGCTGAACTCAGGAACACTGAGTTGACAGGCGAATGTACTAGCCGCTACACTACAGCAACTTCCAAAAGTAAGAAACAACAAAAACAATGACCAGAAAGTGGCAAAATAAAATTCAGTATTTAAAATTAAAACAGCATTTCACTGTATTCTCTATGTACATTTTTACACAAACATGTGAATACACTTGTTTGTACATACAAGTTTCAAAACACACACACACACATGCACACAAACACAACATGAACTAAACAGTCAGACCTCTTGAAGCTGGCATTCTTTGACTTAGAGCCTGTCCTATATTGGTATATTTGCACAAACAACCTCAAACACGTGTCATTTTTTTGCATTCTAATGTGCACTTTTGTCTAACCCTGTTAACAGACCCTCAATATCTAGTCATTCTGGATTTCAAAAAATAGGCAATAATGAATTTCAGAAGTAAGTTTTTGCCAGCTCAGTAATTCTTAATTCAAACATTAATTTCTCATTAACTAATTAATGGTGGATTTAGAAATTTAGATTTAATTCTCTTATTATCATCTTGTTGTTCTGCCTTTTATCCCTAATGCAACATGGACTCTCAACCATCTCAGCCCAAGTCCTCCTGTCCACTGCTATCTCTTATGGTTGCCTTCAAGGCTGGTGAGTATGGCTCATCTCACCCCAAGTCCTCCTGTCCACTGCTATCTCTTATGGTTGCCTTCAAGGCTGGTGAGTATGGCTCATCTCACCCCAAGTCCTCCTGTCCACTGCTATCTCTTATGGTTGCCTTCAAGGCTGGTGAGTATGGCTCATCTCACCCCAAGTCCTCCTGTCCACTGCTATCTCTTATGGTTGCCTTCAAGGCTGGTGAGTATGGCTCATCTCACCCCAAGTCCTCCTGTCCACTGCTATCTCTTAAGGTTGCCTTCAAGGCTGGTGAGTATGGCTAATCTCAGTCAACTTGGTACAGTAAGTAAGTAGAGGACCCATTTACACGCCTTAAGTTTCCATTTATAGTAAACTGCCAGCACCCTGAAGTGGCACACTCAATAATTTAATGTGTTAACCAAATATAAATTATGGTAAAATACATTTTTTTGTCTGAACTTATATTCTTCTAAGCTGGTTTTGTGATGCTTAACTTTAAATTGTTATTTAAGCTGATCGTTAACCATCAGAACTACTCATCATTTGCCTGTAAGTCTGTGGTTGATTTAATAATATACACAGAGTTAAAATAATAAAAACAACTATCACAGCTAGAAATTATTTTGATAAATATATTAGAATGTGGATAACAATGGAAGTATTGAAATTTTAGCAAAGATTACCATAAAGAGATGAGCAAAGATTACTATAAAGAGATGAGCAAAGATTACTATAAAGAGATGAGCAAAGATTACCATAAAGAGATGAGCAAAGATTACCCTAAAGAGATGAGCAAAGATTACCATAAAGAGATGAGCAAAGATTACCATAAAGAGATGAGCAAAGATTACCATAAAGAGATGAGCAAAGATTACCATAAAGAGATGAGCAAAGATTACCATAAAGAGATGAGCAAAGATTACCATAAAGAGATGAGCAAAGATTACCATAAAGAGATGAGCAAAGATTACTATAAAGAGATGAGCAAAGATTACCATAAAGAGATGAGCAAAAATTACCATAAAGAGATGAGCAAAGATTACCATAAAGAGGTGAGCAAAGATTACCATAAAGAGATGAGCAAAGATTACCATAAAGAGATGAGCAAAGATTACCATAAAGAGATGAGCAAAGATTACCATAAAGAGATGAGCAAAGATTACCATAAAGAGATGAGCAAAGATTACCATAAAGAGATGAGCAAAGATTACCATAAAGAGATGAGCAAAGATTACCATAAAGAGATGAGCAAAAATTACCATAAAGAGATGAGCAAAGATTACCATAAAGAGGTGAGCAAAGATTACCATAAAGAGATGAGCAAAGATTACCATAAAGAGATGAGCAAAGATTACCCTAAAGAGATGAGCAAAGATTACCATAAAGAGATGAGCAAAGATTACCATAAAGAGATGAGCAAAGATTACCATAAAGAGATGAGCAAAGATTACCATAAAGAGATGAGCAAAGATTACCATAAAGAGATGAGCAAAGTTTACCATAAAGAGATGAGCAAAGATTACCATAAAGAGATGAGCAAAGATTACCATAAAGAGATGAGCAAAGATTACCATAAAGAGATGAGCAAAGATTATATACTGCACACACCAGACAATTAATGACTCTAACTATAGCAAAATGTGACTATGTTTTATATATTTAGACATATTCATCCACTATTTTGTAAATTTAGACATACATTTCTTTTACATCTGATACACTGATTTTGTACCATCCTACCAAAACAGCTGGTAATTATAAATAATACTATGAAAACAGTCCTATTAATTTGTAGTGATATATTCACGTCTCATACATTATTGGTTTTCAGTCATTTACCCTAGAGAACTAAAAGTGTATTCATTGAGAAACTGTTTAGTTTCTATAAAATTTGTGTATATTGTATCTTAGTATCTGCTGTATTAACTACCGACCTTCAATAAAAGTAAAACTATAAATAATATATATTTAAAATTCTCACTTTTGTTTGATTCACCACCACGCATAAAGCAGCTTTTGTGCCGCAGCTAGGCATGTAATTACAGGCACTAAGTTTCATCTCAAAAGTTTTTCTTCTTGATTTTGAATAATGAAGACTCAAACAACTGGTTGCACAATTTATTGCCATTCATATATCTCTGCATCTCATCAGGTGCATATGCAGGCGCCATGCTACATAAAATAAAGGATCCTTCAAGCTTAAATATACAAAATGCATATTCCCACGGTAATTAACACTCTCTCAAACATGGTAGTTTAAAACTGAATATCATGTCCTTTTGTTCACACAGCAATGATTAGACATTCGAATCACAACCGCAACTGAATCACTTCTGCAGTATGCAACTGTTGAGATGCACCAAAATATGCCAGGCAATAATTCTACATCTTATTGTTTGTCTTCGTTATTCAAATTCACAACAGAAAAACATTTTGAATTTTCTTGATGTGCTTTCTTCTGATGACCAGTAACACATGTATTGACACTTCTTTGTGATAACCGTTCTTGCGATAACCAACCAGCCGAGTTTCACTTGGATAAACAGAAGACACAGGCCTCCTCTGTCAATGAAAGCATGTAGAAAAACAGCCTTTCTCCATCACAAACGCTTGATTGTCCGAGCCAGCCCGCGCGTTAAAGGGAATGTGGCACAGCAAAAGCCGCCCATGACTGGCTGCCCTCCGCTGACTATGCTGGTGTAGTCATCCAGGTCTGGGGAGTTGAGAGTATCGGTGTACGCCCCACTCTCTGAGCCAGAGCTGTCAGACAATCTGAGCTTGGACAAGTCCACTGGTAGGTGCAGGGGACAGGGGTGGTACGGGGGTGAATTACAGAGGTCATAAGCAATTGTGTGGGAATGTGGTAATAAAGTCAAGGTCAAGGACATTTCAAGTGTTTTTGGCAGCAAGTTTTTAGAAACAGAAATAGTTTAGATGTATGTATATTTTTGATAATCATGTTGAATTGTTGTGTTAAAAATGTACCCAAAGATGCAAAGTAAAATAATGTTGTATTTTGTTACAGAATCAATTAAACATTCCAAAATTAATCATGTATCATCGGCAGATTGTAAAATACAAAGCAATATTTAATGTGGAGTTGTGCATATTAAAAGTAGATTTTGAATATGTATGTTAATATTTGCATATTTGTAAGGGATGGGATCATGAAAGGTCAAGGGAAAAAGGTCAGCAGATGGGATGGAAGGAAATGGGGTGGCGGACGGGAAGGGGTGGGGGAGAAAGTTGAAGCGTGTTAGTAAAGGCAACTTTTGATACAATGATTGGTTAATCTAAACAAGTAAGCACCATAATGTTCCCTACCACACAATAATTTGCATATGTCATTTATACAAACTATGCACACAAATAACTGCTGAAAAGCAAGCAAAATGTATAATATTTAGCTCTTGGGTTAAACAGGTTAGTGTTAGCAACGCAGACCAGCAGACACAGTTGGCTTTCAGGACATGATGGGTATGTGCAGATCTGCTCAGACAAACTAGCTGTCCTAGGTGAAATGGTGCAACTCAAGATACACATTCATACAAACTGATCAGAATGTTAACTGTGGGACCGGTAAAATGACAGCCAAACATTTGTTGTAGGAGTGTCTAACTAATGCAGAAGAGAGAAAACTACTTTCGCCTATGCCCGCACCATTTGACGACAAACTTTATGACAATGTCAACAAGCAAATTTGATTGCTGCTTTCTCTGGATATATTCAGGTTTACATCTGCAGGTGTACCAAGAAGAAGAAGAAGAAGAAGAAGAAGAAGAAGAAGAAGAAGAAGAAGAAGAAGAAGAAGAAGAAGAAGAAGAAGAAGAAGAAGAAGAAGAAGAAGAAGAAGAAGAAGAGGAAGAAGAAGCAGAAGCAGAAGCAGAAGCAGAAGCAGAAGCAGAAGCAGAAGCAGAAGAAGAAGAAGAAGAAGAAGAAGAAGAAGAAGAAGAAGAAGAAGAAGAAGAAGAAGAAGAAGAAGAAGAAGAAGAAGAAGAAGAAGATCAGAACATACAAACACAGTAGATGAAACAAGTGGATATCAGCGGAGAAGGGCAATGGCAGGCGCACATGATTCAATCTTATAATCTCCAAATGATGCTTCAGGCCTTACTGCAGGAAAAACTGTAATCCAATATTTAAAAGCTAGACATGAATAATAGGTGTCCCCACAATGTAAAATATGCCTGTTGTGTCTTCCTACAAGACATGAATAACAGGTGTTATTTGCCTGCTTCAGTTTGCCTACAAGACATAAATAACAGGTGTTATTTGCCTGCTTACAAGACATGAATAACAGGTGTTATTTGCCTGCTTCAGTTTGCCTACAAGACATAAATAACAGGTGTTATCTGCCCGCTGTGTCTCCCTACAAGACATAAATAACGTGTTATTTGCCTGCTGTCTGCCTACAAGACATGAAGCAAGGAAGAATGCAGGCTGACAGACAACATCACGGTAGCATGGTGGTTAGGTGCTGGTCTGCCAACCCGGTGGCCATGAACCTCAATCCACATTGGGGGTGAATTGTTTAAACTGCCTTCAATGGGTACCAAAACATGTCTTGGAAAGTAAAGGACACCAGTGTGATATTAACCACATCACCCATACAGTGACTGGTCTATAAACATGTGGATATAGAACCAAATGACCAGTGCACCCGGAGGTCAGTACAATGTCGTTTACTTAACAATATCATGTGACAGAAAGTACTGTAGTCACAGTGACTAAGAAACAGCAGTAATGGAAGTCTTGCTTCTTGGAATGCAAGGCAGGTATCGACCAAGACCCAACAGACACAGGCAAATAAAGCCACACTAAATATGTGAGGTAGGTGAACTGGTGCAGAATCAAGAGTCTTTCAGAGACAGTGGTTATGACAGAGCAGTAATGGTTTTGATTGATTGATTGATTGATTTAGGAACCGACATCACAGCATTCGGGACATTCCCATAAGCGCTCCGTCCCCATCCTCAGCAGCCAGCGAAGAGTTCCAACACTAATAGTTCCAGTAGCAATCTGATTATATGTCCGTCTCGCCTTTCCTCTGAGCATCGAACGTCGGCCAGATTCCCTCGTCACACCTCGCTGTCTCATTCTTACCAGACTATGGTGATCCATTTGCTCCTCCGAGGTGTACACGTGCTCCCACAAGGCCGCAACCACATCTGCCTTGTCATGCATCAATACTCCACCAAGTTTTGCCGAGCCAGCCAATCTGTCCGCCTGTTCATTCCCCAGCACACTGGCATGCCCAGGAGAATAGCCTATTTCTATGCCTTCTTCTCACACCAGTAATGGAAGGCAGTTCAATTAAGATGGCACTTGAATCCAACCAACCAATCAACCAGTAAATGTAAATTTTCTGTAAATGGTGTATCTTTGCCACACTACGGCCAATGATAACCTTGTATACGGCAACAGGTGACACTTTTAGCAATATAATCCCTGAGGTGACTGGGTCACCATAACGTTAATGCTTGACTTTGTATGCATGACTCCATGGGGAAACAACAACTCTGCGTGACTCCATGGGGAAACAACAACTCAACATGCTGTACAAGTGAGTACTAATAAACTCTGTTGATATCCCCACTGAGGCAGGGATTTAAATATACTGATGTGGGTTCCCAGTAGACCCAGCTTCACATGGGTCCCAGGAAATGCTCTGGAAGTAAAGGAGGCTGTGATACTAACTACATCACCCACTGAATGCTGATTGGTCTATGGATAAATGGGGCCAGCACCATATACCCAATACATCTCAAGGCATAGACAAGGGCCATTTATCTTCTGTATTATAATACCAGTTCATGAGTGTCGTCATTTAAGCAATCAAATGTATACAGTAAAACATGTAGTGAAATAATTTGATTTCATCAAAACTGACCCCCAACAGGTGTAATGGTTAGGACATTATGCTGACAATGGCATAAGCATGAGATGTGGACTAAGTGCCAATACAATAAACCTCCTCTGAAAATGTTGTTATATTTGAAACTTAACTCAAATAATTATTCAGAGATTCCTGTTTCCTTAAGATAAATGAGAAGTCATCCATGAGAAAAAAAAAGATATAGGGCAGAAGAGGTGGAATCCATGAACAAGGGTGGGATATTCAAAAGATGGAAAGGCTGAGAAGGATATCATAAATCACCTTAAGTCCAAAACATGATACAGAAAGATGAAGAAGATACCATGAGAAGGATGGAAACAAACTCCAAAAATTAGATGTGAAGGAATCCTAAGAAATTTGAAAGATGTTTACAAATCCAGAAGAACTGCTTCAGGGAATCTGTGAGAAAATGATTAAAGTCAATTCAGATCTTTTCAACCTAAACATGTCTGTAACCACATTTGTCAACAAAGTAAAACCCTCATTAGCTTTTTTTATGAATAGTTGGTTTTGATATCTTTCTGTACCCAATACACTTGTGATGCAAAAGGTACAGTATCTATGTTGGTTTTTTCTGTGCTGGTATATGGGAAGACATGAAACCAGACATCTACAAACTACACTGGCCAGCTGTATATCATCATCATCATGTTCCATTTCAACAAGTTGGGCCGTTCGTGGTTCACCATCTCACAAGATCACCAGCGTCTTGGATCAGGCTTGTGTTCTTGCCCAAATTAAGCCATGTGGTCAAGCCTCCAAGCCATCTTCATCTGCTCTTTGCTCTTTTCCCCTCAATCTTGCCAGTTGTCACTAAGTCTTCCAGTTTATTTCTCCTCGTACTATGCCCAACCAATCTGGACAATGTCTCATTTCACTACGAATTTATAGTTTTCATTTGTTTCTTGAAGAACTTTCTTGTTTATTATTCTGCTTGGTATTCTTTGAATTCTTCTCAGAAAGAACATGCCCACTGCCATGAGATGTTCCTCAGCCTGTCTGCTTGTCATCCATGTCTCACATGCATACAACAGTATAAGATCTACATAACACTTAAACTCTTTTCCCCCATGATTGACAGCCTTTTAATTGTGAGCATGTTTTCCATCTAGCAAAAGGCTACATTTTCCATGGCAATTCTTGTTTATCTCTACAAGGCATCCTATATATGTATATCATGCGTACATCTGGTGCTTGCCTGCTGTTAAGTAATTGTGGGGAGCTTTGTGTTGAGACCCCTAACTATTGTAGAGCATCTGCAATGTTATCAATCCATTTGCGCCTGGATTTTCTTTGAGATTTTAAAACCAGATCATTTACTGTTGCAGGCAAACTGGCCAGACTTGTTCACTTAGGATGATAAAATCATGCTACTTTCTTGTTCTCTATTTATTCTGTTACATAATTGTGTAGCTGTAGTTCTGTCTCTAATTTTATATGCCTCAATATTTGTCTCAAATGTACTTTAAACAAGTCTGCATTCAACCTTAACTCTAATCTGCATTCTGTATGTTAATATGTCATTACAGATGTTTGAGAATAAACAAATTACAGAGCATATGCTAAGTAGGCCTAGGCATGTAAATCTATGCAGAAATCTGGCAGCTGCGTGTACTAACTGTATACATAATATAGGGCAGCTCAAATTTTGACAATATGTGTATAAAGCACCACAAAAAGAAATAAAAATAATAGAAGCCAACCGGGCAACAAGCTATATAGATAATGGACTTAAATCTGACATGAGTTCAGAGCTGAAGTCTGGCTAAAGACCGTCGGAAGAATCAGTGAAAATCAGAAACAAATGGCATTTCTGGGAAACATGACTTGCTGGCATCTGGTATTGATAGATGGGGGTTGAGAGTTTATTGTTTTTAAAACCATTTAGACACAACCACATTTATTTCCCGGCATTTCATATAAATTCCTATTCTCTGATTCTACTTCCTGTTTAATACATCATATATGTGAACTGCCTGTGTTGTGTTAGATGTAATATTTCAGTTGCTGGGTAAGTTTTCATGTTTTCACATGCTTGTTTCCCTGTTTTTATGCTACATGAAAAAATAACGGTTAAAATATAAGATTTTGTTTGTGTCTTTCATTTGTCAAATTCCCTGGTCACATTTTAATGCAATGTTCACAGGCCAGCAATTTAAGGAGAAGCACGGATTCAGGACCACATTATATGATCAAAAACAAAAATACATCATTAAAATAAAGCAAACCAATAAAAATAACGACATATCGTTGACACAAACAATCACAAACATGAAATGCAAATATTTCTAGGACCAAGACGACACATCCACAGAAACAGATGGCAGGAAACCAGCCAACTTGTTGCATGCACACCAGAGCAGACTATGCATCTTCTTTAAAGACAGAAGTGCTTGAAATATTTCTTTCATACAAAATAGCACACTATACCACACGTGTTGGAAGAGAATTGAGACAGATGAGAAACCACAAAGCTCTACATCAGCTATACAATGCAATCGAAAATACCAGAATTCTGAGCACAAACACAGCATAGTGTAGTCAGCTCCTGCGCAAGTCACTAACTACAATAAAATATCTACCTAAGGGCAGCGGATAAAGAAATGCAATCAATAAAAAAGAAAAGATCTGAAAACAAAACTCCTTACAACCACCGCTTCATTATTTACCATGAACATATTATCTTTTACGAATTAGTTAGTCTTAGTTAGTCTTTCCTCTTGAGCCTAAGGCGGCTCATAGGGCAGAAGTCATGGCTCTCCATGTTCGGCGGTTCGCTGCTACCCGTTGTAGATGCTGGATGTTCACTTGGCCATTGAATGAGCCTTCTCTGATGATGGTTCTATGCAGGGTCTCTCTTGGTCTTCCCCGTTTTCTTTTACGAATAACAAAACAAAAGACCAAACGACCCTTTCCCGTCCTTTGAGACATATCAAGTGTATGGGGCTGTCCTCAACATCTCTGTAGATCAACCAATCAGCACTGCCCACCTAACGTCAGCTGGCATAGGTGTTCATGCATTTCCACAGATCTTGGTTCCTGGTAGACTGCTGATATTCCTCCATGACACCGTCTCAGTCCATCCAGCATCACATCTCTCAGTCTACCCAAGCCCCTTCTCCGACTGAGCTTGTCAGTAGTCACGACGTTCTCCAGCCTCTTCTCTCATTATATGACCACAACATGCAGCTTGTCTCTTTCTTACAGCTGGCGATAACATTCTACCTCCATCAGCCTCTTGCAGACAATCATTATTAGATACTGGCAGTCCAAAGTGTTCACAACATTCATCTCAGAAACCATATCCCCACTGTCACCAAGCTCTTATTTATAAATATAAATTCTCCTTGCCCTGCCACTGATTCCCCAGTAGAGGGTTGGCCATCAACCAGTTGGTGCTTGGACTGTGCAGCTACAGTGTTCCTCAGGATGGGGTAGCCAGCCCAACACCAAGCCTCCTGGGTGGCCTCTGATGACATGCATGTTACAGTGTTACACTTCTTTACTTTCCATAAAGGCCTTGGTAACAGACAAGCAGGCAGTCAGGCACACACGCACCCACATACATTATCACATTAGTTGGGTTGTTGTGGTTCTGAATAGCTTTGTAAGGCATAGAATGTTAGGCTTGTATCCAGTTTTACTGCTGGACTTAACCTATTATATTTGTTACAATGTATATGGCCCTATACAGCTATAGTTACTATCTGTATATAATAAAAGAGCCACAAACAAGAAAGTATACAACTGCACTATTTATGGCAATGAGTAAATAGCATTTGAAATTTGAGTACAACTATGTTTTCAAGCAAGATTCAGCAGCAAACTGCTCAAAGCCACACCAAGTATTTTTATTGTGTAGGGGTTCTAGTGCATAATGCTAGACAGACATGAAAGCAGCAGACAGAAACAGAAATAAAACAACCACATAGCATAATCTCTGGACACAAAAAAAGGAAAGTACAAGACAGGCAGAAGATAAGAGCATAAAGGAAACATCCTACATCCATGCACTGAGCTATGTTGTCACAGGGGGTTGTGGCACAATGAGTTCAGACACAATGGTGTGAATTCAAGACACAGTGGTGCGAATTCAAGACACAGTGGTGTGGATTCAACCCCCAGTAGTGGAGTCACTTGAGTGGCCAGTGTTACAGCTCTAGGGCTGTCCCAACCTCATACACACAGTGGCAGAGATCTTCATGAGGGAGTTCACACATGATACTGATCATATCACTGCTTGTGAGTTGTTCAGTCGACTAACTCTCTGGCAGAGATCTTCATGAGGGAATTCACACATGTGTATTGACAGACGATAGTTTGTTACATTGTGCTTCAAAAAGGCTTAATAACTACACCCATGGCGGTAGCAAATGTGACTGATAAGGCACATTTGCGCTATAAATGTTCGTCCACATTGGATGCATGTGAACACATGGTCATTTCCACCATCATACACCATATTATGTCTCTCACGCTCACTGTGTGACTTATCTACAATAATGTTCTCCTTTGTCTTTATTCCATTCTTGATATTTGCCGTCCATGCAACATGTTCAGCGGCGATTTGCTCCCAATGTGCATTATCAATGCCTGTATCAATCATGTCCCGCTTACACACATCTTCGTATCGTAGTAGAGGCCGACCCTGAGATCTCTTACCCATCTGTAATTCACCAAAATCAGATGTCCTTTGGTATTCTACCACCATCCATCCTCCTAACGTGTCCTATCATCTAAGTCTACGAAGACTTAGCATGGAATATACCGTCACACAACTTGATCTTTCCAATACTTCAGAATTTGTGATTTTGTCTTGCCACTTAATACCAAGAATCCTTCGCAGACACCGCATATGAAAGCTGTTTAAACATTTCTCTTGGTGTGAGTAAGTTGCCCAGGTTTCACTGCCATAAAGAAGAGTACTAATGACACAGGCTTGGTAGACGAGGACTTTTGTTTTGGCAGTAAGCTTCCTGTTCTCCCAGATTCTTTTTCTTAACCTGTTCATTGTTGTTGCTGCCTTACCAATCCTGGTGTTGATTTCCTGATCTAGGGATAATTTGCTAATTACCTCATGATACTGAACATATCACGGCTTGTGTGTTGTTCACTCAACTAACCCTCTGGCAGAGATCTTCATGAGGGAGTTCACACTCGATATTGATTATATCACTACTTGTGTTGTTCAGTCGACTGACCCTCTTGTTTCTTCCTCTTCTTTGCTCCTCCTTTAAGGGGAATGTATCACACCTAGTTATGTACCTTAGAGGACAAGGTGTCAGACTCTGGCATGCATCTGTGCCAGGTTGGCTTCCTCTAGACAGATTCCATCCCAGGTAAGTGGCCATATCTACCTGTGGGTAGGTTTACTTTCCCTAACAATTTTGCTGCAGCCTTATGGCCTACTGTTTGTGATATAGAACTGCTGTGGGATTTTTAACGTGAAAAGTTGCATACAGCACCTCCTATTTGTCACCCTTATCCAAGAAGGCTAGATATTCAATTTCACTACCCAAGCAATCAGGATGCTGTGTGACATCAATAGATACCAATGGTTCATGTCAGAATTGGCAGCCCTAGGCTGGGATTGAACCGGGTGCCTTCTATACCTGAGGCAGACACCATAACCTCTCAGCCAGGGCTCCCCCAACCCCCACCCTGTGGTTGGAATCTGGTATAAAGGCACAGACATGCATGCTGGCTCAGACATGACACCTCATGAAGGTACTGAACCCAGATGTCTACGGCGGAAGACAAATGTGCCATCACCACTGAGACAATCACCACTCTTGACAGGTTGCTCTACAGAAAGAGGCCCAGCTGTATGGGATTATACCTGGTGCAATGAAATCAATGCCTTCGCCCTTACACCCCCTTTATAAAACACTGTACAAGAATGTTATGTACCAGGAACTAACTACTACTTTGATTAAATACTTCAAAGTGGACCTCGCAGTGCAAACAAGAAAGAAGACAAGGCAGAGAAAAAACAAAGCCAAATGCAGATTTCCTGCGTGGTTCTCAGCTTATGTATACCGTTCATCATCATCAGCATCATGATCATAATTAGCTTTATGATGTCTATGTCTCTTTAAACAAATTTAGATTAATTATTTTGGCTGTACAAGATATTTTTATCATTCTTCTGTAAAGCCATATTTCTGATGTTTGTATTCTTTTAAATAATTTAGATTAATATTTTTAGCTGTCAGAGATATTTTCATCATTCTGTAAAGCCACATTTGTGTGGCTTCTAGGGATGTAAAGTATATCTTTACATAGTCAATCAATCTCTCTCTCTGTGACAATCACACAACCAACCAGCCACCCCTCCCCACACACACACATGCACACACAAATATCAGTAGAGGAATCCCAAGTGCACCGGTCTTGAAATGTTCATCCACGGACTCCCTGAGCCGATGACTACAGATATGGCCTTGCCAACAACAGGACATCATAACATTCTGAGCAAACCACAGAAAAAAATACAACAAAAATCATTATTATGGTACCCAAGCAACTTCTGATGTCGGCACAGGGATTTTAAGGTTTGAGACATAAAGGCAACTTCGAACAACTTCTCAACATCCCATCAGATGTCACAGGAATTCAAGAAACCGACACAGATGCCACCGAAGAACTAGAACCAGATATACTGAAAGAAGAAATTAAAGAAGCCATCAGATTAGCCCCATTGAACAAATCACCAGGACAAGATGAAATACCAAATGAACTAATTATAAAGCAGCAAGAGAAGTAGGAGCAGCATGGCTACATAGACTATTCAACCATATTTGGGTAGAACAACAGACACCACGAGACTAGGGAAACACCATAATTATCCCAATTTGGAAACAAAGGCAGCAAAAGAGACTGCACACAATACAGAGGCTGTTGTTGAGTCATACTGGGAAAATATTTTGCAAAATTCTTGAAAAAAGACTACGAACTATTATAGAACCCCAGCTAAGCGAAACACAACTTGGATTTAGAAAAAACAAAGGATGCACAGATGCAATTTTTGCTCTTAGACAACTTATAGAAAAATCGATCGAATTCAATGAAACACTCTACTTAGCCTTTGTCGACCAAGAAAAGGCATTTGATAGAGTAGATAGAAACAAGCTGTAGGAAATCCTTAAACAATATGGAGTGAGTACACATCTAACAAACCTATGTAGAAGCTTATACAACAACAGTGAATGTATAGTGAGAGCAACTGAAGGATACTCAGAACTCTTCACCATAAGATCCGGAGTACGACAAGGTTGTGTCCTGTCCCCTCTCTTGTTTATAACATAGACAAAATATGTAAAGAAACCAGCCAAACAGAGACCGCAACAACACCGCATGACGAGAATACAGAAGAAGAACCATCTGCAAATCTAACCATTAGAGAACTCCTGTTTGCGGACGACCAAGCACTAATAGCAAAATCAGAAGCTGAATTACAAGACCACATGAATAGTCTAAACGAAATGTGTAAGGAACACAACATGAAAATTAGCACAAGTAAAACAGAGGTATTGACTACAGTTAAAGAAGATAAAACAACAACGATTCACCTAAACGAACATCCCTTGAAACAAGTAAAGAGTTTCAAGTACCTAGGAAGTATAATATCATCAAATGGAAAATCAGAAAACGAGATCGAAAATAGATGCAATAAGGCAAACGAACTCATTGGACAAATGGCACCAATACTAAAGAACAAACATGTATCAATAACTACTAAGAAAGAGGGATCCATCTCACCCATTCAATTCAACAACATCATAAGGGATTAACAGTAAGTCTACTGATTTGAGAGGCATCCATCTCACCCATTCAACCACCAACTTCTACAAAATAAAACCTAATTAGGAATAATAGCCACAAAACTGGCATTCAAGAATAGCAACCACAAAAATTACAACTCAAAAAGGATAGCCATGCCAGGACTAGAAAGACGCCATAATTCCCATTTCAATGATATATTCTCTCTGTCCACAATCTACCCCAAGAACTCCCCTCCCACACATTCTATTAAGATGGTACATGTACTGTTATTGTGTATGAAGACATGATGCAGGAACAGGCTGTGTATCCAACTGTCAACCCATTGAACATCTCCGTCACATACATTCTTGCTTCCCCATCTCACTATCATCTAAAGTAGTCACTACAAGTCAGAATCGTTAAATTTAACCGGAATAATTTTTGCAGTGCCATTCGGATTACTTGTTTTTGTGTCTCTGATCTAAGGGCAATACATGTATCCATTATGTTAAATCAATTACTTGATATAATTTTTCCCTCCACACTTTACTTTCTGTATTTCTCACGCTTCTGGAATCCTTGTTATACCGGAGAACCAGGCTGCCTATTCTAAGTGGTAAGTAAACCTGTCAATACTGTTTTATGAGACGAGATCCACTGTTCTACTATGTATTATTCAACATGGCATCTATTTATGTGTATTTTGTAATGTTTGACCATTTAAGTTGGCATTCCATCTCACACTGAAATTATGAAGATCACATGCTGTAATGTGATTTCAAAGGCAGGAGATAGCAGTTTTCCTTGTCATACTCTAGCTATGACCATTTAATATTGTTATGGAATATTCAGGCCGACTACAATGATAATGACTGCATGTTTACATTCAACACCCATTATTTTTTTATTAAATACTTCAAAGTGGACCTTGGAGTGCAAACAAGAAAGAAGACAATGCAAAGAAACAACAAAGCGAAATGCAGATTTTCTGCATGGCGCGAGACACAGACATTCACTCAGGCGTGTTTCCTTAGTGACTCAATATGCTCAGGAAGATAGAGATGGGTTGGGTTTGGAGAGAGTGGGTGCTGTCTCTAAAGCAGTCTCGGCTGGCAAAGATTAGTTTCATTTTAATGCCAGGGCATGCGGGTGTACAAGGAAATGAGCAGGCTGACAGGCTTGCAGGTAAGGCTATTGTGGAAGGCGGATGAGCCATGGAATGTGCTACGAGACGCAGGTCGATAGCGAGAACCAAGTGATGACTGCAAATCTACAACCATGGTCAGGCTGCGAGAACAGCAAGTTAAAAGAGGGGGGGGGGGGCAAAACAAGAATACTACACAGGAAGCCAAAAAAGATTAATAAACCAACACAGAACTGGTGTCGTTAGCCGCTACACGCTGCAGGATTTACTGAGGAGGGGATCCGAGCACTTTTGGACAATGTTTTGATGTGCAATGAGGATGATCTGTCGACTAACTAACTAACTAACTAACCGATTATTGTCTTTATGTGTGATTTTTCACCACTCTACATGGACCAGATCGTTGATAATTTTGCAACTTTTCAATGGGGCTTCTCAGGTCAAAATGGATGCCTGACAGACAGCACATGCAGACTGACGTCATCACAGCATGACATGGTCAGTGTATATATCTGTGTGTGTGTGTGTGTGTGTGTGTGTGTGTGTGTGTGTGTATATATGTGTGTGTGTGTGTATATATGAATTGGCAGCAGTTATCTTACCCTATGTGATGATACATTGGCATTTTTTATCTCCCTTTACCATATGTGTTACCAACAGTGATGTGAGTGTTTAGATCACACTTTCTCAAAGGGCTCAAATAGTATTTTCCTCTTTGTTCATATTAAATGATAAGCTGACACACAACATTAATATCTCAGCTTAGAATTGACCTACAGACTTCAATAAGGTACAGTTGGATTTGTTTTTTCAAGAGGTATCCACTCAACTATGCAGGTTGCATAATTAAAAACACAATTTAGAAAATGTTACTAAAAATGGCTAATCTAAAGTAGCAAGAGAAATAAATCATATTTGCTGACTGACACAAGAAGACAGGGGGGGGGGGGGGGGGGCGCAGCACAAACATCAGGGAACACATTAGACAACAGACAAGTGAAGCTATGTGACACACTGGATAATTGAAAGCTATACGACACGCTAAATAATTGAAAAAATTGATAGAAATGTCTCGTAAAAGATTCAATACATTAGGAGGCTACTAAGAACCACTTTTGGCAGCATATGACAAAAAGGCAGACAAAAAATCCTAGACTGATCAAATTACAGAAAAGACCCATAAATACACCAACAAATACATCCACTGCGACACTACAACAACCTGCAGATGGAATTAAGGGATAACAAGGAGGAAAGGGGGAAAAAGAAGATGAAGAGAGAGAAGGAGAAAAAAGAAGAAGGGGAAGAACTATAAGAAGGCACAGTAAACTCAATCCAGTCACCGTAAAATAATCCTTGCTTCACTGAAGAAACAAGCACTTTGATTCCTGATCAACCAGACACATCGGAAATATATCATTACCAGATATATCATCCAGCTGAGCTGTATAGAATTCAAAAGTAGCCTTTTACGGGCCGCAATTTTCCTATTAAACAAGCAAACAACAACCACAGATCCCAACAACACAGGAACAACAAAATCAGTGCAGCAAGGAAGCAGTCAACATTCCTAGACTCCCACATCTGCCAGAGGAGACACAGCACATGTGCTTGTGTCCCACGTGCCATGATGTAAACTGTAGTCAATCAATCAACCAAAGCCAAACAACAAGCGTAGAAGGCTGTAGAAGGCTGTTACGTTTGATCTAGTCAATGACGTTCTACAGCACCAGGTAGTCAGTTGCAGTGTACTGCCATGTTACATACTGCCAGCAGTAAACACACCACTGAACAGATACATAAGAATAACGGCAGAGCAGAAAAACTGCAACAGAAATATAATGCTACAGTGACAATAGCAAGTAACATTAACAGAAACAAAGTCATCATTACTGAACTACCCACTGCTCTACATTACATGCTTTATGTTAGTAACATTTTTCTTGCACATGATTACAAGAATATTTATACTAATGCTCAAATGCACCAACTGGAAGACATACTGAAAGCAAAATGTCACACAAAAATAGAGGAATAAATAGGTAACTAACACAGGACAATCCCAGGTAATGAACACAAGAGCCATAAACAAATGCACATAAGCCTAACTCTCATATTACCTAGTTATTAAAATAACAATGTTCTTGTAACTTATCAAGCACGCAGACAACTCACTGACTCAAGTACCATAGCTTTTATTTCTCTTCTGGGAAGTCTTTGCCGTACTAATACCCAACATAAATGTGATGTTATTGTCACAGTTACAAAAACAAGCGCTAATAAAGAATGCAACCACATAGCAGCAGGAGAAAATGCAACAAACACAGACACTGGACTAACAACTGATGCAACCCAAGGATAACCACACACAGCACATCCATGGTAAGACAACCCAGATCAAGCAACTGAATCCAGGCATGGAAAGTTATTAACAATAGTCTAGTACATGCAGTCAAAAAATAATAAATACGATACATTAATGCAGGTTTTTCTGCCTACCTTTACCATCATTTGGTTTCTTTTTGGCCACCTCTATTCGGCCTAAAACAACAAATACATAACAATGTTTTTTCTTTTTTTCTCATTTGGTGAAACACTACTTCCAACACAATGAACCACAAATTGGGTACAGGAGAAACAGCCCAGTTAAAGCCACCACATCTTTGTTTCTGGCATCACCATTGAAGTCAGGGTAACGAGGAGAATATCAACTAACTAAATGCAACAAAATCATTCACAATATTTAAAACAAACACCCCGAACAGGGCCTATTATTTTCATATCAGGCTATGAGATATCAGTATAGATTTCAAAATTAGGCCACAGAAATGCTCGTGTAGACTGAGTGGCAAAATAGGTACCTGACTTGGGGTCAGAAACAAGTAGGGAGGAAGGGATAATCATCACCTTATCTAGTACAACCATAACCAAGTATGAGGGTGACACCATCGTTCATATCCCTTCAGCACTATCTTGATTAGAACTACTTCTACCTACAAAGACACACAAGGGAGAAGCTAAAAGTAAACATGTTCAGCTGAATAAATGAAACAAAAAAGAAATAAAAACACCCTGAAAACAACAGTTAAACATTCAATCTTTCATTGTGCCAAAATAAATAAATCTGCTAAAATAAAAACTCACTATAGGTAATTTTGACACAAAAGAAATACATCTAAGGGTCCAAATAATGCCAATGAATGACACAGATATTACAGAGCCATCTTATGTCAAAGATCATTGCCTACCTTGAAAATCACCTTGATAGAAAGTTTACGAGAACTCTATTGTGGTCTCTCAAATGTCAGTTTTTTTTCTTGTCAAGTACCCTCATTAAAAAGTATTTATATCTCTGGCCCATGTCTACAACATTCTTCAAGTGAGTTTATGTCTCTGGCTCAAGACTACAACATTCTTCAAGTGTGTTTATGTCTCTGGCAAAAGCCTACAACATTCTTCAAGTGAGTTTGTCTCTGGCCCAAGCCTACAACATTCTTTAAATGAGTTTGTCTCTGGCCCAAGCCTATAACATTCTTCAAATGTGTTTATGTCTCTGGCCCAAGCCTACAACATTCTTCAAATGTGTTTGTCTCTGGCCCAACCCTACAACATTCTTCATGTGAGTTTGTCTCTGGCCCAAGCCTACAACATTCTTCAAGTGTGTTTATGTCTCTGGCCCAAGCCTATAACATTCTTCAAGTGTGTTTATGTCTCTGGCCCAAGCCTACAACATTCTTCAAATGTGTTTATGTCTCAGGCCCAACCCTACAACATTCTTCATGTGAGTTTGTCTCTGGCCCAAGCCTACAACATTCTTCAAATGTGTTTATGTCTCTGGCCCAAGCCTACAACATTCTTCAAATGTGTTTATGTCTCTGGCCCAAGCCTACAACATTCTTCAAATGTGTTTAAGTCTATGGCCCAAGCCTATAACATTCTTCAAATGTGTTTATGTCTCTGGCCCAAGCCTCCAACATTCTTCAAATGTGTTTATGTCTCTGGCCCAAGCCTACAACATTCTTCAAATGTGTTTGTCTCTGGTCACAAACTACTAGACTCCCAGACATTGTTTCATGTAAATCCTACAAGATTTCTCTAAACAATTTAGATTTTCCTAACCTAACAGCTACCCCAAAATAATTTGTGATTCTCATCCTAGCTTTTAAAGAATGTCAACTGTCAACAAACTAGTTTTCAGAATACAGTTTTGATCTCTGATTTTTTAGTCTGCAAATTTTCACAAGCTCTTCATGTTGTCTTCTAACCTAACAGGCCAAAAACTAATAAACTATCAGATTGATCACAATGGAGTTTCAATAAACTATCAGATTGATCACAATGGAGTTTCAATAAATGCTTACTATTGTTTCTCCTTTCTTGCTCCCTGACTCTCTTAGCCTGCAACAAGCTGTATGAAATGAATACATTTTGTTCCGAAAAAAAAAGAAGAAAAATGACTCTGGCTTCTTATCTACACGTTGCCCCAAAATGGTTTTGGCCTCAGGTTCTCTGCCTACATACTTGGTGAATTCACAGACTTCTTTCCTGTGATTTTCTTTAAAATCATTCTCACAGATTATTTAACATCTATCACACATATTCCTTGACATCCTTCTTATGTATGCCTTGACATCCTTCTTATGTATTCCTTGACATCCTTCTTGTGTATTCCTTGACATCCTTCTTGTGAATTCCTTGACATCCTTCTTATATATGCCTAGACACCCTTCTTGTGTATTCCTTGACATCCTTCTTATGTATTCCTTGACATCCTTCTTGTGAATTCCTTGACATCCTTCTTATATATGCCTAGACATCCTTCTTGTGTATTCCTTGACATCCTTCTTATGTATTCCTTGACATCCTTCTTGTGAATTCCTTGACATCCTTCTTATATATGCCTAGACATCCTTCTTGTGTATTCCTTGACATCCTTCTTGTGAATTCCTTGACATCCTTCTTGTGTATTCCTTGACATCCTTCTTGTGTATTCCTTGACATCCTTCTTGTGAATTCCTTGACACCCTTCTTGTGTATTCCTTGACATCCTTCTAATGTATGCCTTGACACCCTTCTTGCGTATTCCTCGAAATCCTTCATGTGTATTCCTTGACACCCTTTTTATGTATGCCTCGACATCCTTCTATTGGACTTCCGGTCGCCAATATGGCGGTTAGGCGTTGAACCGTTTTTAAGCCTGTGGCGTGTTTGTGCTTGCAGTTACGATTTGCAATCGCATTTTCCTCATGTTGAACTGGTAGTACATGGTTCCGTTGCCCTGCTATTGAGTGAGTGCATGGGCGACACTGTGACTTGTGAAATTAGCGGGGAATGCTTTTGCATCTGTCCTGTACAGTGACCTGCATGTTCGGAACAATGGCTACCGGCTGTTGCTGAATAGACTAATTTGCCTTTTCGGTTCACGAGTGCATTTTTCAGGAGACTCCCGGGAGTCGGCGCTGAAGCTGCAGAGTTCGTGCTTTATGCGACACTTTCGGCGGGTCGCCCTGTGGTAAAAGACTGAGCCATGTGAGAAAACCTGGGTCAATGAGGTCTTTCTGGTGATGCCGAGTCCGTTGACGATGAACTGTGGTTTTCATGGATTAATTTTGTTTTGGCATTCTGGCAGCGGCATTATGCACAGTGTATCTGTGCGGGCTTTTGGATTGCCGAGACTCCTGCCTATTCCATTTTCACATTGAACAGTGGGGAGCATTTTGTGTGATATTCACTGGCACAGGAACGGAGCATAATGAGGACGACCCGTTGCCGTGAAGTTGGAACCTTGACTAACTAACTTCTTATGTATTCCTTAACATCCTTCTTATGTATTCCTTGACATCCTTCTTCCAGGTTCTTTGACAACTCTTAATTTTCATGGGTGTTAACAACAGATGGTTGTTTGTACAGCTGTTTTAGATCTATGTCTGCTGTTATTCTCAATTAATTTGTAATAATATCTTTGGCTAGACCAAATATTCATTTAATCACTTAAGTGTAGTCTATTGCTATTTTTATGTTATATCTGCCAAGACTGACACTGCTTTAAAAAAAGTAGCTACTCAAAAGATTGAGAACTCAGCCAATACAAAGAAATAATGAAACAATGGAATACAGTGCTTGAAAGGAAAAGAGTAACGTGTCTACTCAAGTTTTATACATACTTCTCATAGCAAAAATGAATGCTCTATTATTATTGAACATGTTCACTCAATTTTTCACAGAAGGAAATCTGGCATTATGAGACAAAGAAATAGCGCATGTAACTAAGCATGGTCATAAATCTAGAATGGATTCTATATTATAATTACACTATGGGAAACCAAAAGCAATAAAACAATCCAACACAGTACATAAACCTGTAATGTCCTCATACTGTAATGACATCAAGCTTGGGCCATTTATCAAACAAGCTTATTAGAATCACTTTTCTATAATATATACACCATTACTGTATTGTACTGTACTCGCACTTGGCCGTCCTGACAGATGATAGTTTGTTACTTTGTGCTTTTAAAAAAAGGCATAATAACCTCTCCATAGCACACAGCCTGGGCTAAACTGTAGAGATCACATGTTACCCATGCAGCTTGATCCCTTACTCCAGAGGAAAAGTAACACCAATACAATTACCAACACAAAAATAAAACAACATATTCTTCTGCAGCTGGTATAAAACAAATCTGAACTGGTAAATAAAGGTGCAGCGTACAACATATGAAACACTGTGGGTGAACTTTAACCAGAAGGTGTTGACTAAATATTTGTTTCATAAACATACAACAGACAAGCATGGATACAACCACATGTCAAGCAGAAGAAATGGTGGGCACAGATGCTACTCAGATAACAGGAACAACTGAAAACAACAAAACCAAAAAACCAGACCAGTCAGTTGATGCACAGTAATTAAAACACAAGAGTACACAATGCATTGGAACACAACAACAGAAAACAGCCCAAAAGCTGTACTAAAGCTGCTCAGAAAACAATCATTAATATCCAGAGCTCAAGTTAGAACATCAGCTGAATGTATGTGATCAGGACAACTGTACTCAACTCTGTACTCATGTTGTACCAGACCTTGTGTTTCTAAAATGACTCAGCATGATAAACACACTTTACCAACAAAACATGTCAATTAGTGATCAATAGTCAAATTCTGCCTCCCAGGTTAAGCCAGCCTCACATGGGTATCAGAACATGTTTGGGCAGTAAAGGAGGGCATGATATTGACCCCCGTTGCCCATCGATTGATTTGTACAAATATGGGACAAGCACCATATGCACAGTACACATCAAAGTGTGAGACAAGTCCTGGACCTTTTCTCAATTTCCACAGACACATGTTTTCAGTACTGTAACCGACCTTACATCTCGGCCATAACATGAAGTGAATAACAGCAACATTTATATCAGAATTTGTGTAATTAATGCATTTGATATTTGTAAATCAAAACTAGCAATACAAATTTTTAAGTTATCACTACAGTTGTTCTTTTGTTTATTTTCTCTCTCATTCCTTTTCGTCTAGATAAATCATAGGTTTAATCTTTACACCCTTTAAGAAAACTAAGCCATAACTCTATAATGGTTATACTATAACATTCTATTATAACTTTAGTATTATATTTCTTTTATATATATATATATATATATATATATATATATAATGTTCATCTATTTATTTGAAATATCATTAAACTTACCCCACTCCCAAACAAATCTACCCAAAACAGTCAAAAGTTCCTTAAAAAACAACTCAAACTTGACTTTCTAGACAGCTCGAACAAGACTGGTGTCTGTTTATTGGTCTGGCATGTCAATATTTTAATGCTTGGAACTATTCAGCTGAATCTAAATATAAAACATTCCATCAAATGAAGATGAATATTCATAAGAACAAAGGACAAAGTAGGTGATGAGAGCCATCAGACAAGGAGAAAACACATAAGCTACTCACATGAATTGACTGTGTGCCTGGTTTTAATGCTGTTGCAGTAAGCTTCTATCACCTGCAGGATGAAGGCATCCTCATTGTATACTTTTGGATCATCTGTTGAAACATGAAACAGTTTGTGAAACTGCATTACATCAATATGTTTTACAACACTGAGGATAGAAAGATGACACCAAAGGGTTTAACAACCTCTCACTTAAAATGTCGCTGGTGACGGTAATAGGAAGTTTGTTATGCAAGCCAAGTCAGTTGGGCATAAATATTGACTTCTCATCCATGACTTCAGGGGGTTAATTTCAAGTACCTCATAAGTGGGAGTGGATTCACCTAATGGCGGGGCATACTGGTAATAGGGAAAGCTATCCCACACACAAAAACATTCCAATGCATGCCCTAGCAGACGCAACTACTAGTGGTAGTAGCACATGTGTAGACTTCACTCAAATTCAAAGCGAGTGAAAAAATAATAGATAATATACACTGAAGATGCACAACAGCACCAATTAAACACCCATCTGTAGAGATCGATGTCCTGTACATTGCTCTCATGTTATCTATCAGGCAAATAAAAAAGTCCTGTAGCAAGATCCTGTTGTGGGTATATGACATGTTATCCTCAAATACAACTGTCCTGCAACAAACAGCTGGAAATAGCCTAAAATACTGGTTTTCTTATCAGAAATTGCTGGAATTATCAGACCTAATTACCGGCTTTCCTATCATAAATAACTGGAAATCACAAATCACATCTTGTGAGATGAAAGAGATAAGAAAAGCACCTGGAAAACTAGAAAAGACAGAGAGACCAATGAGAAACTAAGAACAAGTGTAGGGATAATACCTATTACTGACTTTATAGAACACCAAAGAATTAAATTTTTCAGATAATTGGTTAGAATGGATCAAGATCAACCAATGACTTGAGGGTTGTACATGAAAACATTGGGATACAAGGCAAGAAGACAATTCAGAAAGAGTTGGCTAGATTGAGTAAAAGAGACATTGAAGAAATTAAATATATTAGCGCAAGCAACATGACAAGCTAAACACAGAAAATTACATCTGCTGCCTCTCTGGGCAACACTTCACAGCAAAAGCAGTAGGACAAAAGAAGAAGAAGAAAAAGAACTGCTGGAAATATCAGTCCCAAATACTGAATTTCCTATCACAAATAGTTGGAAATATCAGTCTCAAATACTGTCTTTCCCATAATAAAAGCAGGAAATATCAGTCCCATATACTGGCTTTCCCATCATAAATAGCAGGAAATATATTAAACTGTAATACAGGCTTTCCCATCATAAATATCAGGAAATATCAGTCCCAAAACTGGCTTTCCCATCATAAAAAGCTGGAAATATCAGTCTCAAATACTGTCTTTCCCATCATAAATAGCTGGAAATATCAGTCTCAAATACTGTCTTTTCCATAATAAAAGCAGGAAATATCAGTCCCAAATACTGGCTTTCCCATCATAAATAGCTGGAAATATATTAGACTCTAATACAAGCTTTTCCATCATAAATAGCTGGAAATATCAGCCATGAATACTGGCTTTCCAATCATAAAAGCTGGAAATATCACCCCTGAATAGTTTTCCCATCACAAACAGCTGGAAATATCAGCCCGTGATACTGGCCACACATCCCTTAGACTGTATACTAACATCATGAGCCACATGTGAGCTGCCCAGTCAGAAAATCCATGGGTCAAACGGCTGATCATCAACATGATCTGAAGGCGTGTAAATGGGCTTTATTTGTGTTCGATTTCCACATGTGTCCCAGTCAGCAGATCTATGGGTCAGGCTCATGATCTCCAAGATGATATGATGATATAAATGGGCTTTATTTGTGTTCGTTTTCCACATGTGTCCCAGTCAGCAGATCTATGCAGGCTCATGATCTCCAAGATGATATTATGATATAAATTGGCTTTATTTGTTACTGTCTTCATCTCGTGTCATGATGGGCAGGACAGGTGTCATGTTCCTCAATAAACATCTGTTGGTGTTGTTGATAAGTGTCACCACTGACCATCTTCCACGTGACTCAGCCAATCCATGTGACATGCTCTCCTGACCACCTGTCTTTACCCTTGATTTTCTGGGTTCTGTGCACTTTCTCCAGAGACTTGACTCATGATGTG
Organism: Cepaea hortensis; assembly: GCA_963921405.1. NCBI lineage: Eukaryota > Metazoa > Mollusca > Gastropoda > Stylommatophora > Helicidae > Cepaea > Cepaea hortensis. Next base: position 49,143,885 of record OY992888.1, read on the forward strand.
ACGAAGACCAAAGGAAGAGGCACAAACATATTTGTCATGAAACGTGGTAAATAGTATCCAAGAGTTTATGAAAAGCATCAACTGCAGCATGCTTTATAAATATGGTAAACAATTAAAAAATACACCAAAAAAACCCACCAGGAATCACAGCTGCAGCCATGAAGTAATACTAACAATACAGCATTCTGAACCCAACACAAACAAAAATCATAAAGATAAAAAAAGCAGGTGAGTTAAGGCAATCACATACTAAACACTTTTGGAAAGGTGAACCACAAAACAAACAAGAATTAAAATGAAGGTGGGTGAACCATGTAGCAACTCAGTATACACCATGCTGATAAAATAAACATTTATGAGTGCAATACTGAAAATTAACTATTTATTTGGCTATAGTAATAATAAAATATCTGATGATCGTATGCCAGAGATTAATAATGAAAGCACAATCAACTTCAGCCAATTACAATAGCAATCATTGCTCCTTCTTAGATGTTGAGTGCTTTTGTCAGCAAACATTCTTTTTCGCAACCTGCTAACATTAAAACTGTGGGTGAGCTTACATTTGCCAACAGCATTCATTCATTATTATTTATCTAATCACGTGTTAAGCTAAAAATATGTGCACCAAGGGCTAAAAATGTGTATACCAGTGCACCTCATGCTGCTTAGAGGGAACATTGATTGCCATACATTAAAAAAAAAAATAAATGTAGCCATAAACAAGAATATAATATTAAAATATATAATGTATATCTTATCTGAATCATAAGCAAATAAATGGCTGCACATCCTCTACATGGGGCAGTGGCAGCGCAGTCGCTTGTCTGTGGTTAGCACAGTGGCTCGTCTGTGGTTAGCACAGTGGCTTGTCTGTGGTTAGCACAGTGGCTTGTCTGTGGTTAGAACAGTGGCTTGTCTGTGGTTAGCACAGTGGCTTGTCTGTGGTTAGCACAGTGGCACGTCTGTGGTAGCACAGTGGCACGTCTGTGGTAGCACAGTGGCACATTTGTGGTAGCACAGTGGCTTGTCTGTGGTAGCATAGTGGCAGGTCTGTGGTAGCACAGTGGCTTGTCTGTGGTAGCACAGTGGCTTGTCTGTGGTAGCACAGTGGCTTGTCTGTGGTTAGCACAGTGGCTTGTCTGTGGTTAGCACAGTGGCTTGTCTGTGGTAGCACAGTGGCTTGTCTGTGGTTAGCACAGTGGCTTGTCTGTGGTTAGCACAGTGGCATGTCTGTGGTAGCACAGTGGCACGTTTGTGGTAGCACAGTGGCTTGTCTGTGGTAGCACAGTGGCTTGTCTGTGGTAGCACAGTGGCTTGTCTGTGGTAGCACAGTGGCATGTCTGTGGTTAGCACAGTGGCATGTCTGTGGTTAGCACAGTGGCATGTCTGTAGTTAGCACAGTGGCTTGTCTGTGGTTAGCACAGTGGCTTGGCTGTGGTTAGCATAGTGGCTTGTCTGTGGTAGCACAGTGGCTTGTCTGTGGTTAGCACAGTGGCTTGTCTGTGGTGGCATAATGGCAGGTCTGTGGTAGCACAGTGGCTTGTCTGTGGTAGCATAATGGCAGGTCTGTGGTAGCACTGTGGTTTGTCTGTGGTAGCACAGTGGCTTGTCTGTGGTAGCATAATGGCAGGTCTGTGGTAGCACAGTGGCTTGTCTGTGGTAGCACAGTGGCTTGTCTGTGGTAGCACAATGGCAGGTCTGTGGTAGCACAGTGGCTTGTCTGTGGTAGCACAGTGGCAGGTCTGTGGTAGCACAGTGGTATGTCTGTGGTAGCACAGTGGCTTGTCTGTGGTAGCATAATGGCAGGTCTGTGGTAGCACAGTGGCTTGTCTGTGGTAGCATAATGGCAGGTCTGTGGTAGCACTGGCTTGTCTGTGGTAGCACTGTGGCTTGTCTGTGGTAGCATAATGGCAGGTCTGTGATAGCACAGTGGCTTGTCTGTGATAGCACAGTGGCTTGTCTGTGGTAGCACAATGGCAGGTCTGTGGTAGCACAGTGGCTTGTCTGTGGTAGCATAATGGCAGGTCTGTGGTAGCACAGTGGCTTGTCTGTGGTAGCATAATGGCAGGTCTGTGGTAGCACAGTGGCTTGTCTGTGGAAGCACAGTGGCTTGTCTGTGGTAGCACAGTGGCTTGTCTGTGGAAGCAGTGGCTTGTCTGTGGTAGCACAGTGGCATGTCTGTGGTAGCACAGTGGCTTGTCTGTGGAAGCAGTGGCTTGTCTGTGGTAGCACAGTGGCTTGTCTGTGGTTAGCACAGTGGCTTGTCTGTGGTTAGCACTGTGGCTTGTCTGTGGTAGCACAGTGGCTTGTCTGTGGTAGCACTGTGGCTTGTCTGTGGTAGCAGTGGCGTGTTTGTGGTAGCACAGTGGCTTGTCTGTGGTTAGCACAGTGGCTTGTCTGTGGTTAGCACAGTGGCTTGTCTGTGGTAGCACAGACTTATCATAACTTTGAGTAATTATTTATCTAATCATTAAAAGGTTAACGATTACAGTAGAATGTTATATTTAGAATAGAATAAACATTGGAGGTTGTGATCCTGCAGAGAAGCAAACCTCACAATATACAAGCTGACATATTTTTTCTTTAGTGTCTGAGGGGACACATAGAGGGCAATACATGATGGCTGGATGCAAGGTGGCACATCTCTTGATGAACCTTCTAGATCACAGCTTTTGGGAGTGGGGAACTAATCGCAATAGCCACAGGAAAAGACAATGCCAACATTCAGCTGACCAGCTCACAAGAAGGACAAACAACATCCACACACTTCAACTATACTGGCAGAGACCAAGCACTCAGGACCTTGTTGGTCATGAGTGTTGTGACATTGATTCTTCATCACAGATGATTCTTCAGTGTTTCCTTTCACATATTTGTTTCATTATTTTTAATCATATATAATTTTCTCTACGTTACGTAGGTGGTGATGAGATGCTCTGAGACACAGAAATATTTTCTTTGAGATGTAAGGCATGCACAGCTTGCATTGTGTCTCTGTGAGATTTGAACCAACTCTGTTACAAATCTACAATAATGTGCTAGTCTGCTAAAAAAGATACCCAACAAATCAAACCTATGTCATTAAAAATCAAAGTGGAATGTTTAAATATAGAAAATGTTATCTATTATATATTTAAATAAAGTGTTTCAACATAAACCAGTTTTTAAAATATCATTGCTACTTTAAAAATACTAAAAAGCAAACAACAAAAAAATCATGCATGTGCATGTGCCTTATAACAGACTGTGCAAGAATAAGAGTGATGCAATGCCATTATCTGAACATTTCTACAATAATCCCATCTTGTTCTTCATTAAACATGTTTACTCGCCAGGTTTTCTGTAACAAGCACACTCACTGCTCAATCATAAAATACTCCCTTACAATGTTCAATCACCAAAAGCTTCCCTGTAATGCTCAATCACTAAATACTCCCTTAGAATGCTCAATCGCAGAATACTCCCTTACAAATACCACTCACCAAATACTCCGCTATAATATTCAGTCACCAAATACTCCTTCAGAATGTCCAATCACACAATAAATAACACCTCCCCCCATTCAGCAGCCACATAAAACTCCATAAAACAACATGCCAAGACTGATCTCAATGAATAGTTTACATACTACTATACAGTTCTATTAAATCAACTGCATTTATTTCCTGTCTGGTAAACATATTTGAGGCATTGCATCACTAAACAATATAGTGCAGGTATGGTTGTTGTTTTCAAACCAACACATTCCATCCACAATGCAAAAGAAAAAAAAGGAATCACAAGAAGGCACAATGACCACAACGAGCATTGGCAAACAGACCAGGAGGTTACTAACTTTTACTATGCCAATCTGTCTCCTCTCCAGAGTATGTGCGGACTAGGACAGAAGGCACAAATATTCAATGTTAGCCACAGGTATGTATCTCAAGATATTGATGCCAATGACCCTTGTTCACTTTGTCTTTCTACCCATTTATGCACATTTTATCTCTTTTCTGCATCGATCTTAGTTAAAGATGAAGATGGTCACATAGCATATACTGTCAGTGGGGTGTTGTGAAGATTTTGACCTCATGCATGCTTGGCCATGACATTTGAGGTGGGGTGTTGTGAATTGTTTGACCTCACATATTCTTGGCCATGACATTTGAGGTGGGGGTGTTGTGAAGTGTTTGACCTCACATATGCTTGGCCATGACATTTCAGGTGGGGTGCCATGTAGTGTTTGACCTCACATATGTTTGGCCATGACATTTGAGGTGGCATGACAAGTTCCCTTTCTCTCTACCTTTCCTGCACAGAAATTCTCAGAAAATTGCCTCATTCCCTCCTTGATGAGGCTTGGGTAGGCCCCAGAGCAGACCTGGTTGGACAAACTCATCCTGCTTCTGCTGGGGACTGAACCCAGACCATTGTTTTGTCAGACAAGTGAACTAACCACTATCTGCTGCAGCTTAGAGTACACAATATGTACAACAATCCAACAAACTATCTATGTTGTGGAGCATGAACAAGATCATTTATTATTAGTTTCTGATTGCAACATTTGAAATTCTCAAAGCATGAATGATAAAAACAAATTAGACAACATGAAGAAAAAAAAATAATTAAATTTTACAACATGGAGAAATAAAAATATAAATCTCACAACATGAAGAACAAAAACAATAAATCATACAACATGAAAAAAAAAACAAAATAAGAAAAAGAATCATACAACATGAAGAAAGAAAAATAAATCACACATTATGGAGAAAGAAAACAACAATATCACACATGAGAGAAAAAAAATAAAAGGACACACATTGGGAAGATTAACTTTTTCAAGTAAAATAACCAAAATATTTACAAAGCAGTTATGACAAAAACAAATCACACAACTTGAAGAAAGTCCAAATAAATTACTCGAAGAAAGAAAAAGTAAATTATACAGGATAAACATCACAAATAGTTTAAAAAAAGCAAACAACACGAAGAAAGAAAACATAAATCACACAACCTGAAGAAAGAAGAAAAATAAATAATACAAGCTAATAAATCACACAACATGGAACAAAATAATCACACAACATGGAAAATAGATTTAAAAAAAATAAATCACACAACATGAAGAAAGCAAACATAAAAGGACACACATGGGGAAGATTGTCTGTAAAGTATAATATCCACTTTTAACTGAAAATAGTCTCGCTGAAAGCATCTCTGTAGATAGCTTCAACGCAAACAAGCAAATCTGAGGAAGTTACATCCTCCCTAGGGATCAGTGGAGTGGCTAGCACCAGCTCCAGTCAGTCCGATGGCCATGTGGTTAACATTTGGAAAGTTTCAACTGTGTGCTGTAAAGATTGCTGCCCTGGCCAACATTGTAAAATCAGAAAAACTACCCATAACAGAATATTTAAAGTATTATGCGTTACGCACATTAGAATTCTGTCTGATGCTACAGGTTTTGTGCACTATGCTGAAGCTATTCATGTATGGTGTACATTGGGACAACCTGAGCAAAGCATAACTAGAAAGTTCTGTCATTGAAACCCATGTGGCAAACACACGGAGAAGAGAACTAGAATCAGAGATGAATAAATATAGGGAGTATATGGTACAAGGTACAGGAGGCCAGCAACAGACAGGATGTGCTTGACATGAGCAGGTTGAGGTCATGTCCTCCTCCAGTAGCAGATACAGGGCAGAAGAAGAAGAAGAAGAATGATGATGTACAGCTATCTGAATGCACCTTGGCTTTGTGCTTCTGCCAGCAACACACATTGTCTCTCAGTTAGTCAGTCGACAGATCATTCTCATTGCACATCCATTCAGTCCATAAGTACTCGGATTCCCTCCTCAGTAAATCCAGCAGCGTATAGCGGCTAATGACACCAGTTCTGTGTTGGTTTATTAACTTTCCTGTATAATGTTCTAGTTCAGCCCCACCTCTTTTAGCTTGCTTACATTGTCTCTCTGTGATGTCCAAAGATGATTATCTACAGCACACCTGTTATGTTTTGTGTGGACCATTCCTTCCAATGTTAGCTTCTCCAGATGTTCATCCAGCAGCAGGTCCTGTGAAGAACGCCACTCCCATCCCATCCCACCAACAAGACTCTCCATCCTTTGGCCAGCTCCCCTGCCTCAAGCATTTTCCTGCCTAAGGTGTGGTGACATTAAAGACTTCATTTGCCTAAAAAGTTAGTTGCATATCCTTTACAGGACATCGCAGTCAACCCCATCAGTTTTTGGCTGTTTGTGATTTCTTGGCAAGTTTACGTTCAGCAGTGTGAAGTTTCTTTCTGAACGACCGGCACTCAAACCATTTTTATAAAAACCAACACAAGGCAGCCTACTGCCAAATCGCCTGCAGCTGTGTTTCGAAAGCGGTATGCAGGATTACTAACTGCGTCCGTAATCAGTTCGCCAGTGCTTAAAGGACTTGTGTACTGTCATGATGTTGACAAGTTTATGCAGATGTTCTAATCTGATTTGTACTGATTTCAGTTGTATGTTTTTGTTACTACAGAAACCATTCACTGACTTGTTGAACAAACTACTCACCGTTAGCTTCTTGTTGCAGATAATAATAAATTCAAAAATTTTTTGAGATAAAATCTTATATCTACTCATAAATTCTGGAAATTTTGACTTCTGAATCACAAATTACATCATGGACAATATTCTAGCATTTCTAAAATAATGGAAAGAAACAGTAACAAACATCTTGGAATCTATATCATTTGAGTCCTTTGATTTTTTTCCTTTGCAATTTACTTCCAATATATTCCAATGTTCTCTAAAGTGCCTGAAAGCATCATGGTCTGAGCTTGATGAAAGGACATTCCACACTTCACTTCCCAGAAGCACACCAAGGGTGCCACGTAGTTCAGGTACCAGATCATCCACCACAACAAGTGGACAACTCTGCAGAAGAGTAGAGCAAGGCACCATCTAGTCTGGAACTGTTGTCAAAGACAGGTCATGAACCACACAAGTAAATGTGAAGGCTATGGGAAACCACAAATTACCTTCCCAAGAACAAGTTAATGAGCTTATCACAAATCTGGAATGGAGGAATGATGTTCAAAAACTACCTTTTAATCTCCAGAATGAATAACTTGACATACATTTCTATTCAGCTCAGCAAATGTCCTTATCTGGCACCAAGCTATGTCTATATTCTAGGAATTTAGCTTGTATTAACTCACTGACTGACTTCAGCAGAATCGCAGACATCAGCACCATCACTGATGTCCCACTAGCACCCATCACTGATGTCCCAGCCACCAGCACCCATGATGACCCAGCAGTGAAGTGTTACTAAAAGTAAGATGTGTGCATTAGTAAGCCCACAGATATGTGCTTGCCTGAGTAAGCCCATAGATGTGTGCTTGCTTGAGTAAACCGATAGATATGTGCTTGCCTGAGTAAGCCCACACATGTGTGCTTACCCGAGTAAGCCCATAGATGTGTGCTTGCCTGAGTAAGCCCATAGATGTGTGCTTGCCTGAGTAAGCCCATAGATGTTTGTTTGCCTTAGTAAGCCCATAGATGTGTGCTTGCCTTATTAAGCCCATACATGTGTGCTTGCCTTTTTAAGCCCATATATGTGTGCTTGCTCAGGGGTTAAGCCAGCCACATAAAATTGCCAACAGAGATGTATATAAGAAAGTCAAGGTAGCCATGTAATACAGGCCACACTGCCCCTCATGAATGATTCAGTCAGGCATTATTTGGGCCTACCATTATATTGCCAAATACATCCATCCTATGGCTGGTAAATCAGCTCACCTAATTCTATTTCATTACTATTTACTAGCAGACTTGATATTTTCCTGCATTTCTATTTGAGTCGCTATGCATATATTTATATCATATCAAGCAAACAGTCAATGAGTTTAGGATAATATATAAATGAACTGCCACCAAAGAAAATAATAGGTCAACTTGACCAAAACAGAGATACAAAGATACCCAGAAAGCCTCATGAAGAACTCTGGTACTAACTTAGAAAATAATGAGAATGTTGCTGCCAATGGCTCTGTGTAGTTAGGTATCTGCTGGTCCCATAAACTCTTCAATTACTCTATATCAACTTATGTGCCGACGTTTTTCAATGCCATGATGTATGGCATCATGTCAGGAAACCTCAAGGCAGGAGGAGACAGGAAACTCATCACTTATCCCCATACACAATAACTTCTTCATTGCGATCTTTTTTCATTCATGGTAGAAGTTGAGTTGAGTTAAGTCAAGAATTGACATCACAACACTCAGGGCACTCCCATTCTCAGTATACATACAATCCAATTATTGAATACTTCTATGGAGGCTCACTTCCAAGGGAAGTGAGACCACCCCTTTAACAACAGTAACTACTCCAGGACTAACTCAATAGTTTTGCACAGGAAGACTTATTAACGTTGCAAGAGATAGACCTACCTGGTTTTCGTTTGTGAGTCGACTTTCGTCCTGCCCTTGGAGATTTGAGAACTTCTTCTCGGCACATCAGAGTTGGCCTGACTGGCGGTGACGGCCTCAAACAGGTCATGCTCCAGACACTAGATGTCTTGTTGGACAAGACAGGAAACTGGGGAGGTGGGGCGGTGGGTGGGTTGGATGAGATCTGTGCAGTTTTAGCTGGAGTGACAGTGCTGACATTTGGCTGGCAGGTGGTGGTCTGAAAGATACATCAGTGATAGCTAAAGTAGTCAGTCAGTCATTCTAGGCCAGCAGCAACTCATGACATGCTCAACTAATATTTACTATGAAACCAAGAATCAACATCAATGCACTCAGGACATTCTCACAGGTGCTTCATCCTCTTCAGTACCCAACAAAGGGTTTCCATGCTGATTATATGCTGACCTGACATACACTTTAGCAAGCAACTCACTGTATGCTGACACCTAGCAACTGATTATATACTGAATGTACATAATGACACCTAGCAATTGATTATATACTGAGCGTGCATAATGACACCTAGAAAACTGATTATATATTGACCGTACGCAATTACACCCAGCAGTTGAATATATACCCAATTTAAACAACACCAACAATTGATTATATACTGAATGTACACAATGACACCCAGCAACTGATTATATACTGAATTTAACTGATTCACTGCCGTGCGCTACTTTATCAACTGAATGGAACTCCCTGTGACTGCCGTGCGCCACTGTATTGACAGAATGTTGACAGTACATCATTCGTTTCATTTTGCGTATCTTCTGCAATTTTAATGCCCAGTAAATGAAAATTTACACACAAAATAGATATGCCTTCGAAATTTATCAGACAAGACGCAGATTAAGCTTTGTGAACGTGTTTTAAGCTTTGTGAATGTAGCTTGTTTTTATTATTTTATTATTATCAGTGATATTTTCTTTACAGAGTCTAATAGTGTGTTCACTGGCTTTCAGCTGGAGCATTCTGCATACAAAGTTGTGTATAGTTAGTTACACATCCTTTACAGGACATTGCAGTCAACCACAGCATATTTTGCTGTTTGTGATTTCTTGGCAAGTTGCGTTCAAGTAGTGTGCCATTGCTTTCTGAATGAGCGGCACTCATACGGTTGTACGTAAATCAGCACAAGGCAGTCTGTATCCAAATCACCTGCATCTACGTTTTGAACATGATATGCTGGATTACCACACATGTAATTACGTTCATAACCCCTTCACCACTGATCTGGCCTGTGTGTAATAAATTCTAAATAAGAAAACATCAGAGGGCAAGATGAAGCCTACCATGAACACGTCACTCCCACTCACCATGTGCACCTGTAAAGGCTGAGGTTTTGTGGAAGAAGTTGGATTTCCTGACTGCGACACTTGATGGTTCAAAATTTCTAACCATGCAGTGACCTCCATTTTGGTTCCGCATAGTACTGTAATTCTCTCAATCATGGGACCTGACAAATCAAAGGAAAACCAATTAGCTATCTTTATTTCTGCCTGTCCCTGTCTGAATGTATCTCATATAATAAGGAATCACGGTCACACAGGGTTTCAAATGCTGGTCTGTCAAAAGAGGTCTGGGTTCAGTTCTCAGAACTGGCAACATTTGTATAAAAAAAAATTAAATGTAAAGGACTCTTTAACACACCTTGATGCATATTGCATATATTGTGCTAGCTCCATATTGTTTTAGCTACAGCCACTGTATAACTCTGCTGACTCCCATCTGTATATGCATATTGTTTTAGCTACAGCCACTGTATAACTCTGCTGACTCCCATCTGTATATGCATATTGTTTTAGTTACAGCCACTGTAGAACCCTGCTGACTCCCCTCTATATATCCATATTGTTTTAGTTACAGCCACTGTAGAACTTGTGCTGACTCCCCTCTATATATCCATATTGTTTTAGCTACAGCCACTGTATAACTCTGCTGACTCCCATCTGTATATGCATATTGTTTTAGTTACAGCCACTGTAGAACCCTGCTGACTCCCCTCTATATATCCATATTGTTTTAGTTACAGCCACTGTAGAACTTGTGCTGACTCCCCTCTATAAATCCATATTGTTTTAGCTACAGCCACTGTATAACTCTGCTGACTCCCATCTGTATATGCATATTGTTTTAGTTACAGCCACTGTAGAACCCTGCTGACTCCCCTCTATATATCCATATTGTTTTAGTTACAGCCACTGTAGAACTTGTGCTGACTCCCCTCTATATATCCATATTGTTTTAGCTACAGCCACTGTATAACTCTGCTGACTCCCATCTGTATATGCATATTGTTTTAGTTACAGCCACTGTAGAACCCTGCTGACTCCCCTCTATATATCCATATTGTTTTAGTTACAGCCACTGTATAACTTGTGCTGACTCCCCTCTATATATCCATATTGTTTTAGCTACAGCCACTGTAGAACCCTGCTGACTCCCCTCTGTATATCCATATTGTTTTAGTTACAGCCACTGTAGAACCCTGCTGACTCCCCTCTATATATCCATATTGTTTTAGTTACAGCCACTGTAGAACTTGTGCTGACTCCCCTCTATATATCCATATTGTTTTAGTTACAGCCACTGTAGAACCCTGCTGACTCCCCTCTATATATCCATATTGTTTTAGTTACAGCCACTGTATAACCCTGCTGACTCCCCTCTATATATCCATATTGTTTTAATTACAGCCACTGTAGAACCCTGCTGACTCCCCTCTGTATATCCATATTGTTTTAGTAACAGCCACTGTAGAACCCTGCTGACTCCCCTCTATATATCCATATTGTTTTAGTTACAGCCACTGTAGAACCCTGCTGACTCCCATCTGTATATGCATATTGTTTTAGTAACAGCCACTGTAGAACCCTGCTGACTCCCCTCTATATATCCATATTGTTTTAGTTACAGCCACTGTAGAACCCTGCTGACTCCCATCTGTATATCCATATTGTTTTAATTACAGCCACTGTAGAACCCTGCTGACTCCCCTCTGTATATCCATATTGTTTTAGTTACAGCCACTGTAGAACCCTGCTGACTCCCCTCTATATATCCATATTGTTTTAGTTATAGCCACTGTAGAACCCTGCTGACTCCCCTCTGTATATCCATATTGTTTTAGTTACAGCCACTGTAGAACCCTGCTGACTCCCCTCTATATATCCATATTGTTTTAGTTACAGCCACTGTAGAACCTTGCTGACTCCCCTCTATATATCCATATTGTTTTAGTTCTAGCCACTGTAGAACCCTGCTGACTCCCCTCTGTATATCCATATTGTTTTAGTTACAGCCACTGTAGAACCCTGCAGACTCCCCTCTATATATCCATATTGTTTTAGTTACAGCCACTGTAGAACCCTGCTGACTCCCCTCTATATATCCATATTGTTTTAGTTACAGCCACTGTAGAACCTTGCTGACTCCCCTCTATATATCCATATTGTTTTAGTTCTAGCCACTGTAGAACCCTGCTGACTCCCCTCTGTATATCCATATTGTTTTAGTTACAGCCACTGTAGAACCCTGCTGACTCCCCTCTGTATATCCATATTGTTTTAGTTACAGCCACTGTAGAACTTGTGCTGACTCCCCTCTATATATCCATATTGTTTTAGCTACAGCCACTGTAGAACCCTGCTGACTCCCCTCTGTATATCCATATTGTTTTAGTTACAGCCACTGTAGAACCCTGCTGACTCCCCTCTGTATATCCATATCTAACTATCTGTTCCACATTTTCTTATTTGCACCTTTAACAACTGAACTTCTGTGCTGTCTTCCTAGCAACGAAGTATGTGTAGAGGCCTAACAATGAAGTATGTGTAGAGGCCTAACAATGAAGTATGTGTAGAGGCCTAGCAATGAAGTATGTGTAGAGGCCTAACAATGAAGTATGTGTAGAGGCCTAGCAATGAAGTATGTGTAGAGGCCTAGCAACGAAGTATGTGTTGAGGCCTAACAATGAAGTATGTGTAGAGGCCTAGCAACGAAGTATGTGTAGAGGCCTAACAATGAAGTATGTGTTGAGGCCTAACAATGAAGTATGTGTAGAGGCCTAGCAACGAAGTATGTGTAGAGGCCTAACAATGAAGTATGTGTAGAGGCCTAGCAACATGTCATACCTAGACTTTTTCTGTTTCTTTTAATTTTACAAACTTTGCTAATTTCACGTTTTTCTTTAGATCTTTGTTATGTTGTTCCTGAGAAATATTATTACAACTGAAACACTGATTCATTGTGTCATGGTATAACTTATTTTAATTTTATATAAAACAAAATGATCATTAAATTTTTTCCCCTGTGATTTATGTTTGCCATACTGAAGTTTGTTGTAAAGTATGTACATTGTGTCTGTGTTTAGTATATCTGACATTTCTGCAGTAGTCATCACACATACCTGTTTGTATTTTCTATTATTATATCCTGCTGCAGGCTTTTACTCCTCTTCTCTGTATGGATATGCAGTTGCAGTAAAACTGGTTAACTCTGCCATGTGCACACAGTACCTCCTATATGTTAAACTCTACCATGTGCACACAGCACCTCCTATATGTTAAACTCTGCCATGTGCACACATCACCTCCTATATGTTAAACTCTACCATGTGCACACAGCACCTCCTATATGTTAAACTCTGCCATGTGCACACAGCACCTCCTATATGTTAAACTCTGCCATGTGCACACAGCACCTCCTATATGTTAAACTCTGCCATGTGCACACAGCACCTCCTATATGTTAAACTCTGCCATGTGCACACAGCACCTCCTATATGTTAAACTCTGCCATGTGCACACAGCACCTCCTATATGTTAAACTCTGCCATGTGCACACAGCACTTCCTATATGTTTAGTCGATGGATCAACATCACGGCACACGGGTGTAACCCATAAGTGCTCCATTCTCCTCCTAACTCAAACCTGAGTCTGGCGAAACTCAGCTCAGTGCACGAACTTCGTAGCACCGGTGAGGATCCTGAAATACTTTGGGTAGATTTTTAACTCGAAATTTTACCCGGGCAGCGCCGTTAGGCTACTCTATTTCAATTTCGAACTGTCAAAGGATTTTTTTTACAATACACACGGGCATCCGATCTCACTACCCAGAGACCGGGGGAAATTTTATTACCAGAAGTCCACGTGAAAACATCCCGGTCCTCACCGGGGCTTGAACCCGGGACCTCCAGCACTCGAGGCGGATACCATACCTCGAAACCACACAGCCCCCTAATTCCTATATGTTAACTCTACCATGTGCACACAGCACCTCCTATATGTTAAACTCTACCATGTGCACACAGCACTTCCTATGTTAAACTCTACCATGTGCACACAGCACCTCCTATATGTTAAACTCTACTATGTGCACACAGCACCTCCTATATGTTAAACTCTACTATGTGCACACATCACCTCCTATATGTTAAACTCTACTATGTGCACACAGCACCTCCTGTATGTTAAACTCTACTATGTGCACACAGCACCTCCTATATGTTAAACTCTACCATGTGCACACAGCACCTCCTATATGTTAAACTCTACCATGTGCACACAGCACCTCCTATATGTTAAACTCTACTATGTGCACACAGCACCTCCTATATGTTAAACTCTACTATGTGCACACAGCTCCTCCTATATGTTAAACTCTACCATGTGCACACAGCACTTCCTATATGTTAAACTCTACTATGTGCACACAGCACCTCCTATATGTTAAACTCTACTATGTGCACACAGCACCTCCTATATGTTAAACCCTACTATGTGCACACAGCACCTCCTATATGTTAAACTCTACTATGTGCACACAGCACCTCCTATATGTTAAACCCTACTATGTGCACACAGCACCTCCTATATGTTAAACCCTGCCATGTGCACACAGCACTTCCTATATATTAAACTCTACCATGTGCACACAGCACCTCCTATATGTTAAACTCTACTATCTGCACACAGCACTTCCTGTATGTTAAACTCTAACATGTGTACACATCTCCTATGTTAAACTCTGCCATATGCACACAGCACTTCCTATATGTTAAACTCTACCATGTGCACACAGCACCTCCTATATATTAAACTCTGCCATGTGCACACAGCACCTCCTATATGTTAAACTCTGCCATGTGCACACAGCATCTCCTATATATTAAACTCTACCATGTACACACAGCACCTCCTATATGTTAAACTCTACTATGTGCACACAGCACTTCCTGTATGTTAAACTCTAACATGTGTACACATCTCCTATGTTAAACTCTGCCATATGCACACAGCACTTCCTATATGTTAAACTCTACCATGTGCACACAGCACCTCCTATATATTAAACTCTGCCATGTGCACACAGCACCTCCTATATGTTAAACTCTGACATGTGCACACAGCACCTCCTATATATTAAACTCTACCATGTACACACAGCACCTCCTATATGTTGCCCTTGTCAGAGATGGCCGTTTCACTCAGAGAGTAGGGATCCAGAAAGTTCAGCAAACCCAGTCCAACATTTGCTGTGCTAGAGTGAAAAGTGTGGGCCTAAATGCACAAATATGGAAGCTTCACTGTCAGTAGCCACAATACAAATTCCAGGGCAAATATGCAAGGAGAAGAATCATACCTGAGATGTCAAAAGCATTCTGAGAGTGTTCTGCCTGCTCACAATAAGTTGCTGTCAAGCCACTCAGTGGGATTTTACCCTACAGAAGACACATTCAAATCACACAATCATGTAGTTGAAACAGTGCTGAAGAAAGTGCATACTACACAATCATGATAAAACAGTACTGAATATATATTCAGACTACATAAACAATAATGTGGTTAAACAGTACTGAATATACAGACTACACAATACGGTAGTTAAAACAACATGTTTGTACAGCAGGTGAGAATCAGTGTGTGTATCATGTCACAATATACTTGAAAAACACATCTTTAAAACAGAGCACCTCTGCATATCATTTATGAAAATAATCACGTTTTTTTTTTTAAATTAAAAAAACTAAAAGTAGTGTCACAGCAGATTCTATCTTGGTGTATGAAATATGATGCCTTCACATATTGCAGACCATGACGTAAATGAGGTGGAGTGTAGAATTCACTTCCTCATTGTTATTTCCCAGACATTTATCTGGCATACATTTTTACTGGGTGTCTGTATTATAAAGTCAAGCACATTTGTAAGCTACTGTACGTCTGTATTATAAAGTCAAGCACATTTGTAAGCTACCGTACGTCTATTATAAAGTCAAGCACATTTGTAAGCTACCGTACGTCTATTATAAAGTCAAGCACATTTGTAAGCTACTGTACGTCTATTATAAAGTCAAGCACATTTGTAAGCTACCGTACGTCTGTATTATAAAGTCAAGCACATTTGTAAGCTACTGTACGTCTATTATAAAGTCAAGCACATTTGTAAGCTACCGTACGTCTGTATTATAAAGTCAAGCACATTTGTAAGCTACCATACGTCTGTATTATAAAGTCAAGCACATTTGTAAGCTACTGTACGTCTGTATTATAAAGTCAAGCACATTTGTAAGCTACCGTACGTCTGTATTATAAAGTCAAGCACATTTGTAAGCTACCGTACGTCTGTATTATAAAGTCAAGCACATTTTTAAGCTACCGTACGTCTGTATTATAAAGTCAAGCACATTTGTAAGCTACTGTACGTCTATTATAAAGTCAAGCACATTTGTAAGCTACTGTATGTCTATTATAAAGTCAAGCACATTTGTAAGCTACCGTACGTCTGTATTATAAAGTCAAGCACATTTGTAAGCTACTGTACGTCTGTACAATAGAACACATATGTATTAGTATCTATATAAAACAGAGTACATGTGGACACTAATTACATGTGTAAATTTAACCTCAGTACACATTATCCTCACTGCACTTAACACATCACTCTAGTTGCTTGAACGTTCATCACCATTGTCATGTAGCAGGTACTTTGTAGAAGGTCACCTCATGTGGATGGTCACTCTCATGTAGAAGGCCATCTCATGTAGAAGGTCACTCTCATGTAGAAGGTCATCTCATGTGGATCGCCACTCTCATGTAGAAGGTCATCTCATGTGGATCGCCACTCTCATGTAGAAGGTCATCTCATGTATAACATCACTCTCAAGTATAACGTCACTCTCATGTAGAAGGTCATCTCAGGTATAATGTCACTCTCATGTAGAAGGTCATCTCATGTAGAAGGTCACTCTCATGTAGAATGTCACTCTTATGTAGAAGGTCACTCTCATGTAGAAGGTCACTCTACATTACTCTTGTAGAATGTCGCTCTAATGTAGAAGATCACTCTACATCACTCTCATGTAGAAGGTCACTCTCATGTAGAAGGTCCCTCTCATGTAGAAGGTCACTCTCATGTAGAAGGTCACTCTCATGTAGAAGGTCACTCTCATGTAGAAGGTCCCTCTCATGTAGAAGGTCACTCTCATGTAGAAGGTCACTCTCATGTAGAATGTCCCTCTCATGTAGAAGGTCACTCTCACGTAGAAGGTCACTCTCATGTAGAAGGTCACCCTCATGTAGAAGGTCACTCTCATGTAGAAGGTCACTCTCATGTAGAAGGTCACTCTCATGTAGAAGGTCACTCTCATGTAGAAGGTCACTCTCATGTAGAAGGTCACTCTCATGTAGAAGGTCACTCTCATGTAGAAGGTCACTCTCATGTAGAAGGTCACTCTCATGTAGAAGGTCACTCTCATGTAGAAGGTCACTCTCATGTAGAAGGTCACTCTCATGTAGAAGGTCACTTTCATCAAGGCCCGCCCACAAGTTTCTCCATCTCTGGTTATATCTCCTGTCTCTGGCATCCTCATGCCCCAGGTGTCTGCAGTGTCCTGTGTCCATCTTTGTGTTAGTTGACCCCTGCCTTTTCTTCCTGGAACAATTCCTTCCATCACTGTTCATTCCAAGCCACCAAGACACTGCTTGAATCTGATGCATGATAAATCTATCAAAATGCTACAACTGACAATGGAAGTTTGGTGTTGATTGATGGATGTACTCATGTTGTTTATGTGATGCTTTGTTTCTGGCCAGTTCAATCTTTAATGCGGTCTTTAAAATTCTAGCTTCCAATGATTCAAACATCCTGAAATTCCTAACTTTGGCTAAACTCTCTAAGTATATACATAATGTCAGCTGTATCCATTGGCTGACCCTTCAACTTAGTTGCGAGCATTTCTATGTTATTTCAAGAGCATGTTTGAAGCATGTTGTCTTCATTGCGTGAATTTCCTTGTCTAATTCCAAATGTCAAGTCCTTGTTTTACATTAATACAGATAACAATCGTGATCAATGTTTACAATAATCTGACCATAGTTTTCAATTAGATTTTTTTTTTAGTCTTTCATACTGGTTTCAGATTGGCTAGCATTGCTATTATTTGTGCATTCTTTTCTTAGTTCTGAAAATAATTCCTTCAGTATTTATTATAGATTTGAGGCGTTTGGAATTTTTTACTGTTCCAATTTTTATTGCAGTGAACTGATTATCGCATGATAATGGATATGACAAACCTGGCTATATGTTTCTTTTATTCTTATTATTTACCTTCTAGTATTAGCAACATAATTCAGTGTATTTATTTTACCTTGATAACTTACCTCATAATGATAGCTGCTCAATCGTGGACTCATTGATAACATAACTAGACAAGATGAGAATAGAACAAATATGCGCTCATATTTCTCCCCTGTCTGCGTGATCATCTTGACTTGTGACAAATGTATCACTTCCCCAAGTTTGGAGATTTCCTGAAATTGAAACATGACAAATTTATTACTTCCCTGAGTTTGGAGATTTCCTCAAATTGAAAAATGACAAATGTATTATTCCCCTAACTTAAGGATTCCTACATGATAAATCCAGAAATGTCATGGTATATGCACATGAATAATATAATAGGACAGAGTTTTGAAATACCCTAAAATACACATTTAACAAAAGTATCATTTCCTCCACACCAGAAATGTCTAGAAAGATAAACATGAAAAATATCATGTTAGGCACTTAGAAACATACAGCGCCTGACTATCCCTTAGTTTGCAGGGAAACATATGTGTAGGCTTCACTTGTTGCAGAGCCATAAAATACCTGTGGACAGGCAACAGATCTAACCCTGGAGTGGTACACTATGACAAACATACCTGTGGACTCTCATGTTATAATTAGGTGTGCAAAAACTAGGTTTGAAATGAAGCATTTGAAGAAGCATATGAGGAGGAGCAAACAAAACAACACCCATCCTCTTATGTCACTTCACTGTAAGTCTATTGACACTGGTTAAACTACCCTATTTTTTATTTTCCTGGACCAAGTGTCCGGATAACAGCCCATCGCTAACCTAGAGTCTGGAATAAACACTTGATTTTGAGCTGCCAGAAGCTGTGTCCGAGATCTAAATGTCTTCCTTGAAAATCACCTGCTTTTTAAAAAATAGTTCAATGTGTCTCTTTGCTGACAACTTCTACTAATTTATAATTATTATCAGGCTTCTATTATCATACTCAGCATTAACACAATACCGTGCACTTATGGGACAATTAAATGCAGAATGAAATCATAGAATGTTCTTACCTCACCCTCCCATCCCTGGATTGTGCTGGTAATAATCTCAAATTCCATTTCCTTTAATTTTCTAATTTCCATACAAGAATTCTGCAAAAGATACAAATTCAGATTTTTTTTTACTGATACAAAATGCAGCAAAGTATGCCAGGCAATCAATTGTGCAACATACTGTTTGTGGCTTCTGTGTTTACATTCACTAAGGGAACACACTGTTTTGAATAAACATATAAGTGCAAAATTACTTAGAAACTGAAGAGGCATTGTTCTACTGAAGAATGCTGAAAACACCTGATAAAAAAAAGTAATCTCAAGAGCAAGCAACTCATGAAGAGGATTGATTACTTGAAAATGAGGCAGACTATCTTTGGAGATGTCATGATAAGAGGTAAACTTGAAGGTATTGTGAATACAGGTAAGTTGGAAGAGAAGAGAAACAGGTTAGGATACAGAGAGAAGAGTTAGATAAATTGACACTGTGGCATGGAGAAACGTTTGTATTCAAAATTATTGGCAATACACGAGACAGAAACCTGATTACCAAAACCATCACAGGACTTGAAATAGAAGAAAATAGGTTAAGACGGCTGTGAACAAACATGGTGACAAATGCCACACGGCATGGACTAAACAAAGAAGAAGAAGAAGAAGAAGAAGAAGAAGAAGAAGAAGAAGAAGAAGAAGAAGAAGAAGAAGAAGAAGAAGAAGAAGAAGAAGAAGAAGAAGAAGAAGAAGAAGAAGAAGAAGAAGAAGGCTGGCAAGCTCACTGTAGAAGTCTATACAGCAGTTACTTATACACTCCTGTACATGGTAACGGTTAGACAGATGCATTCTTGAGACAGACAGCTGCTTTCCTCATCTGTCATTTAACTCTCCACTAAATATAATCCCTCAGCCATCTCATGCCAGGCTCTCAATCACACCAAGTCCCCTTACTCTGGCTGTTTATTGCAGTTTACTCCAGACCTTCTGCTTCTTGCTTCTCTTCATCCACCTCATTGTAATTCATCATCATAAGCCTTATTAAAATAATAAATGATAAATAGGATTGGAGATTAATGGTCACCAATGTCTGCACCATATTTAGCATTTCAGCAGCAACAGCTTCAGGACAAGAAGAAGAAGAAGAAGAAGAAGAAGAAGAAGAAGAAGAAGAAGAAGAAGAAGAAGAAGAAGAAGAAGAAGAAGAAGAAGAAGAAGAAGAAGAAGAAGAAGAAGAAGAAGAAGAAGAAGAAGAAGATGATGATGATACCACTTCTAAAGAATGTTAGTACAGGTCTATTTTGTATTTGTAGGTGACAGTATTGATAGAAAACAATGCTGCCATAGTAACCAAATTCTCCTTTGCAACAACTTAAAAAACAGAATGACAATTTCACATTTCCAACAACAATAACAACAAACAGAATTAGTATTTTCTACACTGAAATGAAAAAACACTACCTAATTTCCCACACATCCAAACACACCATTCTGCATTAACCCTTTACAAGGCATATCGTCCGATTCCAGCCGGTGTGATAAAACGCTCATAGCGTCCGATTCCGGCTTTGAATACTAGTCATTTTAAAAACGCGATCTCGCGAATTTCCGAGACTTCCTGTTCCTTTCTACCAGTCTTGCTGATAGAGTGAAAGCAAGTGTTTTCATTAAATTTGATCAGATTGTTCATTAGTTTTCGGGATTTTTGTGCGTTGTTAATGAAAATGGATTTCCTCAATTCTTCAAGCGATAGCGGCGAGTTCGAAGGGTTCAATTTAAGTGACATTGAAACGCACGAAAGTGACGATGAATCGGAGTTAGATCTCAGTGATATCAGCGTGTGTAGCGTGCACACTTCAGATCTTTCGGACTTTGAAGAAAGTGAATCTGATTCAGAAAATGTCGCTGAAGAAAGTCGGGCGGGGCCGTCTCGCGACGCAAACGATTGGAGCAACACAACAACAACACTGAATATCGAAGAATTTAGTGAAGAAACTGGCGTCAACTTATCAATAACAACTGACGATCGTTCTCAGTGTGCATTCTTTCTTCAACTCTTCGAGGAACAAACGTTTCAAATGATTGCCAATCAAACAAATACGTATGCTAGGCGAAAGATCGAGCAAGTAGGAGGTGATCGAGGCTGGGTTCCAACCAATGCAACCGAAATACAGGCCTATTTTGGTCTGCTCATTTTATTGGGGATCTACAAACCTCCTCGTTTGGAATTGTGCTGGTCTACAGATATTATGTTGAGAATGCCAGGTGTGAAGAATGTGATGCCGCTGAAGAGATTCAAGAAGCTGGAGCAGTATTTACATGTGGCTGACAACAACACAGCTGATGGCAGTGACCGCCTCCACAAAATTCAGCCTCTCATTGACATGGCTAATAGGACTTTCTTACAACATTACAAACCTAAGAAAGAAATTGCCATTGATGAGGCAATGGTGCCATTCAAAGGCAGGAATGCACTAAAACAGTATCTACCAGCCAAGCCAACAAAATGGGGAATGAAAGTTTGGTGTGCTTGCGAGTCAGCAACTGGTTACCTCCTCCAGTTTTCTGTTTACCGTGGCAAAATAGATGGTTCCATTCAGCATGGACTGGGCCATGATGTAGTGATGCAGCTTGCTGCCCCCTTTTTGGGAAAGTATCATCACCTCTATTTTGATAACTTTTTTTCGTCAGTTGCGCTTTTTACTAACCTTCTCCAAGAGAAAACTTATGCGGCAGCAACAGTAAGAAGGAACCGGAAAGATCTGCCTCTGGCATTCAGAGGAAAAAGAAAAATGACGCAAGGGGACCATCAAGTCTTCCAGAAAGAGGATCTGCTTGCTACTGTGCGGCATGATAAAAGGGATGTATTCATGCTCTCCAACAATACCTCACACACATTGACCACTGTTGAGCGATGGGACCGGCACACTCGCACCAGAAAGCCTGTGTCCTGCCCTGCTGTCATCAAACTCTACAACCAATGCATGGGAGGGGTGGACAAGGCAGATCAAATGAGGGGGTATTACTCTACACTGAAGAAGAGCAGAAAATACTGGCGCTACCTCGTCAGTTTTGTCTTCGATTCATGCATAAACAATGCATTCATCCTGTTCGAGCAGTCCACAGCAAAGCCCAGCAAACGCTACGCCCTTCTGGACTTCCGTCTGGATTTATGTAAGCAACTAATCGCAGGATTCTCCAGCAGGAAGAGGGCTGCAGCAAAGAGGAAAGGCCAAGCAGTAGCTCCAGAAAGTGTCCACAACCACAAGCTCATGAGGTTTGAGGGCAGGAAGAAAGCCTGTGTGGCGTGCAGTCACGCCAAACGTCGTACCCCTGCAGGACGAACCATTGAAAGTTCGTATGGCTGTGATGTGTGCCAAGTAAACTACTGCAAGGACACTTGTTTTCCCCAGCATCTTGGAGCCCAGTGAGCAGTTGGCAGTGTTTGTACATAGTGTATATATGACTGACACTCACAAATAATGTGTTATATTTTGTAAATATTTGTGTTCATATGTGGATTATACCAACAAGACTGGATTATTCATATGACATGTGAGTACAATTATTAATCTGCATGCTTTTCTTTTCATTTTGCTCTTTATTTCACTAAAATCCATTCACTAACAACTTAGTTATGATCTTTTTACTAACATGACCTAAAATCTGACTAAAACCCTAAAAAATCTTGCCCGTTTAGAGTTAGAAATTGGAAAAACCTGTGCCCTGTAAAGGGTTAAAAATCTCAACAAGCCCCTCCCACCACACAAATTACAACACTAATAAAAATCCAACATGCCTCCGTCCCAATAACAACACCATGAATACAAATATGAAACAAAATTTTCCCCTTAACTGTCACTATCATTTACTACCTATATAGTACCTTGCGGTGTATGGCAGGGGGTATTGAGCCTGAGGAATTAAGGCTGCCTGGCTGGTGCAGTCGCCGCGAACCGTGCAGGCTAGGGTTTTTCTTTTTGCCCCGACAGAAAAATATCCACACCTTACTGAGGATCTGAACCCTGGTCTCCCAAAGGAGAATCCGGGCATTCTAACCACTTGGCCAGCTGCTCCTCTAATTTTTCCTCTTTTCCCTCAAAAACAGGAATCTCTTTTTCTTATGGCACAAAAGAAAAACAGATATCTAAGTAAGACAGAAGAGGCAGGTGACTGACTTACTGCGATATGTCTGTACACTGCTATAGCTCGCTGTGTGTCTCCCCTGTCTGGATGGCTCTCCTGGATAAAATCAACATAAAAAATACAACAATGCTGGCAAGGAATGACAGTGGTCTAAGCCAATGACTTAATATATTCACAAATACTATATCACGGAATTATGAGATAATGTTTCCCTTCCTTGCAACCTTCAAGTCGCAGAAAAATGTTTACCACCATTATATGTTGACTCCAGAATATTAATGTTTTGTGGGAGGAACCTGAGGGGAACTGGATCAGAAACTACTAACTACTGCTTTTATTACAGGCATTAATCTGGAGTTAAAAACAATGTGAATTTGAATAATTCAGACACAAACAGTAGAACTTGGACATGTTGTAGACAAAGAGGTCTTCAGTCTTCTTTTGTCTACATTTCACAACAAATAACCAAAAGTTATTAAGCATCTGCTACACACACAGGTAAATCATTATTCAAACAAATAGACAGTCCCTTTATAACTATTGTAGTGATATTGAAACATATGCAAATGTGCTTTGTGTACTTCAATTGAAAAGATTCATTATGCTATTTTAATAAATGTTGAACATTTTACTGCAGCTTGTACCTGACAAGATACAGAGAAATGTGCCAGGCAATAAATTCTTTGGTATATTGTTTGTGTCTTCATTAATCTGGAGGTCTGAGTGCAAACAAGAAATATCAGGAATAACTGCTGATCAGTCTGCGCACTAACCCCTATATTGCCATGTTTCTTAGCTATGTAAATCTGAATCGTTACGTGAATCATAACTATGCAAATATTCATCATTATGTGATACCTCTAATGTAACTATGCAAATCTGTATCATTGTGTGGCCATGCAACATGTAATATTGCAAATATTTATGCAAACTAATTTGAAATATAAGTGTGGGGTGTATGACGTGGACAGCGTGAACAACTGGAAGGACAGGATACTTCGGTCACATCTTGCAACATACCAATCTACAGGAAACCACAATGGAAGTAAGAGATGAAGGCTGAACTAAACAGCTAGAGAGCATAAATGATATAACTGAACATGAAACATTAACAGTAAAGAATATTGTACAACCAAGGCTCAAAAAGAATTTTCTGAAGGTGGATAGTTCCAGTGTCCAGTTAATTATGCACACCTCTGCTTCATCCTCTAGTACAACTCTTCCTATTAGTGCCAAAGTCAAGCTGTCTGCCTCGTGCTCCGAAGGTTGTAGGTTTGATTCCTGGCTATGTCTTTCGGTTAACGAGTGCATTTTTCTCTGAGGCTCCTGGGGGTCATCACCGGAGCTATGGAGTTCGTGCTTTGTGCGATACTTTTGGCAGGCTACCCTGTCGAAAGAGACAGAGCCATATGGGATAACCCCGGGGCAATGAAGTCGATCCTCTCGACCTGTCATTGTCCATTAGTTGAAGCCACATGTAGTCATGGCGTATGTGTGCTGCATGCAACAAGCAATCATTTATAGACAGTATCATGTCTGCCATTCTCAACCTTGGTGTTGCCCCTGGAGGGGTCATGGGGCCAACCAACCCTTTCCTTTCCATGTACAGCTTCCTGGCCTTGACAGCAGAGCCACTTCAACTTCAGTAAGTGTCATTACACTGCATGTGTCAACCCAGCCATCTCTGAAATATTCACACTGAACCTTCTGTAGCATTCTGCCACCTTAAATCATCAACAAACATATTTCCACCAAAAGCTAGGGCAGACAGAGAAAATAAGCAATAAGTCCGTTAGTAGTGGGAATGTCAGTGAAGTTGATAGGGAGCTGCGCTGATAATGTCATGAGCACAATCAGATAAGGGTTGGACACCTGGGCTCATGGCTTGCCGAGTGAGGGAAAGATTGGCCACCTATTCCTCCACTCACTCAAGCCTACAAAATGTGATGGCTCTATCACAGATCCCTTGCAGGAAATTGCTTCGGGAGGAATTTATTTTAAGTCTGTAAGTCTATAAGACAGAACTACAGGAAACAATAGATACTCTGGTTGTCATTCATTCATTGATTCATTCATTTATTCTGGTTGTAGAAAGTAAAAATATGGGCCTTAGCTTGACTAATAGAATAACAGAAGTCATGGTGATATCAAAGAAACAGATTGTGCCTAAATGTGTGCAATTAAAGTAAATGACATTTTGGGGCAAGTGCAGAAATTCAGATATGTAGGCACATAGATAACATCAGATGGAAGATGCATCACTAAGATAAAGAAAGATAAGGACAAGCAAAGACTGCAGTCTATCAAATGAGGAACATTTTGTGCAATAAGTCCTTATACTTGAAAGTTAGAAAAAGAGTTCTTGCATGTTAAACAGAACCAATTTTAACATATGGCTGCAAATCCTGTACAATTAGTTAACAGGTAAAAAAATCCCTGGAAGCCTTGGAGATGTGGTTTTATAGAAGAATGCTGAACATTAATTGAACAGCCAAAATTAGCAATCTGGACATTTTGAGGGAAGCTAGGTCACAAAGACAACTTATCACAAACATCAGAAAGAAGCAGTCATCAGTTTTTGGCCACGTTATGAGAATACAAAAGCTGGAACATATGACAACCAGAAAGATTTGTGGAAAGAGAGATAGATGAAGACAGCATGAGAAAATTCTTGACAGTCTTGTGTCATGGCACGAAAGGGAGTTAACGCACAAACTGATCCATGCTGTCGGAAATTGCAATTTGCAGAGAAGCATGATCACCCACACCAGCCAGCAAGGTGCTGGATGATTATGTAATAAGTTTGGTTTTAGCAATAATATGAGCAACTGTATTTTATTCAAAACAGCTTTATGAAAAACAGTGACTAAAAGAAAAGGAACAAAAGTGTTGGCTGGTTACCTGTACTTTGAAGTGTACAGAGTACATAGTACATATTTGTATAGACCAATCAGCACTTGATGGATCATGTGGTCAGTACCACGTTGGCCACCTTTACCTGCCAGGAAATGTCCTGGCACCTAGTTAAGTCATATAACAACAGGAACACACATGTGGACTAGTTACCTCTACATGCCTCTCCAGCTCCTTGAGCAGACTTGGGTACTTCTCTAGACGTGTAAATGGCTTCGACAAGATGGTGGTCAGCGTCTGCGCTCCTGGCGATGGTGCCCCTTGGCTTTCTATATACTTGCCCAGTTCTTCTCTACAAAATAACAAATAACAAATATAAATAACAATATTCTGGCCAACATAGCTTAGTTTAGTTTAGTTTAGTCAACGGATCAACAACATGGCACACGGGTGTAACCCATAAGTGCTCCGTTCTTCTCCTAACTTAAGCCTGAGTCCGGAGAAACTCAGCTCAGTGCACGAACTCCGTAGCACCGGCGAGAATCCTGAAATACTTTGGGTAGATTTTTAACTCGAAATTTTGCCCGGGCAGCGCTGTTAGGCTACTCTTTTTCGATTTCCAACTGCCAAGGGATTTTTTACGTGCGCAACAATACACACGGGCGTCCGATCTCACTACCCAGAGACCAGGGAAAATGTGTTACTAGAAGTCCATGTAAAAAAATTCCGGTCCTCACAGGGGCTTGAAACCGGGACCTCCAGCACTCGAGGCAGACACCATACCTCAAGACCACTCAGCTCCCTGAGGCCAACATAGCAAGCTTGTGTAGCCTGCACAGTCTTGTTTTGGTAGAGTGCAAGCCTGCCAGATTGTCCTCTTTGACATGGATTTCATCATCCATGTATGGTCAAGTAAAGTATCCTTTCACATGCCTGGAGAATGCTGGTACATGGTGCTGACCCACCATATTTGCACAGACCAATCGGCTCTCGGTGGGTCATGTGGTTAATATCCCAAAGGCCACATGAACTTCCCACGACATTTATTGGTAGTTGTAGGCCGAGTTGACTTGCGAGCACAGGTCAGCGATGGAAGAAACCTGGCCTTGAAAAGGGTTCAAACACATGGCCTCCGAGCTGACAGACCAGCGTAACACCATTGTGCCATCATGGTTCCTACAACCAAGGTATAATCTTGGTTAACTGACGTAGTTGTTCACTATCTATTATAACATGATTAAGTGACGTAGTTGTTCAATATCTATTATAATTTGTATTAAGTGACGTAGTTGTTCACTAACTATTATAACATGATTAAGTGACGTAGTTGTTCACTATCTATTATAATTTGTATTAAGTGACGTAGTTGTTCACTAACTATTATAACATGATTAAGTGACGTAGTTGTTCAATATCTACTATAATTTGTATTAAGTGACGTAGTTGTTCACTATCTATTATAACATGATTAAGTGACGTAGTTGTTCACTATCTATTATAATTTGTATTAAGTGACGTAGTTGTTCACTAACTATTATAACATGATTAAGTGACGTAGTTGTTCAATATCTACTATAATTTGTATTAAGTGATGTAGTTGTTCATTCATTAATCATGTGCCATGCCGATAAGCGTGGGCGGTCATGATTGGCCATCTCACTCGATCACCAGAATCGTGGATCAGCTCTCAGTGTTCCTGTCTCGATCACACTACATGTCAAGCCAACCAGGTATTTACTTCTCTGCCTTCCCCTTGTTCTCCTCGCTTCGATCTTGTCAGTTATCAAGTTCTCTAATTCATTTCTTCTCATAACGTTTCCAAAAACTGTTGACTGTCTAATCAGTGTTTGATTTACATTTGTTTCTTGTAGGACTTGGTCATTAGTTTTTATGTCTGTCCATGGTATGTTTTGCATTTTCCTCAGAAACCATATTACCACACACAGATGTTTTTATGCTTGTCTGCTCATTGTCCACACTTCACTTCCATACAACACACTTTTTCTCGTTGCAATTGACATCTTTTTATTGGTCAGTATGTTTTTCATCTTGCAAAAGGCTACCTTTGCCATGGTGATTCTTGTTCTAATCTCTTCAAGGTATCTCCCATCAGATGTTATAACTGTTCTGAGACAATTGTATCGATTCACTTATTCCCATTGTCTTGTTTAACACAATGTGGAATTTCCTTCTTCCTATTGATGATCGTAATCTGTGTCTTCTTACAATTTAATTCTACCCCTAGTTGTTCACTGTGTGCAACAACTGCATCTACTAAATATTACAGATCCTGCTCATTGTCTGCAATCAATACCGTATCATCCGCATATCTAATGTTATTGATGTATCCTTTCCTTTCATATCTTTTCACTGTGCAGGAAAAAAAAAAGATCTGGAGACTTAACATATCCCGGTCTCACACCTCTCCTAATATTGACATACTTCATTATCAATCTTTATGGCAGCTTGTTGTTTCCTTGTTGGCAGCTTGTTGGATTAATTGATGTTGTTGTTAACTATGTATTATAATCTTGATTACTTGATGTAGTTATTCACAATCTATTATAATTGTGATTAATTGATGCAGTTGTTCACTATTATAATTGTGATTAATTGATGCAGTTGTTCATTATCTGATTTAGTTGTCCTTTATCTATGTTGAGTCTTGACTCTCCTATTCTCTCAGCTGACTGACATGTTGATGAAGTTGGTGTAACCAATACTATTATTTGTACTCAAAGTTTAAGTTTCCCCACATATATCTTTCTCTATCGTCCTCTGAATCTCTTGCCTAGTATTTTCCCACATAAGGCTAATTTCTCTGTTCCACCCCTTCCATTGCTATGCCCATTCATTTCACTAATCATTTCCTTCTGGTCTTGATGTGTCAGTCTGTAACACCTGCAGCCATGGTAACTCAACATTACATTCTCAACTTTCTTCTTAAAAAACCAACCTCCCCTTCCTTCAGTTTATACTACATTATTTCATACTTTGAAGGTTGCACTTCTATGTTATTGCTATCACAGCTCCTATTCTTGCAAACTGTTTACCAAGCAACATAGATTTCTTATTAATATTGTAACTAGCTAGTTGTTTCTACAGCTCAGTGAGTGTTCCACTACATATGCATAGTACATATGAATCTAGTCACAGCTAAATATAGGTATCTTTTGAAAATGTTTCAATCTGATGTAATGGATGGGATATGGTACATCATATCTTAAATAAACTCTGATCATAACAAATAATTACAGGCAGCTTCACAATTCATGATCAGACAAACACAATTAATTTCAACTCAGACTACTTCAAGTGACAGGTTTCAGCAACACAGAGCAGCTGTACAGCTAAGATGACACCAGGTCTTCTACCAACACTAGAAGTCTTGTCTCTGCTGTGTTCTGCCCTCAAATACCTGTGAAGCAATGAAGCTTACTCTGCCTGTAGGCACACATCCAGTCAGGGACCTTGTGATCACAACTCAGATTGTTTCTTGTGATTACAGCTCACCTTATATTCCTTTTAACCATAACAACAAGTTAATCCATTATAAAATACAACTCCCTAAGGAAGGGGAGTTTCTTATTCTAACTTAACAAGCTGGTCCAATGTGTTACACTTCTTAGATATTTTAGACTTATATGGGCCAC
The DNA here is from genome assembly GCA_963921405.1 of Cepaea hortensis. Taxonomy (NCBI): domain Eukaryota; kingdom Metazoa; phylum Mollusca; class Gastropoda; order Stylommatophora; family Helicidae; genus Cepaea; species Cepaea hortensis. Next base: position 49,173,603 of record OY992888.1, read on the forward strand.
ATAAAATAGTTCTTTTCAAATTGCTGTCCTTGTTCGGCAATGGTTTCCATACTGGGTGCATTGCTTTCCTCTTTTCCTAATCTTAGCATAGACACCACTACAATTGTTAACTTCCATTTTTCTTGATCTCCATATTTAGTTAAACAGATTATTGAACCCCATAGCACATACTTCTGTAGGAGTGTGAAGTCAAAGACCTTGACATTTTCTAGGTCATGGCATTCAGAGGTGAAATGACCAATTCCCTCCATCACCACCTTTTCTTCCCAATTTATGTCCCATAAAGTTATGACAATTATCCAGTATCTATTGTATGAGACTAGGTTAAACCCCAGACCTGTACAGTGTGGGATAGCAATTATGCCACTGTTGTGGACTGAACATGGATCACTGTCAGCCTCAGCATAAACTGGGTACCCGGACATGATCTGGGAAGTAAAGGTGCCAGTCATGATACCGAGCACAGCATCCATCAAGTGCAGATTTTTTTTTTCCACTGCACATCCTTTACAGGACATCGCTGTCAACATCAGCATCTTTCAGCTGATTGTTGATTTCTTGGCAAGATTACGCTCAGTAGTTTGCCATTACTTTCTGAGCGACCGGCTCACATACCCCATAGACACGGAGTGAACTGCTACTAATTCTCGTGCATATCACGTTACGAGAGTATACAGGATTACAGAGAAAGTCGTGTAATCCCTAGACCAGAGAGACTGGCAAGTACAGATTGGTCTATTAAAATATATGAGATGCACCATATGCCCAGTTCACCTCAATGTGTGTAAACAGGTCATGTATTGACCTACTTTGACTGTCTTCATGCATTAAACACTCTGCAATCACAGTTTCTATGTTTAATAAGGATGTGATAACTCCTAAGTTTTCTTTGTTTCTTCTTTTATCTTATATATAAATTAGGATCTCCGTCTGTCTGTCTGTCTGTCTGTCCGTCTGTCCTTTATGCGCTCGCGAACGGCCCATCCGATTGAGATGAAATTTTCTACACGCCTTTCTTTCATTCCAGAGCTGCCAAGTGTAATATTTTTTTAGTGTGAAATCGCCTGCTTACCCAGTATTATTTCATTTTTCATTTTTCATCATAATTTCATATATCTCAGGGGACCTAACTCTATAAAAGTTATTTCAAGGGGCATAACTTTTCTGTATAACTTATAGTCATATTGTGGCATCGTTTTCAAAGATTTATAAACTCTTTGTCCATAGTTATGTACCGGCATATGAGTTATAATAAATAATGATACAATCTGTAAGGTATTTTCTAAGTTTTCATAAAAATAATGCACAATGCATAACATTGTAACTCATCTTTTTTTGCTTAAGAAGTTACTGTAGTCATGCAGGTGATTAGAAAGCGTTTTCATTAAAAATAATGGATGGTGTGTGGAAGGGCATTTTTTTAAGTTACTTTTTTTTATTGTATGAATTTAATGAGACGCTACCCGCCAGGAGCTGGGCGAAGTCACGCCGGGTCAGATAGATAGACAGACCCACCTTTTCGCTGCAGTTGTCTACTCCTCCTTTTCCTTCTTCTGCTGATGCTGCTGCCGCCGCTCCATTTACCCAAGTTAATTGTTGGGGGAAGATGTAAAGATCTTTCAAGTGCTCTTTCTAATGCTTTTTGTAAGTTGGTCTTCGTTTATCTAAGGTTGTTCTAACTGCAACCAATAAATGATTAGACAGACAGGCAGACAGACAGACAGAGAGGGACGGACGGACAGACAGACAGACAGACAGACAGACAGATAGTCGGTAACGGGAACGGGAACTTATATGACTACTTATATGAATTAAATGAGATGCTCCCCACCAAGGACTGGGCGATGCCGGGTCAGACAGACAGACAGACAGACAGACAGACAGACAGACAGATAGTCGGTAACGGGAACGGGAGCTTATATGACTACTTATATGAATTAAATGAGATGCTCCCCACCAAGGACTGGGCGAAGCCGGGCCGGGTCAGCTAGTATTCAATAACTTAAAGAGCAATGTCCTCGATAAGTATTGGTTTTGACAAATTGTTTCCAATGCTTATCTTTGTGAAAAATATCACTCTGTTATATTTGTTACTGTCTTATATTCTTCTACATTCACTTCTGTTCTACTCTGTCTGTAATTTTTAAGTGACTGTTTTCTTTCTTATTTGTGCTTTAGTGCAGTCAACTGTCCACCAGAGTGGTGTGTTCTTTGTCCATAGTTTTGTTCTTTCCTTCCATTGTCTAGTTTTGTGTGTTGAGGCATATGAGTGTCTAGATTTGTGTGTTGAGGCATATGAGCGTCTAGATTTGTGTTGAGGCATATGAGTGTCTAGATTTGTGTGTTGAGGCATATGAGCGTCTAGATTTGTGTGTTGAGGCATATGAGTGTCTAGATTTGTGTGTTGAGGCATATGAGCGTCTAGATTTGTGTTGAGGCATATGAGTGTCTAGTTTTGTGTGTTGAGGCATATGAGCGTCTAGATTTGTGTGTTGAGGCATATAAGCATCTAGATTTGTGTGTTGAGGCATATGAGTGTCTAGATTTGTGTGTTGAGGCATATGAGCGTCTAGATTTGTGTGTTGAGACATATGAGTGTCTAGATTTGTGTGTTGAGGCATATGAGCGTCTAGATTTGTGTTGAGGCATATGAGTGTCTAGTTTTGTGTGTTGAGGCATATGAGCGTCTAGATTTGTGTGTTGAGGCATATGAGCATCTAGATTTGTGTGTTGAGGCATATGAGTGTCTAGATTTGTGTGTTGAGGCATATGAGCATCTAGATTTGTGTGTTGAGGCATATGAGCATCTAGATTTGTGTGTTGAGGCATATGAGTGTCTAGATTTGTGTGTTGAGGCATATGAGTGTCTAGATTTGTGTGTTGAGGCATATGAGCGTCTAGATTTGTGTGTTGAGGCATATGAGCGTCTAGATTTGTGTGTTGAGACATATGAGCGTCTAGATTTGTGTGTTGAGACATATGAGCGTCTAGATTTGTGTGTTGAGGCATATGAAAGTCTAGAATTGTGTGTTGAGGCATATAAGAGTCTGGTATATGTTTGGTTGCTATTTTACAATTGCTTCTGTGTTATATTGACATTATCTTATTTTACATGGTATTTTTTTTCTATTTATGCTTGGATAACTTTCCAGTTTAATTCACTGTGCCAAGATATAGGTTTCTATATTGATTTTATAATTATTTTGTTTTAGCCTACTAACTCATCCATGTGTGTCACTAGTCTTTCATGAAGCATCTAAACTACAGTTGTTTTTTTTGCATATCCTTTACAAGACATCGCTGTCAACACCAGCATCTTTCAGCTGTATGTTGATTTCTTGGCAAGATTACGCTCAGTAGTTTAAACTACAGTACAAACTGTAAATTACACCACAAACAAGGAACACCCCCTGCATGAAGCCCTAGACACAGTTAAAGCCACATTCTGATAAGAGGAAAATCATGGATGGCTCAGGCAGAAGATACAATCAGAGAAGTGTGCATGCAAGCCACCACCATAGTGATTATAAGGTGCCCAAGAAAGTGGAATCTATTAAAGCTCATGTCATGTGACCTAAAAGAATAATTAAACAACTCCTGGCTGATTGTTAGTGGCATCTCTTTTTGTTCATCTGTCAGCAGACGTGACACAAATTTTGTGGCAATATGATGCATGTTTACAATTTCTTTCAAACATCATATGGCATTCACTTTTGAAATTTAAACCCAGAACTAATGGGCAGGTCTACCTTATACATAATTTTACTAATACAGCTAGTGCTCGACTTACGACCACGATCGGTTCCGACAGACCGGTCGTAACACGATTTGGTCGTAAGTTGAGTATGCTATGTGTACAGTAATGTGAAGTGATGTTATAAAAATATTTAAGTTAAATTATATCATAAATTTCTTTTATTATTGTTATAAATCATAATTTTCGATGTTCATTTTGTGCCATTTGTATCATCTCTACACCATTTTGTTTCTTATTTTTACATCGTCAGGTTTAAGAAAAACACTGCATTAACCGTACATGTACAAATGATTTAATATTTGCAAAACATACAAATTACAGGTGTGGAAAATACTATAGGAAACATTTTCCCAATCGAAAAACACATCAAATTGTCATTAACATCAAAATATATATACATGTACGAAACATTTTATTGGCCACTGGTGCTTGGCTGCAGATCATTAATGTCGTCATCTAAAGCTTGGGGGGTACCGGAGTTGGTTTTTTCATAAACATGGTGAGCTTTGTTTGAACTGTATGTTTCTTTTTTTCATCATAAATTTCACGATACGGACAAAACACATCGTGCGCCATCAGTTCAATCCTTGGGGAAGTCAATGGACCTAGGGTTATTGAGTGTGACCGTGTTATTTCTTAGAAATTGATGACGCCGGCTAGCAGCATAGCATCATCATAGCATCATGCCTCCCTTTCCTTAGTTAACGATCGCCGATGATTGCAGACAACGCCGTTCGACTGATAGTTGAGGCAGAAATAAATCTGAAATCTAATATGGCTAGTGATTGTGGTTGTAAAGTCGAATGGTCGTAAGTTGCATAGGTCGTAAGTCCATCAATACCTGTATATGTTATTTGACCTATCTATGTAACTAACTGGTCGCTTAAAAAAGTTGCGTAAAAGTTGACAGGGGTTTCATTGTACAGGGGTTTTATCCCGTATGGCTCAGCCTCTTTCCGCAGTGCAGGCTCTAACTGATCTATAATTATATTTTCTTCTTATGTGTAAACTTAGGTAATTTCTAGTTATATACCTGGAGTCAGATTCACCTTGATCTTTTTAATACAAGAAGTCTAAGCAGACAGACTTAACCAGGTAGGTTAAATATAAGTGAGTGATGACAAATCTATAATATACTATATGATACTGACCTCTTTTTTTGTAAAACTGATACCGCCTTGGGATGGTTAGCACAGTAAGCGGAGTACAGCTCTTTGACTCTTGGGGCAAACTCCATAAAGATACCTCCAATTCGTCTCTGTGATGATGGCAATCTTGAAAATCAAACAATTGTGGGAAAATGTTAAACAGAATCAGCAAACAACTTATCTGATGAAAACACCAGTATCTAAATCTATTAATTAGTGGCTAATGACTTCTGGCCCACATTTCTATTAAGTCAAAGACAAATTTGGGAGCGGGGTAGTGTAGTGCTTGCCTGTCAGCCCGATGTTCATGGGATCAAATCCACAACGAGATGAATTGTCAGAATAGAGCTGGGCTCCCAGATTGACTCAGTCTAAACCAGGTACTGGAAGATATTGTGATGAGTGAAGGTGGATGGTGTGATGACGACCACATCCCCCAAACAGCTGATTGGTCAATACAAGTGTGGGCCTATCACCACACACCCAGTGCACCAAAGGCATTCTATAAGACCTCTACTGTTTGAAAAGGGAAAGGGGGGGGGGGGGGGGGGGGGGGTCACATGAGTTTGAAGGGAGTGAAATGTCCACATGTGAGTCAGATGTGTTTGAAGGGGAGTGAAATGTCCACATGTGAGTCAGATGTGTTGGAAGTGGGGTTAAATGTCCACATGTGAGTCAGATGTGTTTGAGGGGGGGGGGGGGGGGGGGGTTAAATGTCCACATGTGAGTCAGATGTGTTTTAAGGGGAGTCAGATGTGTTTGAAGGGGAGTGAAATGTTCACATGCGAGTCAAATGTGTTTGAAGTGGGTTAAATGTCCACATGTGAGTCAGATGTGTTTGAAGGGGGGTGAAATGTTCACATGTGAGTCAGATGTGTTTGAAGTGGGGTTAAATGTCCACATGTGAGTCAGATGTGTTTGAAGGGGGGTGAAATGTTCACATGTGAGTCAGATGTGTTTGAAGGGGGGTGAAATGTCCACATGTGAGTCAGATGTGTTTGAAGGGGGGTGAAATGTTCACATGTGAGTCAGATGTGTTTGAAGTGGGGTTAAATGTCCACATGTGAGTCAGATGTGTTTGAAGGGAGAGGGGGGGGGGGGGGGGGGTAAAATGTCCACATGTGAGTCAGATGTGTTTGAAGGGGAGTCAGATGTGTTTGAATGGGAGTGAAATGTTCACATGCAAGTCAGATGTGTTTGAAGTGGGTTAAATGTCCACATGTGAGTCAGATGTGTTTGAAGGGGAGTGAAATGTTCACATGTAAGTCAGATGTGTTTGAAGTGGGGTTAAATATCCACATTTGAGTCAGATGTGTTTGAAGGGGGCGGGGGGAACAGTCCACATTTGAGTCAGATGTACTACCTGGAATCCACTGAGTTTATATTTGTGTGGTATTCCCTTACTAGAATCTATCAATGTGATTCTTGGTCTCCCTAAGCTATGTAGCCAGAGTTTCTTCAGTTGTAATACAAGTTAATTCGATGCTGAATTCTTACATTCAGGGATGTCATAGTAAGAACCTTACATATACAAGGTTGTGACCTTATGAGGTAACCAGCCACCTTCCCAATAGCTTTATTGCTTCATTCCAAACTCAAAACAAAGCCATATAACAACTTTACAAACTGGTAGAATAGATTTTTTAAAAGGGTATGACAGCTACAGATACAAAAGTCACAATCATTTGCAGCTGATTTAATCAGACAGCTGTTTCCATGATCATGCCTCAGCTTAACTGGTCAGGCTGTGATGTTATACTAATTAGGGGTGTACCGGATTTCGGCTCCGGCTCCGGCAAATCCGGAATCCGGCCATTTTTACAAATCCGGCTTCGGCTTCGGTCCAGTTTTGCCGGATTTAGGCCGGATTTGTGTTGCCTAGTCACGTGAATTGTCTGTACATGTTTCATGAGGCCACGTCGAATTTTAGGCAATAGCACAGTAGCACTTCCGGTTTACTATTTCTCGCTGATGTAAATAAGAATTTTAAGAAAAAAACACTCATTTTGAATTTTAATGGTGCATTACTTCATGAGTTTGTGGGACTTGAATATTTATTTTCGTAAATTTCTTTGGTCTTGCCCATAAAATAAAATGGCATCAAAATCTAAGTCATACAACGCCGTTTGGGATTACTTCAAGGTTAAAGACGATGATTCAGCAAGGGTAATATGTAAGTTGTGTGACAAACAGTTATCGCGTGGACGATCAGATCGCCCCAAAGACTTCTCAACATCATCAATGCAGACCCATTTGCGATCGATGCACAAGAAAAGCTACGACGAAATGATGGAAAAGAAAGCATCACTGAAGGCGAGTGTATTGGCGACCACATCTATGATGAATCTGGGACCGTGTTTGCACAAAGCAAGCAGCAGTACCCAGCAGTCAATTGTGCAGGCATGGGACCGGGCCAAAATTTGGGACATCAACAGTCCCAATGCTAAACGCATTCATGCTGCCGTAGCCCGAATGATAGCCATAGATATGGAGCCTTTTCAAGTAGTGGAACGACCAGGTTTCAGAGAGTTGATGCATACAATGGAAAAAAGGTATGAATTGCCTTCAAGAAAGTACTTTGCTGAACATATCAGCATGTGTAAACGTCTGAAGGTAAAAATTGCAGCAATGATATCTGACACTGATTACATATCATTCACAACAGATACGTGGACAGCTGAACACACCACTCAGTCATTTATGGGCCTCACTGGCCATTGGTTAACAGACTCCTTCGTTCTCCGCAGTGTAGTCTTCCATTGTACTGCATGTGATGAACATCACACGGCCACAAACTTGCTTGCACATTTTGAAATGATGCTGGATGAGTGGTCAATTGCACGTGAGAAGTGCCATGTTGTTGTGAGAGACAATGCATTCAACATTGCCAAATGCTTTCGTGATGGCAGCTATTCAAGTGTTGGATGTTTTGCACACACACTGTAGCTGTGTGTGCGTGATGGTCTTTTGAGTGAAAAGTATGTTGCTGGCATCATCAGTACTGGAAGAAAATTGGTAGGACATTTCAAACACTCTTCTTCAGCAACCAGTCGTTTGCATGAACTTCAAAATGAATTAAACCTACCACAACATCAGCTTATCCAGGACGTGACAACACGATGGAACTCAACGTTCTATATGTTACGACGTCTGTTAGAACAACGGCGCAGCCTGTACTGTGTTGAAAATTTTGAAATTGATTCGGTAACTGGGCTAACGGCACAACAGTGGGCAGTCACGGAGAATGTGGTAGCTACTTTGGCACCATTTGAAGAAATCACACGTGAAATAAGTGCAGCTCAGGCATCAATATCAGTTGTGATCCCATTAGTGAAAACACTCATGGCTTTCCTCCAGAAAGAAGGTAGTGATGCTGGGATCAAAACTATGAAAGCAGCCCTGCTTGAAGCTGTTAGCAGCAGATTTGCGGACATTGAATCCAACAGTATTTACACCTGTGCCACACTACTGGATCCTCGATTCAAGCTGTGCTTCTTCTCCGAACGTGGTAGAAGTGATGCACGAGCCCATCTGCTGTTAGCAGCTAACTCCATTATTGATTCAGCAAACACAGTCAGTCCACAGGATCCATCAGCTACTATTAGTAGTAGTAGTACTAGTGTTTTGACTTCTGTGAGCACTGCCACACAGTACGAGTCCAGCCTATGGAGCTGTTTTGACACAATTGTCGAGGAAAATCCCACCGCAGATCGTTCTGCAAGTGCCGAAAGCAACAGCATTAACACTGAGGTGACACAGTACCTGTCAGAGCCACTTCAAACTCGACAGTCAGATCCAGTTTCATGGTGGCATGCCAATAAGCAAAGATTTCCAAGCATGGCTAGACTGGCGCAGGTATTTCTTGCACCACCACCTACAAGTGTGCCATCGGAAAGGCTGTTCAGTACTGCAGGAGACATTATCACTGACCACCGTAGTAGCCTTTTACCAGAAAATGCGGAGACGTTGATTTTCCTGAAATACAACTCATCTCTTCTTGACTCTGAGAGTTCAACTTCACAGCCATAATGAAGACTGACTGAAATAGTGAAATTACTAAATGAATGTATTTCAATAAATTCAATCTGTTCAGTGTACTGTTGTTGTGAGTTGTAACTGAGCTGATAATTTGCCAACTGAAAACAATGTGAAAACTAAAAACTGAAACTGAAAACTAACAATTAAAATTACAAAATTAGCATTATGTGCTTATGTATTATGTTTCATCTTGAACTTATGGAACTTAATATTACTTAATTACTTATTCTACTGTGAATGTAATTATTTTACATTTAAATGATTTAATATGAGTATATGTCATCATTGTCATGTCTATAGTAATGAACTGCAGTAATGAACAGTCGAGTGACTCCACTCACCTAAGTCAAGTGATGTAGTATGCTATTTTATTTTTATTTTTTTATTTGTAAATCCGGCTCCGGCTCCGGCTCCGGCCGGATCTCACTTCATAAATCCGGCCAAATCCGGCTCCGGCCGGATTTCAAAAATTTGAATCCGGTACAGCCCTAATACTAATGGAAGTAATCCAGACACAATGAGAAGTCAGTGTCTGTATGTATCATGTATTATGTGTGTGAACCTTCGGAACAGTGCTGTTTGGCCTAAAGCATGGATAAGAGCAATTTAAATCCCTCTCCTAAAGAAAGGACATGTTAAATAGTGCACTGACTATTCTACTATCACATGATTTTGTCATGTCAGCAAAATCCTCTTGAAAATCACTATGAAAAGGATAGAAAAGAATTACAATTAAATGAATTACAATTAAAGACAGGTTTCCAAGAGGGCAGAGGAAAATATCTTCAACATGAGAATCATCTTTGAGAAATGCAGTGAATGCAGTGTAGATCTTCATACTTGTTCTGTAGTCTCTGTCTTAAGACTTTGACCGTGTTCTGCATAACAAACTGTGGAACATCCTGAGTGATGTGAGGCTTCCAGCTCATTTGATCCACTTAACTGAAACCAACAACAGGCAGCTGTCAGAGTAGCTGGTCAACATACAAGTGTTTTGAGACACAGAAAAGAGTAGGTCAGGGCAGCATCAACTCCTCATACCTGTTCAACATTATACAGAAAATGGTTGAAAATGATGAGACGTGTGACTATTTTAATACATTCATTGTTAGTGGAAGTCCAGTTGGAGAACTCAGATAGCAGATAATATGCTTCTTCTCTCAAACAGTGCTAAGGAATTAAAACAATTAATCTTGTGTATGAAAAGACACTATGAAGATCCCAATCTTGTTCTGAACTTTTTTTAAATGTCCACCAATAATTGCAATAAAAAATAAGAAACAGAAAATGGCACAATCACTGAATATCTTACTCCATAATTAACAACAATCGGGAGGAAATTCCTGAAAAGAAGTCAGAAAGAGACTGGCCTTAGTAATACAGAGGTTAAATAGTATTAAGATCCTATGGCAAAACAACAGCAAAAATAGGCAAATAAAAATTATGAGAACATCCATTTTTCATGTGGCAACATACGGACATGAGTCAGGACTAATCCACAATATCAGGGCTCTTAAGCTTAAATGTTACAGAACAATTCTCATATTTAACCATGGATCAAGAAGAAAACAAATACTGACATTCTGCAAGATCTGAATGTCGAAGACACATACAAAAAAAGCCAGGCTCGCAAGCAGCATCATGGCTCAAACACAAATACTTTGACCACATTAACATCATAGTGGCTTAGAAAGAATAGCACTGGAAGACATGATTTCTGGGCAGAGAGACAGGGGCCGACATCACACAGAGACATGGGTCGACATCACACAGGTGGACACAGGACATTCAAGATATCCTGGGCATAAAATTGCATGAGGTAGGAAGCCAGGCAGAAGATTGAGAGTCTTTTTGGGAAAGGAATTCTCAATAATGATGACATTAAAATTTGAAATACAAATGCACATAATCAAGATATTTGACATGTAAATGAGAACAACAATGAAATTTAACCATTTGAATGAATACAATCTATACACAGACACAAACTTACTTCTCACACTCCTCTAAGGCAGCAAGGAAAGACTGCTGGAATGCGATAATCTCTTCAACATTGCCCACGAGCAGACTATACTCTGCAACAGTTAGTCTGTGAAATAAAAAGCAGTGGTCAGTTAAACATGGGCTTCTCCTTCAGACAGCAAGGGCAACCTACTGAATATAAAACTGTCTAGATAATCAACCTGGGTATATGAGATACTGCAGCACAGTTGTCAGATACTGCAGCACAGTTGTCAGATACTGCAGCACAGTTGTCAGATACTGCACATATATCAGATTATGTCTCTCACTTCAGATACTGCAGCACAGGTGTCAGATACTGCATCAGTATATGCTGCAGTATTTGACACCTCACTTCAGTTGACATCCTGTCAAACAACTATTTGCCCATCTGACATTATCATCCCACTTGCATTGCTGTCTACCTTTTGCTCATTCATTTAGTAGTAGCATGTCCTTTGCAGAACCTCGCTCCCATAACAACCTTCCGGAAAACCTCTCGATCATAAGCAAGATGTCCAGCGTCTGATACACCCATCTGGAGATCATCCGCCACATCCTGTACCCATCTTCTCTTTGGCCATCCTCTTCCTCTCTTCTCAGGCATATACCCTTCCATTATTGTTCTCCCCAAACTTTCGTGACGTTTCAAGTGACCAAAATATTTCAATTTTCTTTGTTTTATCGTCTTTAATACCCAACCTTCTTCAATATTCAACTCTTGAAGTATGTGTGCATTTGTTCTTTTCTTTACCCAAGATATTCTTAGAACTCATCTATAACATTTATATTCAAAGGCGTTTATGCGCTGTTCAGCTTGTTTAGTAAGTGTCCATGTCTCACAGGCGTATGTTGCAATGGGAAAGATGCATGCTCTTAAAAATCTAATTTTTCTAGTTCTGTCTGTCCCACTCCATAATTTATTCAGCTGTTTTAGTCTTTGAAGAGCAATGGATAGTCGCCGTTTAATTTCTTTCATTGTGTCACCGTTGTTGGTAATCAATGACCCAAGATATTCAAAATTTTCCACCACCTCCAATTTTCCCCCATTAATGTATATTTCTTTCTCCATAGTAGTTTTATCTGTATGCATTATCTTTGTTTTTGCTATGTTAAAAGTTGTGATTTTCACTATTCAATTGGGTTGAGGCTATTAGGTTTTCTATGCCATTCTGTGTTGTGGATAGTAATACTGTATGGAGTACCCGTTTAGCTTCCCGATCAGGGTTACGTGAAGCCAAGGAAGCAGGTGGTGGATGGAGTGTGAGAGCAGCCGACAGATTGTTGTTGGTCATGGTCTTGCACTCTGTGGCGATAGGCAGATGATCTCATCAGTAGAGACTGCCCAGAAGGAAAGCAATGGCAAACTACCTTCTGCAAAACTTGCCAAGAAACCATAACAACCTTTTGCTCGCCTGACTTAAATCTGCCCATACAGTTGAGTTTATACAAGTATGGCATGTCTTTTATCTGGTCATAATATCCAAATATATACTTGTGCGTATATATATATATATATATATATATATATATATATATATATATATATATATATATATATATATATATATATATATAACTGCTGCCACAATCAATGGGATCAGCAACAGGAATAAATACATAACTGCTGCCCCAATCATCTCAGATCAGCAACAGGAATAAATACATAACTGCTGCTCCCAATCATCTCAATTCAGCAACAGGAATGAATACATAACCACTGTCCCAATCATCTCAGATCAGCAACAGGAATATATAACTGCTGCCCCAATCATCTCAGATCAGCAACAGGAATATATAACCACTGATACATTCATCTGAGATACACAAATCATCTGGGATCAATAGAAGGAATATGTAACTGCTGCTCCAATCATCTAATATCAGCAACAGGAATATACAACCTTTGCCACAATCATCTCAGATCAGTAATAAGAATGAATACATAACTGCTGCTCCATTCACCTGGGACACGCAAGAGGAATGAATATATAACTTCTTCCCAAATCATCTGGGAACAACAACGGGCATATATAACTGCTGCCCCAATCATCTCAGATCAGCATCAGAATGTAATTGCTGCCCTCATCATCAGAGATCAGATTAGGAACAAGTACCTGGTGCATTGAGAGCAGTTCTCATTTATTCATTATGTCCTGTGCTGATATGCATGGCATCCATAGTTTGCTATCTCACACGATCACATGAGTCTTGAATCAGAATTGTGTTCTCATTCTGATTATATTATGTGGTATTGCCATCCAGGTATCTCTGCCTTCCCCTTTTTCCCTTCCCATCAAATTTGCCAACTGTCACTAAATTTTCTAGTTTCTTTACGAGGCCAAAAAGCTAGACTGTTTACATCTGTCTCTATTCAATTTACAATTTTAATTTGTTTCTTGTAGACTTGTCTCATTCAGATTTCTGTCAGTCCATGGTATTCTTTGCACAGATCTGCTCTAGGAATATATAACTGCAGTCACATACCAAAAACAGATCAACACTTGGAAAGGGAACTGTTGTCTAACTGAATGTTGCAGCAGCAGTAAATAAATGCTGCCCTAAAATCAGCAGTAAAAAGAAAATGCTGCCCTAAAGTCAACAGTAATAATAAAACTGTCAGCACTCACAAATTGGTGGTTTCCAAAGGCTTGAGGTATGACTGCAACACTCTCAGCATTTCTGAGACATGGGTCTTTTCAGTTTCTATGACATTCTTCAACACCTGAAACAAGAGATGCATTTGTCAGCTACAAGGGCAACTCATGCATTTACTGTCACAGTGCAAGTGGCAAGTCACAAGTGTTTACCCTGGCTATGAAGGACATGTCACAGAGAACTGCAACTGTCCATGCTGTTTATTCATTTTCCCTAAAGTCATCATATGAATTGACACTCTCATGCCATCTCTGCTTGAACTTAACATAAATCCTGAGAACAGAAAACCCTATTTTTCCAAACTAAACCAGTTACCACATGCCAGTAAGAGTTCTTCCTCACTGTGACACTTATTTCCTGAAAGCTTTTTTTTTGTTTTTAAAGTTTTCAGAGGAAAACAAAACAAATAATGTGTCTGCACTGGAACTAGCAACTGGATCAAGTCATTTTCTGCTATCCTGAAAAGATCAAATCAGCAGTAGAAATAAATAACATGTGTCTTCACTGCAGATGTGCTGATATACGGTTAGGATAATATGCTGGACTAAGTAATTGCTGGACTAAGTAATTGCTGCTCTAAACAAGACCCTTTCTCATTAGGACTAAGTAATTGCTGCTCTAAACAAGATCCTTCCTCAGCAGGAACAAGTAATTGCTGCTCTAAACAAGATCTTCAGCAGGAACAATAATTGCTGCTCTAAACAAGATCTTCAGCAGGACTAAGTAATTGCTGCTCTAAACAAGACCCCTTTTCAGCAGGACTAAGTAATTGCTGCTCTAAACAAGATCCTTCCTCAGCAGGAACAAGTAACCGCTGCTCTAAACAAGATCCTTCCTCAGCAGGAACAAGTAACTACTGCCCTAACTCAAATATAGGTATAAAATTTACTGATGTCCTAAGTTATGAATCCACTAGTTAGGAATAATTAACTCTTACCATATGCAATTAAGATTACCAGTAGGAATAAGTAACTGTTGATTATGAAAGATTAGTACATATACATAATTCTGGCTTATTCACAGCCAGAATAAAACAAAACATAATGACTAAGTACCCCTGAAGTCGGAATGGATTCGCCTGATGGCAAGGGGCACTGTTAATAGGGAAAGATAATCCACACGCAAAACTCAGTCCAGCACTACTGGAAGTAGTGTGTATGGACTACGCTTGAGTTCAAAGCGAGTGAGTGCCCAAATAAAAGTTTAAGAGGAAAATCATGAAGCTGCATGGTTGATGTGTGTGTGCATGGGCTTGATGAGAGGGACAGATGTCTCCTGAAGCTATGATTTGTTAATTCCGTTGTGACTGAATAGAGCAGATTTATCTATACATATGGCACCGTAAGTTTCTGATGTCAGCAATAGAAATAAATGACCTTAATGAAGATTTCTAGCCTGGTAACACCTGTCGTAACTAAGATCTACAGCACAGCTAAGTATTTCCTGCTGTAACCAAGTATCTCTAGCATCAATAAGTAATGCCTGCTCTAAGTTTTCCAACACAGATAAGTAATTCCCGCTCTAACTAAGATCTCTAACATAGATAGGTAATTCCTGTCCTACTCAAACATCTCTAACACAGCTAAGTAAAGTCTGTCCTAAATAATAGCAAAGATAAGTAATTCCTGTCCTACCCAAACATATCTAGCACTGATAAGTAATGCCTGTACTACCCAAACATCTCTAACACAGTTAAGTAAAGTCTGTCCTAACTAACATATCCAGCAAAGTTAAGTAATTCCTGTCCTACCCAAACATCTCTAACACAGTTAAGTAAAGTCTGTCCTAACTAAAATATCCAGCAAAGTTAAGTAGTGCCTGTACTACTCAAACATCTCTAACACAGTTAAGTAAAGTCTGTCCTAACTAAAATATCCAGCAAAGTTAAGTAATTCCTGTCCTACCAAAACATATTTAACACGGATAAGTAATTCCTGTCCTACCCAAACATATCCACAGATAAGTAATGCCTGTCCTACCCAAACGTCTTCAGCATGGATACGAAATATCTGTCCTAAGAAGATAAGTTACCGTATGAGGTAATAATAAACATATAAATTAATTCTTGCACTCTACTCACTCCAACATGCATTCACAATAAAACATCTGTACAAGCCAGGCTTCATATTCAGTGGTTATCAATGTGAGTGTAAACTTACCACATTGTGATACAGTTGCATACTCTCCCTCTTGTAGACAGGCATGTCTCCAGATTTGTTCTTGTAACTGATGTCTGTGAAGATGTGAAGATAAGGAAACATGTTCTAATAATGGAAGTTATACAGCAGGTTTACAACAATATACAGACAAGATCAGTTACAGAACTACACAAATTATGCTACAATATATGAGCTAGGCATGAGTGATTAATCACACAATTGATGTAAACATGTCTAAAACAGAAATTAGTTACAAATGATTCTATAACTAGACCTAATTGATAACTGGCACAAATGATACTATAATACATGGATTAGATATAAGTGACAAATGACACACATGATACTATAATATATTGACAAGATATAAGTGATAAATGACATAAATGATACTAGAATACATGTATTAGACAAAACATAAGTGATAAATGACACAAATGATGTTATAATACATGGACAAGACATAAGTCTGTGATGACTAGAAAGACCGGCAATAGAAGAGACAGGAGAAGACAGAGAGAAATGATGATTGAGAGACTGATCCTGAACACCCAGGATTGAGACCTGTGTTGATGCATGATGGTGATGACACATCAGACACAAGCAGTAATACAAGTTGTGCAATTTCTAACAATAACTAATGAGACACCAGTAAGACAGGTAGCAATAAGTCTCTGTGTGTGCCATATGGGTGGGTGGGTGTGTGTGTGTGTGTGTGGGGGGGGGGGGGGGGGTGGCAATAAACTTACAATGATCAACACGCATAAGGTGACATTAGTATCATTACATCAGAAGTGCTCAATGAAGTTATATGTTTGAAGTCATAAATATGAAAACAGTTATTAGCATTGACATCTAGTCACACTGCACATCTGAACTTTAACAAAAGTGTGCAATTTATTATAAAGTATAATATTATTATGAGGATGATGATTAACATTATCAATTTGTTAATAAAAATAACTGCAAAAATATTATTTATCAAATTAATGACAACGGCAATGTTAATAACCATATAGAAGAGTTTGATATTACTCATCAAATTAATGACAACAGCAAAGTTAATAACTAGTTTGTCCAGAAAACCTCAGAGTTGTAATACATCAGGTAGTTAACTTAGATTACAGACAGTGTGGCTTGCAGGTAAGAAGGCCTTGCACTCCAGAATTCCTGGCTCTGAAATCCAGTTGCGGATGATTTTTCTCAACAACAAAATAAAAAAGGATGCTATACTCCCCCTGGATCTCTGAGGACCACTCAGAAAAAGGTAAACAACAACAATGCCAAATGCCCACTGTGCACTTAACAAATTCGCCAGTAGGTAAAAATTATTCAGAGTAGACCATAAATGGTGGCTGCCTGGAAAAAATTTCAAAAATAAGACAACCTACCCACAAACAATTTTTACAGAGTGTGTGACTGGAATATATTGATTGGGCTCCTCATTGGTACTACAGAATTCGTGCAAGAAGCTGAGAATCTCTTAGAGTGACCTGAAGGAGGAGATGGAGCACTAAAGTTTAGTTTCAATTGCCATGAAATGGCGCGTGAATCCAATCATTCAACCAATTCATGGTCTTAGAGAAACTATCTGATTTTCAAGGACATATATGTTCATTGATAAATTATAATATAAAGAATAGAAACAGAATATACAGATACAATATACACATACAGATACAGATACAATATACAGAATAGAAACACACATATAACCTAAAATAATAAATATAAATAGATGAGATGAATGAGATATGTGTTTATTTATATATATGTAAGACACTACTTCAACTTGAAGCAAATATATGGCCTGTAAGAAGCTAAACAACTGCAAACCTACAATCTGGGCAATAAAAATGATTCCCGAGAAACAGATACAAGCTTACATTACAAGCTTACAATTAACAAAATTCAAAAGACACAAATAGAAATAAGCTTAGAATTTTATGAATTCATAAGCATGAATCAAAAGAAACAAATAGATACAAGACTGATGAATTCATAAACATAATTCTACAGTAACATAATAAATACAAGATTGGTAAATTCATAAACATGATTCAAGAGAAACAATATATTCAAACTTAAAATCTGATGACTCATAAACATGGTTCAAGAAAAAGAGATAGAAACATGCTTACAATATGATTCAAGATAAACAAATGATGCAAGCTTACAATCTGATGAATTCACAAACATGATTCAAGAGAAAGAAATAGATACAAAACAAACAGCAACATGCAAATATGCCAACATGATGTAACAGACTATAATAGAATGAAAACATGGATAAATATGAACTACCAACAGACTATCATGTAATCTGATAAAACAGACACATATCAGAACATATATTTTGACAGACAGCAATATTTGTTATATTTTCTGTTAGGATCCTGACTTGATGAAATGGGGACTGGTGATGACTTGGACAATGTGAAAAGATATGAACTGAGAGAAAATAAACAGCTGCTGGCCAAGATCACCACACCCCAGACAACAACACCATTGCTAGGTGTCACGAGCTCGCCATGAGTTAACCAGATAATAATACACGTTTGCTTGGCGTATATTTTCTAGGCCACAAAAGTTGTACTAACAGAGTAAACACAGCTGCACAGGTTACATCGTGTCAGCCCATAAACACATTTGGTGGTGAGTGAGAAGGAATGGATACAACGCGTTGGCAGTTCATAACAGTTAAAATCACATATAATTGGCCGCGCAGGATATGGAATGGTTCCGTTTGTCATCTATAGTTCCGGACATCAGACGGGATGGAGGTTTGACTGTCAGCACATGACAGAAAGTTGAGGGTGTTATTGAAAACAGTGGAACACCTGCCGGACATGAACAACGTCACGTGCACAATGTAAGCGTGTTTGGAAAACCATGATTGGCAGCTTGGTATCGAAACTCTTTGTTGGAACTCGACAGTAACTCTCTAGATTGTTTTGGATGTCAGAACCAGTGATGACAAATCTAACATTGAGGGAGCCAGAGGGGGGATGGATCCCTGACAGGGGATGATCTGCCAATGTGCCACCTGTGTGGGGGCATATAGGATAACGTCACGTGGCCAACTTTGGTAGGTTGCCATATAAACCCGAGTTGGGACCAACTAGGGGGACTTGAAAATGCTCTAGTCGGAGTGCCAGGGCACTGCAGTGCTTAGTGGAAATAATATCTACCGTGTGTTAATTAGTGACTTAATTTTACACGTGCCTATAATGGCAGATGTAGATATGATTGATAGGACTGCAGTAGTGCCATTTAAGGTATAACCTATTCTTATATTAGTTCTAATTAATATAGACTGTAGCCTTGTTAAAACTATAGTGTGATGATTAGCACTGTTAGTGGAAACTAGTTAGAGTAGAATAGTGATATTAACTCTGCTAGTTAAGAATAGATTAGTGAAGTGTTGATAAGCTTTACTAGTTGAGAATTGAGTAATGAGGGATAATTGGGATCTTCCCGTAGGTGTCCCTGGTGGGCGGGGTTCCGCATTCTGTTTGCTGATTTTTTCTTTGTCATAGCCTGATTCGGCTCTAGGTGGGTAGCTAATCTGCTCTATGACTAAGTCTAGTTAGCTAAAGATCATTAAGCAAGGTGATAGGCTTACACTCAGCCGAAAGGATCAGTGACTAGTACTATCACCAGATGTGTTGTTTCTATCCTAGGTTCCCTACCAGATCCAAGGAAACTCAACAAGTTTTTGGGAAAAAATCAAATCCAAAAGGGAAGAACACCAGTTCAAGAGTCACTAGAGTTGCATACAGAACGTAACTTACGCTAGAAGGAAATTGATTCATCAAAGAGAGTGATGCATACTGATGCACCACACAGCATTAGACAGTAGTAACGAACCGAGAACCGGCTAAGAGTACCTAGTGTTAGTACAGCAACAATTAACATTAGAAATTAGCACTTATGGACTGAATGGTTCGATGTGCAACGAGGATGATCTGTCGACTAACTAACTAACTAACTAACTGCGTACACACTACAAAAGACTTGTGCAGTTTGTTAAGGAACGTTAGGAACGGACATTGTGTAGAGTGCAACCGGTCCATGATTAACTGTTAATACCACCGGTGTCTATTTCGGATGTTCATGAAATTGGATTACCAGAGGTCTACAGAGGCAAAGCAGTATCCGGCAAGATGGTTTCGGCAACGGGTGAGAAGTACATGGTCTGACGTAACGTGCTGTGGTCTATCTTTGCTGGGATCAGCTGACTGGGTTGCTGTCTGAGAGTCAGAGTCTACACACTTTATAGAACACGTCACACATTTTCTTCACATACACGTCTCATATACGTTACACTTTTATTTTAATCAATTACTCTTTATTAATTTCTAGAAGCAAGAGTTGTTGAATATGTTGCGTTGGGGAAGTATGAGAAGGGGGCATAGTACGACAGTGAGAGAGTGATAGGAAAAGGTGTCCATAGGCTGATGGAGTGTGTTGGACGGAAGCTGGTGGATTCTCCAGAATATTGAGAGGAAAAAAATATTATAATGTGGGTGTCGACTCTCTTCACTCCAGGGACGACACTGTAAAGGAGGACACGACATTATTGGGGGCTCGTCCGGGATCTTTGGACAGCGGGATCTCTCGTAAACGGGATCTTTGGACAGCGGGATCTCTCATAAACGTGATCTTTGTACAGCGGGATCTCCCGTAAACGGAATCCTTTGACAGCGAGATCTCCTGCAAACAGGAACCTTTGACAGTGGGATCTTCTGACAACGGGGTCTTTTGACACGGGATCCCTAGTTATAAGAGGGAGATATCATTTTGGAGAATCCAGCTAGAGTGAATGTGGATAGGGGTTAGGACAAATATCTTACCTTTTCACACTTCACACGTCTGCATAGGTCTGTGGTCCTGATTCTACTCTTGTCACTGAGTGAATGTGCTGTGTGTAGTAATATCTAGATTTATAGTACTTGTTCATATATCTGTATAGTAATTTGCAGTTATATTGTACTAGACCTGCTAGCTTACCTCTCTGTATAATGGCCACCCCTAAACTAACCACGTTAGAATTAAAGGCAAAGGGGGAAGAAATGGGATTGGGGGGTTCTGCTCTAACGGATTACATACAGGAAGTGGAGAGAGAGTATCGTCAAGCAGAAAGGGAAGATCGAAAGGCCGAGCTGGAATTGAGAAGGATGGAGTTGGAACAAGCAGCTAAGAAATTGGAAGCTGAGCAAGCAGCTAAGAAATTGGAAGCTGAACAAGCAGCTAAGAAATTGGAAGCTGAGCAAGCAGCTAGGAAATTGGAATCTGAGCAAGCAGCTAGGAAATTGGAAGCTGAGCAAGCTGCTAGGAAATTTGAAGCTGAGCAAGCAGCTAGGAAATTAGAAGCTGAACAAGAAGCACAGAAGAGGGAGCACGAGTACCGGATGCGGGAACTCGAGCTCAAGAGTCAATCTAATGGAGAAACTGAGGGAGCAGTTGGAGGTTCCTCCATCCCAGGGTCAACACCAGTAGGTGGACATGGGTACCATGCCATGAAGTTTCCTTTGGCGGTCTACGAGGAGGACAAAGAGAAGATTGACCAGTACCTTCAACGCTTCGAGGCTATGTCAGTTGCTATGGGTCTGGAGCGTAACAAATGGAATCTTAAGCTATCCCAGGGTTTATGCGGGACCGGATACGAGGTTTATTCTCGCCTGCCACCAGGACATGAGAACAATTATGACGAGTTAAAGACGGCTCTGCTGAAACGATTCGAGGTTACGTCACATACCTACCGGAAAAAATTTCGAGCAGCGAAACGAGAACCGGGAGAGTTGTTTGCCGCCTACAGTTTGCGTCTAAAATCTTATCTCCATAAGTGGATGGATTTGGCTGGGTTCGCACATGACTATGAGAGTCTGGAAGAGCTCATGGTGGTCGACCAGCTGAAGAAGCAAATGTCTAAACCTCTCAGGACGTTCCTGGGAGAACAAGGAGCGGAACGTATTGACCTCGTGACTAAATTAGCAGAACGGTTCGTCGAGGTACATGGGGAGGCAGGGGAGAACCTTTCCACCAACTCCAAAAGTCAAGAGAAACATGACAAGAAGAAAACCAAAAACTCAGGAACAAAAAAGTGGGAACCTTATGTGCAAAAATCAGAGGATAGTTCAGAGAAGAAGAAGGAGGGAAGCAAGAGCACTTCAAGCTCTACACCTAAACGACCGTGGTCGGAGAAGTGGTGTTCAATTTGTAAGTCACCCTCTCACAATACGAGGGACTGCAAATCGAAGGCTAAGAACCCTCACTTCACAGCATGTCAAGTGACTTCCAAGGAGGTTGTCACAGAAAATGCCAAGGTCAACAAGGAAGCTCGCCACCAGGAGAGCTCACTCAAGTCTGGCACTAGAAAATCTAGGACAGGGAAATGGTGCAACCAATGCCAGTCGAATACGCACAATGCTATTGACTGTAGGGGAAAGTCAGGAGACACTCAATTCGTCGTGTGCTCAGGAAAACCTAAGGTGGAGCCCACCGAACAGGTCGAGGCAGAGGTAGAGACTCCAGACCAGGAAAAACCACCTGTAGTGGAATTGGTAGAGGTTAACGGTCGTCAAGTGGAGTGTTTATACGACACAGGACTGGACGGGGAGGCCGTGATTTCTGCGGATCTGGTACATCCAGAACAATTCACAGGTGAGACATTGGATATACAGCCTGCACAGAAGAGTGCTGTAGTCATGAAGTTGCCTATTGCTAATGTGGAGATTCGGTCAAGGTACGTCACCGGCACCATCAAGGCCGCGGTATTGACCGATCCCATTTTTCCAGTCATCCTAGGTTGCCAGTATGTCTTTCTGGGAATGCCCAGGGAGCCAATCCATATGGGAGCAATGCAGACTCGCTCTCAGACGAAAACGGAAGAGGCAGACGCAATTGTGACTAACCCAATGCCGGGGGAGCTACAAACTGCCCAGAGTGAGGATGATACTTTACGTCCTTGCTACAGAAAGCTGCAGAAAAGTGCTGATCCACCAGGACGGGGGCAGTACTACATGAAGAATAGGATACTCTACAGGAGAGCAGGAAGGGGAGACAACCTATACGGTCAGTTGGTCGTCCCAAAAGCTCACAGGTCCCAGATTCTTCATATGGGGCATACCATCTCCTTTAGTGGACATATGGGTATTGCCGCCACCATGCAGCGGATTTCCTGCCACTACTATTGGCCGGGAATGACAGATGATGTGCGTCGGTATGTGAAGTCATGCCCTGAGTGCCAGAGGGTGGCACCAAAACACTGGACAGCACCGGTGGTGTTGGGTGAGATGCCCATCATGAACTCTCCTTTCGAGAGGGTAGCCATCGATATCGTGGGTCCACTTCCCAGGACTAGGAAGAGGAACATGTATATACTCACAATGGTGGATTGCTGTACAATGTGGGGTGAAGCCATACCGTTGACCACGATTGACTCGAAACGAGTGGCGGACGCACTGATGGAAGCCTTTACCAGATTAGGCTTTCCGGATCAAATTCTGACGGACAATGGATCTCAGTTTTGTGGAAAACTCATGGAGGAGGTATTTAGGGTGTTTCACTCTAACCACATACATACCAGCCCTTACCACCCTCAAGCCAATGGACAAGTAGAGCGCTTCAACGGCACGTTGATGACAATGCTCAGGAAACTAGCGCAGGAAAAACCTGATAGGTGGGATGAATATATCCCAGCAGCACTCTTTGCCTATCGGGAAGTTCCTCATGGCTCAACAGGACTACCACCCGCTACGTTGCTGTTTGGTCGTCCAATCAAAGGACCGTTGGAAGCCATGTTGAGGAGTTGGACTGAAGAGGGGACGTCAGAAGAAGTGATCTCATCCTACAAATACGTGGAGGAACTGAAAGAAAAACTCCACAAGGGATGGACTCTGGCAAATCAAAACTTGAAAAAGGCCAGGAAAAGACATGCGGCTTACTACAACCGTAGGTCTAAAGAAAGATCTCTAGAGGTGGGAGATAAAGTCTTGTTGCTACTCCCAACGGGAAACAACAAACTGGAGATAGGTTGGCAAGGACCATTTCCCGTGGAAAGGGTAATATCCAGAACCAACTATCAAATCCGGATCCGGGGAAAGTCGAAGATTTTCCATATCAATCTCTTGCGGAAATACGAAGAGAGACCCGGAGACAAGGCAGAGCACCTCATGGCAATGGCAGTTGCAGTGGAGACTGAAGTGGGAACCCGCGAGGGCAGGGAATATCCCTTGGTACACCAGGAAACCTATAGGGATGTACAAGTGAACCCTGATCTGACCTCCCAGGAGAGGGAAAGGATAACCCAGGTTCTCAAGTCTCATAAGGAGATACTGACTGATAAACCAGGACGAACGAGGTTGGTTGAGTTCGAGATGACTTTGACCACACAGGAGCCTGTTCGCCAAAAGGTTTACCCAGTGCCATTCTCTAAAGAAAAGGCCCTGGAGGAGGAAATACAAAAACTGCTGGAGGATGACGTGATTGCACCATCCACATCCCCATACAATGCAGGGGTAGTTTTGTTACGCAAACCAAGTGGAGAACACCGGTTGTGTATAGACTACCGACTTCTGAACAGTCACACACAATTTCAGGTGGAACCTTTGCCGAATCCAACTCAGCTATTCGCTAGGCTCCATAAGGCTCGGTACTTTTCAAAAGTGGATCGAGTCGGGGGTACTATCAGATACCAGTCAAACCGGAGATTCGACCACTGTTAGCTTTCAGTACACCCAGTGGACACTACGAATTCAAAGTCATGCCCTTTGGACTCAGCAATGCACCCAGTGTGTTTACACGCATGATGAGGACTTTACTAGATCCGTTACAGGATCCATCCGTCATCTCATTCATGGATGATATTCTGATTTCCAGTGACAGCTTGGATGACCACTTAAAATCCTTGGAGAGAGTGTTTAATAGGCTCAAGGAAGCAGGGCTTACTGCTCGTCCAACCAAGTGCATGATCGGTTACCAGACTCTGGAATTTCTAGGTCACACCATCACTCCAGGACACATTGTTCCAGAAGAGAAGAACCTGGAGAAAATCAGAAATGCACCAAGGCCAAAAACGAAGAAGGATGTGCGATCTTTTCTCTCGTTGTGTGGGTTCTACCACAAATTTATCCCACATTTCACTGAACTGGGAGCTCCGTTGACGGAAACCTTGAAAAAGGGATTACCGGATCAAATCATTTGGACACCAGAATGTGAGAATGCCTATAGTCAGTTAAAGGAGGCCTTGGTCAGCAAACCTGTATTACAGCTCCCTGACCTTTCCAAACCATTTGTGTTGAGAACGGATGCGAGTGTGATTGGAATTGGAGCCGCTTTGTTACAGGAAGGAAAAGACGATGCTTCGGGTTTGAAACCTGTGGCATGCGCAAGTAAGAAACTTCTACAGGCGGAGAGGAATTATTCAACCGTCGAGAGAGAGTGCTTGTCCCTCGTATGGGCAGTGCAAAAATTTCAGCCATATTTGTATGGAGTTAAGTTTCGGGTTCAGTCGGATCATCAGCCCCTGATGTTCCTGGCTACTTCTCAGAAGCTCAACGCCCGTTTGATGCGGTGGTCGTTGTTACTTCAACCATATAATTTCACAGTAGAGTACATTCCGGGGAAGGAGAATGTTGGAGCGGATTTCTTGTCAAGACACCCAGCTCCTGAAGAAGAGGAATGAATCATCTGGATTTAACTCATGGTGGAGAAGAGTGAGATGGACTACTCTCTTAATAGGGGGCCTATGTCACGAGCTCGCCATGAGTTAACCAGATAATAATACCGACGTTTGCTTGGCGTATATTTTCTAGGCCACAAAAGTCGTACTAACAGAGTAAACACAGCTGCACAGGTTACATCGTGTCAGCCCATAAACACATTTGGTGGTGAGTGAGAAGGAATGGATACAACGCGTTGGCAGTTCATAACAGTTAAAATCACATATAATTGGCCGCGCAGGATATGGAATGGTTCCGTTTGTCATCTATAGTTCCGGACATCAGACGGAATGGAGGTTTGACTGTCAGCACATGACAGAAAGTTGAGGGTGTTATTGAAAACAGTGGAACACCTGCCGGACATGAACAACGTCACGTGCACAATGTAAGCGTGTTTGGAAAACCATGATTGGCAGCTTGGTATCGAAACTCTTTGTTGGAACTCGACAGTAACTCTCTAGATTGTTTTGGATGTCAGAACCAGTGATGACAAATCTAACATTGAGGGAGCCAGAAGGGGGATGGATCCCTGACAGGGGATGATCTGCCAATGTGCCACCTGTGTGGGGGCATATAGGATAACGTCACGTGGCCAACTTTGGTAGGTTGCCATATAAACCCGAGTTGGGACCAACTAGGGGGACTTGAAAATGCTCTAGTCGGAGTGCCAGGGCACTGCAGTGCTTAGTGGAAATAATATCTACCGTGTGTTAATTAGTGACTTAATTTTACACGTGCCTATAATGGCAGATGTAGATATGATTGATAGGACTGCAGTAGTGCCATTTAAGGTATAACCTATTCTTATATTAGTTCTAATTAATATAGACTGTAGCCTTGTTAAAACTATAGTGTGATGATTAGCACTGTTAGTGGAAACTAGTTAGAGTAGAATAGTGATATTAACTCTGCTAGTTAAGAATAGATTAGTGAAGTGTTGATAAGCTTTACTAGTTGAGAATTGAGTAATGAGGGATAATTGGGATCTTCCCGTAGGTGTCCCTGGTGGGCGGGGTTCCGCATTCTGTTTGCTGATTTTTTCTTTGTCATAGCCTGATTCGGCTCTAGGTGGGTAGCTAATCTGCTCTATGACTAAGTCTAGTTAGCTAAAGATCATTAAGCAAGGTGATAGGCTTACACTCAGCCGAAAGGATCAGTGACTAGTACTATCACCAGATGTGTTGTTTCTATCCTAGGTTCCCTACCAGATCCAAGGAAACTCAACAAGTTTTTGGGAAAAAATCAAATCCAAAAGGGAAGAACACCAGTTCAAGAGTCACTAGAGTTGCATACAGAACGTAACTTACGCTAGAAGGAAATTGATTCATCAAAGAGAGTGATGCATACTGATGCACCACACAGCATTAGACAGTAGTAACGAACCGAGAACCGGCTAAGAGTACCTAGTGTTAGTACAGCAACAATTAACATTAGAAATTAGCACTTATGGACTGAATGGTTCGATGTGCAACGAGGATGATCTGTCGACTAACTAACTAACTAACTAACTGCGTACACACTACAAAAGACTTGTGCAGTTTGTTAAGGAACGTTAGGAACGGACATTGTGTAGAGTGCAACCGGTCCATGATTAACTGTTAATACCACCGGTGTCTATTTCGGATGTTCATGAAATTGGATTACCAGAGGTCTACAGAGGCAAAGCAGTATCCGGCAAGATGGTTTCGGCAACGGGTGAGAAGTACATGGTCTGACGTAACGTGCTGTGGTCTATCTTTGCTGGGATCAGCTGACTGGGTTGCTGTCTGAGAGTCAGAGTCTACACACTTTATAGAACACGTCACACATTTTCTTCACATACACGTCTCATATACGTTACACTTTTATTTTAATCAATTACTCTTTATTAATTTCTAGAAGCAAGAGTTGTTGAATATGTTGCGTTGGGGAAGTATGAGAAGGGGGCATAGTACGACAGTGAGAGAGTGATAGGAAAAGGTGTCCATAGGCTGATGGAGTGTGTTGGACGGAAGCTGGTGGATTCTCCAGAATATTGAGAGGAAAAAAATATTATAATGTGGGTGTCGACTCTCTTCACTCCAGGGACGACACTGTAAAGGAGGACACGAAATTATTGGGGGCTCGTCCGGGATCTTTGGACAGCGGGATCTCTCGTAAACGGGATCTTTGGACAGCGGGATCTCTCATAAACGTGATCTTTGTACAGCGGGATCTCCCGTAAACGGAATCCTTTGACAGCGAGATCTCCTGCAAACAGGAACCTTTGACAGTGGGATCTTCTGACAACGGGGTCTTTTGACACGGGATCCCTAGTTATAAGAGGGAGATATCATTTTGGAGAATCCAGCTAGAGTGAATGTGGATAGGGGTTAGGACAAATATCTTACCTGTTCACACTTCACACGTCTGCATAGGTCTGTGGTCCTGATTCTACTCTTGTCACTGAGTGAATGTGCTGTGTGTAGTAATATCTAGATTTATAGTACTTGTTCATATATCTGTATAGTAATTTGCAGTTATATTGTACTAGACCTGCTAGCTTACCTCTCTGTATAATGGCCACCCCTAAACTAACCACGTTAGAATTAAAGGCAAAGGGGGAAGAAATGGGATTGGGGGGTTCTGCTCTAACGGATTACATACAGGAAGTGGAGAGAGAGTATCGTCAAGCAGAAAGGGAAGATCGAAAGGCCGAGCTGGAATTGAGAAGGATGGAGTTGGAACAAGCAGCTAAGAAATTGGAAGCTGAGCAAGCAGCTAAGAAATTGGAAGCTGAACAAGCAGCTAAGAAATTGGAAGCTGAGCAAGCAGCTAGGAAATTGGAAGCTGAGCAAGCTGCTAGGAAATTTGAAGCTGAGCAAGCAGCTAGGAAATTAGAAGCTGAACAAGAAGCACAGAAGAGGGAGCACGAGTACCGGATGAGGGAACTCGAGCTCAAGAGTCAATCTAATGGAGAAACTGAGGGAGCAGTTGGAGGTTCCTCCATCCCAGGGTCAACACCAGTAGGTGGACATGGGTACCATGCCATGAAGTTTCCTTTGGCGGTCTACGAGGAGGACAAAGAGAAGATTGACCAGTACCTTCAACGCTTCGAGGCTATGTCAGTTGCTATGGGTCTGGAGCGTAACAAATGGAATCTTAAGCTATCCCAGGGTTTATGCGGGACCGGATACGAGGTTTATTCTCGCCTGCCACCAGGACATGAGAACAATTATGACGAGTTAAAGACGGCTCTGCTGAAACGATTCGAGGTTACGTCACATACCTACCGGAAAAAATTTCGAGCAGCGAAACGAGAACCGGGAGAGTTGTTTGCCGCCTACAGTTTGCGTCTAAAATCTTATCTCCATAAGTGGATGGATTTGGCTGGGTTCGCACATGACTATGAGAGTCTGGAAGAGCTCATGGTGGTCGACCAGCTGAAGAAGCAAATGTCTAAACCTCTCAGGACGTTCCTGGGAGAACAAGGAGCGGAACGTATTGACCTCGTGACTAAATTAGCAGAACGGTTCGTCGAGGTACATGGGGAGGAAGGGGAGAACCTTTCCACCAACTCCAAAAGTCAAGAGAAACATGACAAGAAGAAAACCAAAAACTCAGGAACAAAAAAGTGGGAACCTTATGTGCAAAAATCAGAGGATAGTTCAGAGAAGAAGAAGGAGGGAAGCAAGAGCACTTCAAGCTCTACACCTAAACGACCGTGGTCGGAGAAGTGGTGTTCAATTTGTAAGTCACCCTCTCACAATACGAGGGACTGCAAATCGAAGGCTAAGAACCCTCACTTCACAGCATGTCAAGTGACTTCCAAGGAGGTTGTCACAGAAAATGCCAAGGTCAACAAGGAAGCTCGCCACCAGGAGAGCTCACTCAAGTCTGGCACTAGAAAATCTAGGACAGGGAAATGGTGCAACCAATGCCAGTCGAATACGCACAATGCTATTGACTGTAGGGGAAAGTCAGGAGACACTCAATTCGTCGTGTGCTCAGGAAAACCTAAGGTGGAGCCCACCGAACAGGTCGAGGCCGAGGAAGAGACTCCAGACCAGGAAAAACCACCTGTAGTGGAATTGGTAGAGGTTAACGGTCGTCAAGTGGAGTGTTTATACGACACAGGACTGGACGGGGAGGCCGTGATTTCTGCGGATCTGGTACATCCAGAACAATTCACAGGTGAGACATTGGATATACAGCCTGCACAGAAGAGTGCTGTAGTCATGAAGTTGCCTATTGCTAATGTGGAGATTCGGTCAAGGTACGTCACCGGCACCATCAAGGCCGCGGTATTGACCGATCCCATTTTTCCAGTCATCCTAGGTTGCCGGTATGTCTTTCTGGGAATGCCCAGGGAGCCAATCCATATGGGAGCAATGCAGACTCGCTCTCAGACGAAAACGGAAGAGGCAGACGCAATTGTGACTAACCCAATGCCGGGGGAGCTACGAACTGCCCAGAGTGAGGATGATACTTTACGTCCTTGCTACAGAAAGCTGCAGAAAAGTGCTGATCCACCAGGACGGGGGCAGTACTACATGAAGAATAGGATACTCTACAGGAGAGCAGGAAGGGGAGACAACCTATACGGTCAGTTGGTCGTCCCAAAAGCTCACAGGTCCCAGATTCTTCATATGGGGCATACCATCTCCTTTAGTGGACATATGGGTATTGCCGCCACCATGCAGCGGATTTCCTGCCACTACTATTGGCCGGGAATGACAGATGATGTGCGTCGGTATGTGAAGTCATGCCCTGAGTGCCAGAGGGTGGCACCGAAACACTGGACAGCACCGGTGGTGTTGGGTGAGATGCCCATCATGAACTCTCCTTTCGAGAGGGTAGCCATCGATATCGTGGGTCCACTTCCCAGGACTAGGAAGAGGAACATGTATATACTCACAATGGTGGATTGCTGTACAATGTGGGGTGAAGCCATACCGTTGACCACGATTGACTCGAAACGAGTGGCGGACGCACTAATGGAAGCCTTTACCAGATTAGGCTTTCCGGATCAAATTCTGACGGACAATGGATCTCAGTTTTGTGGAAAACTCATGGAGGAGGTATTTAGGGTGTTTCACTCTAACCACATACATACCAGCCCTTACCACCCTCAAGCCAATGGACAAGTAGAGCGCTTCAACGGCACGTTGATGACAATGCTCAGGAAACTAGCGCAGGAAAAACCTGATAGGTGGGATGAATATATCCCAGCAGCACTCTTTGCCTATCGGGAAGTTCCTCATGGCTCAACAGGACTACCACCCGCTATGTTGCTGTTTGGTCGTCCAATCAAAGGACCGTTGGAAGCCATGTTGAGGAGTTGGACTGAAGAGGGGACGTCAGAAGAAGTGATCTCATCCTACAAATACGTGGAGGAACTGAAAGAAAAACTCCACAAGGGATGGACTCTGGCAAATCAAAACTTGAAAAAGGCCAGGAAAAGACATGCGGCTTACTACAACCGTAGGTCTAAAGAAAGATCTCTAGAGGTGGGAGATAAAGTCTTGTTGCTACTCCCAACGGGAAACAACAAACTGGAGATAGGTTGGCAAGGACCATTTCCCGTGGAAAGGGTAATATCCAGAACCAACTATCAAATCCGGATCCGGGGAAAGTCGAAGATTTTCCATATCAATCTCTTGCGGAAATACGAAGAGAGACCCGGAGACAAGGCAGAGCACCTCATGGCAATGGCAGTTGCAGTGGAGACTGAAGTGGGAACCCGCGAGGGCAGGGAATATCCCTTGGTACACCAGGAAACCTATAGGGATGTACAAGTGAACCCTGATCTGACCTCCCAGGAGAGGGAAAGGATAACCCAGGTTCTCAAGTCTCATAAGGAGATACTGACTGATAAACCAGGACGAACGAGGTTGGTTGAGTTCGAGATGACTTTGACCACACAGGAGCCTGTTCGCCAAAAGGTTTACCCAGTGCCATTCTCTAAAGAAAAGGCCCTGGAGGAGGAAATACAAAAACTGCTGGAGGATGACGTGATTGCACCATCCACATCCCCATACAATGCAGGGGTAGTTTTGTTACGCAAACCAAGTGGAGAACACCGGTTGTGTATAGACTACCGACTTCTGAACAGTCACACACAATTTCAGGTGGAACCTTTGCCGAATCCAACTCAGCTATTCGCTAGGCTCCATAAGGCTCGGTACTTTTCAAAAGTGGATCTGAGTCGGGGGTACTATCAGATACCAGTCAAACCGGAGATTCGACCACTGTTAGCTTTCAGTACACCCAGTGGACACTACGAATTCAAAGTCATGCCCTTTGGACTCAGCAATGCACCCAGTGTGTTTACACGCATGATGAGGACTTTACTAGATCCGTTACAGGATCCATCCGTCATCTCATTCATGGATGATATTCTGATTTCCAGTGACAGCTTGGATGACCACTTAAAATCCTTGGAGAGAGTGTTTAATAGGCTCAAGGAAGCAGGGCTTACTGCTCGTCCAACCAAGTGCATGATCGGTTACCAGACTCTGGAATTTCTAGGTCACACCATCACTCCAGGACACATTGTTCCAGAAGAGAAGAACCTGGAGAAAATCAGAAATGCACCAAGGCCAAAAACGAAGAAGGATGTGCGATCTTTTCTCTCGTTGTGTGGGTTCTACCACAAATTTATCCCACATTTCACTGAACTGGGAGCTCCGTTGACGGAAACCTTGAAAAAGGGATTACCGGATCAAATCATTTGGACACCAGAATGTGAGAATGCCTATAGTCAGTTAAAGGAGGCCTTGGTCAGCAAACCTGTATTACAGCTCCCTGACCTTTCCAAACCATTTGTGTTGAGAACGGATGCGAGTGTGATTGGAATTGGAGCCGCTTTGTTACAGGAAGGAAAAGACGATGCTTCGGGTTTGAAACCTGTGGCATGCGCAAGTAAGAAACTTCTACAGGCGGAGAGGAATTATTCAACCGTCGAGAGAGAGTGCTTGTCCCTCGTATGGGCAGTGCAAAAATTTCAGCCATATTTGTATGGAGTTAAGTTTCGGGTTCAGTCGGATCATCAGCCCCTGATGTTCCTGGCTACTTCTCAGAAGCTCAACGCCCGTTTGATGCGGTGGTCGTTGTTACTTCAACCATATAATTTCACAGTAGAGTACATTCCGGGGAAGGAGAATGTTGGAGCGGATTTCTTGTCAAGACACCCAGCTCCTGAAGAAGAGGAATGAATCATCTGGATTTAACTCATGGTGGAGAAGAGTGAGATGGACTACTCTCTTAATAGGGGGCCTATGTCACGAGCTCGCCATGAGTTAACCAGATAATAATACCGACGTTTGCTTGGCGTATATTTTCTAGGCCACAAAAGTCGTACTAACAGAGTAAACACAGCTGCACAGGTTACATCGTGTCAGCCCATAAACACATTTGGTGGTGAGTGAGAAGGAATGGATACAACGCGTTGGCAGTTCATAACAGTTAAAATCTCATATAATTGGCCGCGCAGGATATGGAATGGTTCCGTTTGTCATCTATAGTTCCGGACATCAGACGGAATGGAGGTTTGACTGTCAGCACATGACAGAAAGTTGAGGGTGTTATTGAAAACAGTGGAACACCTGCCGGACATGAACAACGTCACGTGCACAATGTAAGCGTGTTTGGAAAACCATGATTGGCAGCTTGGTATCGAAACTCTTTGTTGGAACTCGACAGTAACTCTCTAGATTGTTTTGGATGTCAGAACCAGTGATGACAAATCTAACATTGAGGGAGCCAGAGGGGGGATGGATCCCTGACAGGGGATGATCTGCCAATGTGCCACCTGTGTGGGGGCATATAGGATAACGTCACGTGGCCAACTTTGGTAGGTTGCCATATAAACCCGAGTTGGGACCAACTAGGGGGACTTGAAAATGCTCTAGTCGGAGTGCCAGGGCACTGCAGTGCTTAGTGGAAATAATATCTACCGTGTGTTAATTAGTGACTTAATTTTACACGTGCCTATAATGGCAGATGTAGATATGATTGATAGGACTGCAGTAGTGCCATTTAAGGTATAACCTATTCTTATATTAGTTCTAATTAATATAGACTGTAGCCTTGTTAAAACTATAGTGTGATGATTAGCACTGTTAGTGGAAACTAGTTAGAGTAGAATAGTGATATTAACTCTGCTAGTTAAGAATAGATTAGTGAAGTGTTGATAAGCTTTACTAGTTGAGAATTGAGTAATGAGGGATAATTGGGATCTTCCCGTAGGTGTCCCTGGTGGGCGGGGTTCCGCATTCTGTTTGCTGATTTTTTCTTTGTCATAGCCTGATTCGGCTCTAGGTGGGTAGCTAATCTGCTCTATGACTAAGTCTAGTTAGCTAAAGATCATTAAGCAAGGTGATAGGCTTACACTCAGCCGAAAGGATCAGTGACTAGTACTATCACCAGATGTGTTGTTTCTATCCTAGGTTCCCTACCAGATCCAAGGAAACTCAACAAGTTTTTGGGAAAAAATCAAATCCAAAAGGGAAGAACACCAGTTCAAGAGTCACTAGAGTTGCATACAGAACGTAACTTACGCTAGAAGGAAATTGATTCATCAAAGAGAGTGATGCATACTGATGCACCACACAGCATTAGACAGTAGTAACGAACCGAGAACCGGCTAAGAGTACCTAGTGTTAGTACAGCAACAATTAACATTAGAAATTA
Organism: Cepaea hortensis; assembly: GCA_963921405.1. Lineage (NCBI taxonomy): Eukaryota > Metazoa > Mollusca > Gastropoda > Stylommatophora > Helicidae > Cepaea > Cepaea hortensis. Next base: position 49,207,741 of record OY992888.1, read on the forward strand.
GCACTTATGGACTGAATGGTTCGATGTGCAACGAGGATGATCTGTCGACTAACTAACTAACTAACTAACTGCGTACACACTACAAAAGACTTGTGCAGTTTGTTAAGGAACGTTAGGAACGGACATTGTGTAGAGTGCAACCGGTCCATGATTAACTGTTAATACCACCGGTGTCTATTTCGGATGTTCATGAAATTGGATTACCAGAGGTCTACAGAGGCAAAGCAGTATCCGGCAAGATGGTTTCGGCAACGGATGAGAAGTACATGGTCTGACGTAACGTGCTGTGGTCTATCTTTGCTGGGATCAGCTGACTGGGTTGCTGTCTGAGAGTCAGAGTCTACACACTTTATAGAACACGTCACACATTTTCTTCACATACACGTCTCATATACGTTACACTTTTATTTTAATCAATTACTCTTTATTAATTTCTAGAAGCAAGAGTTGTTGAGTATGTTGCGTTGGGGAAGTATGAGAAGGGGGCATAGTACGACAGTGAGAGAGTGATAGGAAAAGGTGTCCATAGGCTGATGGAGTGTGTTGGACGGAAGCTGGTGGATTCTCCAGAATATTGAGAGGAAAAAAATATTATAATGTGGGTGTCGACTCTCTTCACTCCAGGGACGACACTGTAAAGGAGGACACGACACTAGGCAGGCCCCATTAACAAAGGTACGGACACAAAGACATACCAGTTTTGACTTCCTTGGTGTAGTTATTGGGGAACCAGCCAGTGCGTCCATTCAATGTTCCTTCCCACCATCCTCCTTCCAGACACTGTGTAACAGTTATAATGTCACCTTTCTTGAAGCAAAGCTGCAAGAGAAACAGAATAAGCGTGACTATTAATGCTGACAGTTCGTATAAAGCTGCAACAGAAACAGAATAAGCGTGACTACTGATGCTGACAGCTCGTATAAAGCTGAGCTGATACTGATGTCTATGTAGCTCAGGAATTTGTCAAACAACATGCTTTCTTTGTTCCACATCAAAAACTGACATTTTTCATTGTTAAAAACATTGCTACTGGTACTATTGGGGTTGGAACTCTTCGCTGGCTTCTGAGGACGGGGACTGGTGCTTATGGGAATGCCCCGAATGCTGTGATGTCGGTTCCTAAATCAATCAATCAATCAATCAATCTATGTCTAATCACCAGCACCTTTACATGTCAAAGCAATGCAGTTCCATATCACAACACTGACACCTTTCTATGTCCATTGTCACACACTGACACCTTTCTGTGTCCATTGTCACACACTGACACCTTTCTGTGTCCATTGTCACACACTGACACCTTTCTATGTCCATTGTCACACACTGACATCTTTCTATGTCCATTGTCACACACTGACATCTTTCTATGTCCATTGTCACACACTGACACCTTTCTATGTCCATTGTCACACACTGACATCTTTCTATGTCCATTGTCACACACTGACACCTTTCTATGTCCATTGTCACACACTGACATCTTTCTATGTCCATTGTCACACACTGACATCTTTCTATGTCCATTGTCACACACTGACATCTTTCTATGTCCATTGTCACACACTGACATATTTCTATGTCCATTGTCACACACTGACATCTTTCTATGTCCATTGTCACACACTGACATCTTTCTATGTCCATTGTCACACACTGACACCTTTCTATGTCCATTGTCACACACTGACACCTTTCTATGTCTATTGTCACACACTGACACCTTTCTATATCCATTGTAACACACTGACACCTTTCTATGTCCATTGTCACACACTGACATCTTTCTATGTCTATTGTCACACACTGACACCTTTCTATGCCCATAGTCAGTGTCCATGTTTGCCAACAAACTTGGCATCCAGAGGCAGTTCCTGTTGACATTCTTCTTACATGGTTAAACCATCTGATTTCTTTTTTCTGTTTGTACAAGTTGTTGCCATTTGCTTCTTTATTTGTTCTGTCTGATTCTGTCTCTACTAGCAACTTCCAATGCTTACTCAAACAATACATTTAATTTATTTTAGTCTTTTAGGATTTATATGATGCTGGATGCTGAAGATTGATGATGCTGGAGATATATGATGCTGAAGATATATGATAATGGTTACAGATGCTGGAGATAGATGATGATGTTGGAAGATAGATGATGCTGGAGATAGATGATGCTGGAGACAGACAATGCTGGAGATAGATGATGCCGGAGATAGATGATGCTGGAGACAGATGATGCTGGAGATAGACAATGTTGGAAGATATATCAAGTGACTTGTTTACCTTCCCATTTCCTTCCCATTCCTTTCACTACCTCAAAAATATTCTTAAGTCATGCTGTGTATTACCTGACAGAAAATATGTCCTTTTCAAAGTAAGCACAAAAATTTAGAAAACCTAAAAAAAAAATTAACTGAAATCTGAGAAATGGAAACTCCCTGAGCCAGGTAAACTGGGTAAGCCCATGTCAACAAGTGAGCAGCACTGCCAACAACAAACATGTGTGAACATGCATACTGTGTTCTTACATGAATAGAAGTGTACTCCTGGTGAGAGACAGAACTGAGGGGAAGGTAGGGGAGGGAAGAAAAAGAGTGAAAGTGAGAGACAGACAGAGAAAAAGAGACAAATAGAGAAAGATCTGTGTCTTTACATGACACAGACATAGAGAAAGGAGAGGGGGCATGGGGGGGGGGGGGGGGGGAGGGAGAGAGAAAGATGAAAGAGGTGGGAAGAAAAAGTGACAGATGAAGAGAAACACACAGGTTGTAAGAGAGACCCACCTACAGACAGACATGTATTTACATGTATTCATAATAACATATGAACGAACGAACGAACAAACGAACAAACGAACGAACGAACGAACTTTATTTTAAAAGGGTAACAAATTGGGCATGCAGGCCCGTCTTACATCCGGCCCTTTCGATCACTCATCTTTCATTCATCAAATGTGCATGTTACATTCACATAGGGAAAAAAAAACATTGTCAAATTGATTTTGTAAGCATAAACAATGCATATTATGCATGGTACATTCACATGGGAAAGGGTGGGGGAGAGAAGGAGAGACAGAGAGCATGGCAGACAAACAAGCAGACAGACAGGGGTGGGGGAGAGAAGGAGAGACAGAGAGCATGGCAGACAAACAAGCAGACAGACAGGGGTGGGGGAGAGAAGGAGAGACAGAGAGCATGGCAGACAAACAAGCAGACAGACAGGGGTGGGGGAGAGAAGGAGAGACAGAGAGCATGGCAGACAAACAAGCAGACAGACAGGGGTGGGGGAGAGCAGGAGAGACAGAGAGCATGGCAGACAAACAAGCAGACAGACAGGGGTGGGGGAGAGAAGGAGAGACAGAGAGCATGGCAGACAAACAAGCAGACAGACAGGGGTGGGGAAGAGAAGGAGAGACAGAGAGCATGGCAGACAAACAAGCAGACAGACAGGGGTGGGGGAGAGAAGGAGAGGCAGAGAGCATGGCAGACAAACAAGCAGACAGACAGGGGTGGGGAAGAGAAGGAGAGACAGAGAGCATGGCAGACAAACAAGCAGACAGACAGGGGTGGGGAAGAGAAGGAGAGACAGAGAGCATGGCAGACAAACAAGCAGACAGACAGGGGTGGGGGAGAGAAGGAGAGACAGAGAGCATGGCAGACAAACAAGCAGACAGACAGGGGTGGGGGAGAGAAGGAGAGACAGAGAGCATGGCAGACAAACAAGCAGACAGACAGGGGTGGGGGAGAGAAGGAGAGACAGAGAGCATGGCAGACAAACAAGCAGACAGAGGTGGGGGAGAGAAGGAGAGACAGAGAGCATGGCAGACAAACAAGCAGACAGACAGGGGTGGAGGAGAGAAGGAGAGACAGAGAGCATGGCAGACAAACAAGCAGACAGACAGGGGTGGGGGAGAGAAGGAGAGACAGAGAGCATGGCAGACAAACAAGCAGACAGACAGGGGTGGGGAAGAGAAGGAGAGACAGAGAGCATGGCAGACAAACAAGCAGACAGACAGGGGTGGGGAAGAGAAGGAGAGACAGAGAGCATGGCAGACAAACAAGCAGACAGACAGGGGTGGGGGAGAGAAGGAGAGACAGAGAGCATGGCAGACAAACAAGCAGACAGACAGGGGTGGGGAAGCAACGAAACATTTGTTCTGTCATAAGCAATGGATTATTATTTGAGAGAGCTGTCAGAGAGAAAGATGAACCAGATGGAAAGAAGAAGCAATGGAGGAAGAGAGACCCACTGACAGGCAGACACATGTTTTTACATGTATTCCTCATAACACATGAGAGAGAGTGAGTGAGGAGGAAGAGAGATAGAGAGAGTGTGTGACAGACAGAAACGGACAGAGAAACAGAGAGAAAGAGAGAGAGAGACAAACTGACAGAGATATACAGACAGACAGACAGGCAGACAGGCAGTCAGGCAGTCAGACAGACAGCTGAGGTAACAAAATGACATTTGTTCTGTCATAAGTACTGGATTATTATGTGACAAATGTAAACAATAAACCCTGGATTCTGCAATGACAACATTGTAACTAAAGATGGACGAGACTGAAGAAGGTTCCCTAAACACTTCACTGAGATCTCTTCTCTTTTCCCCCACCCTCTTTTTCTGTGTCATCTCACTACATCCCTCCTTCCCTCTGTCTCTACCCCTCATATTCCCTCAGTCCCTCTTCAATACAAGAAACAAACATAAACACACAGAAGCAGCTACACCCATTGGACCTGTGTCAACAAGAAGCAACACTGCCAACAACAAGACGAGCACACACCCAGACGGACATGTACTTACATGAACAGAAATGCACTCCTCGTCAGCAACACAAATTCACACAAGTGGAGATAAAATACACTCAAGTGCTTACATCAGTTCAAGTGTTTTTTTGGCTGATATTATTTTTGGTCTAAGTAATGGGGGAAGTTTGGAGGGAGGCAGGCAAGAGATTAGACCCTCAGCCAATCCGTGCCTGGCTACTGATGACATGAAGGATGTTTATTTTACATAAATACAAGTAGAGCAGGCTCTGAGATTAACTGGCTGAGGGGCATGGAGGAAGGGACAGGCTCTGAGATTAACTGGCTGAGGGGCATGGAGGAAGGGACAGGCTCTGAGATTAACTGGCTGAGGGGCATGGAGGAAGGGACAGGCTCTGAGATTAACTGGCTGAGGGGCATGGAGGAAGGGACAGGCTCTGAGATTAACTGGCTGAGGGGCATGGAGGAAGGGACAGGCTCTGAGATTAACTGGCTGAGGGGCATGGAGGAAGGGACAGGCTCTGAGATTAACTGGCTGAGGGGCATGGAGGAAGGGACAGGCTCTGAGATTAACTGGCTGAGGGGCATGGAGGAAGGGACAGGCTCTGAGATTAACTGGCTGAGGGGCATGGAGGAAGGGACAGGCTCTGAGATTAACTGGCTGAGGGGCATGGAGGAAGGGACAGGCTCTGAGATTAACTGGCTGAGGGGCATGGAGGAAGGGACAGGCTCTGAGATTAACTGGCTGAGGGGCATGGAGGAAGGGACAGGCTCTGAGATTAACTGGCTGAGGGGCATGGAGGAAGGGACAGGCTACCCAGGATATGTTTGGATAATGTGTTATGTTTGTGCTCCTCAACACCTCCTCCCCCTCACATATTCACTCACTTCACACATGTGTGTGTGTGTGTGCACGCGCACACGCACATCAAGTCAAAAGCGATGAAACAAGACAAGAACACTATGCAGGGGGAACAGATGAATAGTCACCCAACACAGAACTGGTTACACGCTGACGGAGGCACTGAGAAGGGGATTTGAACACTTATGGACTTAACATGCACTGAGGCTAATCTGACAATTAACTAATTAACTATACATATGTGTGTACCACACAAGCACCCATACACACATACTTGTGTGTGTGTGTATGTCTGCACACATCCCAGCACATATACATATGTAGATACGATCATCAAGAAAAAGGAGAAAATATAACTGGAATACTGAAACAAATTAGAATACATTCCCTGGGTTAACCTTCAATAAAACATGATAGTACTGGCATATTTATGAGGAAAGGGCATTGGAGACCTAACAGCTTCCATTAGTGCTACCAGGTGATTCTCGGTGGACTCAACATCCCTTCTATGACACCGGTTCCACTATCATGCAATATTATGCTCATAGGTCAAGACTGCAACACAGGAAGCTTTAGAAATTACTATCAACTATACTGTACTTCCTTTCTTCTCTTGGTTGTTGGGGTATTTCTTCCAACTACTAACTCACTGTACTCTTTATGGCTTGTATTTAAATTACCCTCTCCAAGACTGCCCAAAATACGACATATCTAGGCAAACCTTCTGGCCTAGAGAAACAACAGTGGAAGATAAACTCTATGGACCGCTGAGTGAACTAAAACAAAGACAGTCACATTCAGACAAGAGACAACATTACAGTTATAGACACATTTCAAGCGAACAAGAGAAGAAGAAAAAACAGCCCTCTCATATAATGTTCTTAGACTACATGTAAAGCATATCTGGTATAGAAAACAGTAAACTGGATCTCTAGAACCAGTTTGTGATAATGCACTTAACAAACATAAGCTTATTCACCTCATCATTGTTGTCTCCCTTGAAGTTATGCAAAGCCTTGACATGCTTGGGCTGTTGTCCCCCCACTTCTGCCATAGCAGGACCCTGGGAGTGAGGGAACTTGGTCTGAGGTCGAGGGGTCGCAGGAACTTCCAGCTGAAAATCAGAAGAGAAGAAAATACAACTTCACATTTTTCTTGGAGAGTTGAGAGGACGTCAAACAGGAGAAACCTTTCTTAACTGTCAACTGGACATTTGTCTTGGAGAGTTGAGAGGAGTCAGACAGGAGAAACCTTTCTTAACTGTCAACTGGACATTTGTCTTGGAGAGTTGAGAGGAGTCAGACAGGAGAAACCTTTCTTAACTGTCAACTGGACATTTGTCTTGGAGAGTTGAGAGGACGTCAGACAGGAGAAACCTTTCTTAACTGTCAACTGGACATTTGTCTTGGAGAGTTGAGAGGAGTCAGACAGGAGAAACCTTTCTTAACTGTCAACTGGACATTTGTCTTGGAGAGTTGAGAGGACGTCAGACAGGAGAAACCTTTCTTAACTGTCAACTGGACATTTGTCTTGGAGAGTTGAGAGGACGTCAGACAGGAGAAACCTTTCTTAACTGTCAACTGGACATTTGTCTTGGAGAGTTGAGAGGACGTCAGACAGGAGAAACCTTTCTTAACTGTCACTGGACTTTTTGTTTTGTACACGCGCGCGCGCACACACACACTCTCTCTCTCTCTCTCTCTCTCTCTCTACTTCTAGTAGCACTGGACTGAATTTTGTGTGTAGATTACCTTTCCCTATTACCAGTGTTCCTAACCATCAGGCAAACCCACTCTCACTTCAGAGGTAAGAACTGAACTTGGATGACTATGTGACCAGACCAGTTCATTACCCTCTATGCCAGCCATGACACACATGCCTACAAGAGTAAACACTGAACTACCCGTTTCCCATGCTATTGTAGCATACTGGGGTTATGGAGCTAGATCCATATTTTCTTGACCAAACGAAGCTCCATGGGTCATGTGGTCAGTATCACTCCATGTGTCTGACCAACCAGAACATTTTCTGGTGCAACCAAAAGCTCTCAGCATCACATGCAGCATCATGAGCAGGCTCTAGTCTGGGGCTAATAAAGGGAGGATCAACCAGTGTTCCCACTTTGATGAAGCCTGCCAATTACTAGACACTTCATACACTGCACAAGTATCCCAGCAATTTCTCACAATTGTGGTAAATATTGATCACCCATAACACCAGCAAGCAAGTTCAGGTAAGCTTCTGAGAACATACATCTTTCCTGTGGTAACATAGATGTGAGTCATGGACCATTTCCCAATCATTAGAGAAGAGAATTGGGCAAAAGAACAGCAGTGATATTCTACCAGACTGACTGACTGACTCATTGACTGACTGACTAACTAACTAACTAACATATGGATGTACTAAACATCCCAGTAGCTTAGAAACTAACATACATTGGCCATACCAAACGTCCCAGCAGCATAGAAACACAGATCCCAGAAGAGGCAGGAGTCGGCCAACACAAACATGGACACGGGACATTGCACGTGGGTTCGTGAGGTAGGAGAAATGGTAAAATTATCCGGAGGTTTTCGGCACAAGGTCGTGCATCATGATGAAGGTTAATAATCAGCATTTCAATCTTGCACTGCCGAGGCACAGTTGCTAGCATGCTTGTCTACCAGTCAGTGGTCATGCTTGTCTACCAGTCAGTGGTCATGCTTGTCTACCAGTCAGTGGTCATGCTTGTCTACCAGTCAGTGGTCATGCTTGTCTACCAGTCAGTGGTCATGCTTGTCTACCAGTCAGTGGTCATGCTTGTCTACCAGTCAGTGGTCATGCTTGTCTACCAGTCAGTGGTCATGCTTGTCTACCAGTCAGTGGTCATGCTTGTCTACCAGTCAGTGGTCATGCTTGTCTACCAGTCAGTGGTCATGCTTGTCTACCAGTCAGTGGTCATGCTTGTCTACCAGTCAGTGGTCATGCTTGTCTACCAGTCAGTGGTCATGAAATGAAGCAGATTTTAAAAATTGACCTGGGCTTACTTGTCAACCCAGCCAGGAAAGCACCGGTAAATGTTTTGGAAAATAAAGATCACCTGTCTGATGTCGACAACATCACCCCTGAGTGCCAACTGGTACATACAAACATGGATCTAGCACCATCTGCCTAACCATGTCTCAATATATGTAACAAAGGACCCCTACAAGTCACTGTACCCACTGCTTCAAGCATTCAGTGTGTGTAACAAAGGACCCCTACAAGTCACTGTACCCACTGCTTCAAGCATTCAGTGTGTGTAACAATTGTTCCCTACAAGTCACTGTACCCACTGCTTCAAGAACTCAGTGTGTGTAACAATGGTCCCCTACAAGTCACTGTACCCACTGCTTCAAGCATTCAGTGTGTGTAACAATGGTCCCCTACAAGTAACTGTACCCACTGCTTCAAGCATTCAGTGTGTGTAACAATTGTTCCCTACAAGTCACTGTACCCACTGCTTCAAGCACTCAGTGTGTGTAACAATGGTCCCCTACAAGTCACTGTACCAACTGCTTCAAGCACTCAGTGTGTGTAACAATGGTCCCCTACAAGTCACTGTACCCACTGCTTCAAGCATTCAGTGTGTGTAAAAATTGTTCCCTACAAGTCACTGTACCCACTGCTTCAAGCATTCAGTGTGTGTAACAAAGGACCCCTACAATTCACTGTACCAACTGCTTCAAGCATTCAGTGTGTGTAACAATGGTCCCCTACAAGTCACTGTACCCACTGCTTCAAGCACTCAATGTGTGTAACAAGGTTCCCCTACAATTCACTGTACCTACTGCTTCGAGCACTCAATGAACATTCTTGTAAAGAGAATATTGTATGACTACCTGGATGAAACTAGTCACCACCAGTTCAATTGTGCAAGAGCGAAGAACAGGATTCTACAACACCAACGTAAGGCAGACGTGAAGAACAGGGTTCCACAACATCAACATAATGCTGAAGTGAAGAACAGGGTTCTACAATACATCAACATAAGGTTGAAGTGAAGAATAGGGTTCTACAATACATCAACATAAGGCTGAAGTGAAGAACAGGGTTCCATAACATCAACATAATGCTGAAGTGAAGAACAGGGTTCTACAACACCAATGTAATGAATGTTGAAGTGAAGAACAGGGTTCTACAACAATACTAACGTTAAGGTTGAAGTGAAGAACAGGGTTCTAAAACACCAATGTAATGCTGAAGTGAAGAACAGGGTTCTACAATATATCAACATAAGGTTGAAGTGAAGAACAGGGTTCTACAACACCATCATAAGGCTGAAGTGAAGAACAGGGTTCCACAACACCAACGTAGGGCTGAGCCTATCCTGCAGTCATGTGACTACCAACTAACAATCCAACCTCAAAGGGGATTTGAAGGAAGGGCCATCAGACCAGTAGTTGTGCATTAGCCATGACACAGCCAGGGACCATCAGACCAGTAGTTGTGCATTAGCCATGACACAGCCAGGGACCATCAGACCAGTAGTAGTGCATTAGTCATGACACAGCCAGGGACCATCAGACCAGTAGTAGTGCATTAGTCATGACACAGCCAGGGACCATCAGACCAGTAGTTGTGCATTAGCCATGACACAGCCAGGGACCATCAGACCAGTAGTTGTGCATTAGCCATGACACAGCCAGGGACCATCAGACCAGTAGTTGTGCATTAGCCATGACACACCCAGGGACCATCAGACCAGTAGTTGTGCATTAGCCATGACACAGCCAGGGACCATCAGACCACTAGTTGTGCATTAGCCATGACACAGCCAGGGACCATCAGACCAGTAGTTGTACATTAGCCATGACACAGCCAGGGACCATCAGACCAGTAGTTGTGCATTAGTCATGACACAACCAGGGACCATCATACCACTAGTTGTGCATTAGCCATGACACAGCCAGGGACCATCAGACCAGTAGTTGTGCATTAGCCATGACACAGCCAGGGACCATCAGACCAGTAGTAGTGCATTAGCCATGACACAGCCAGGGACCATCAGACCAGTAGTTGTGCATTAGCCATGACACAGCCAGGGACCATCAGACCAGTAGTTGTGCATTAGCCATGACACAGCCAGGGACCATCAGACCAGTAGTTGTGCATTAGTCATGACACAGCCAGGGACCATCAGACCAGTAGTTGTGCATTAGTCATGACACAGGCAGGGACCATCAGACCAGTAGTAGTGCATTAGCCATGACACAGCCAGGGACCATCAGACCAGTAGTTGTGCATTAGCCATGACACAGCCAGGGACCATCAGACCAGTAGTTGTGCATTAGCCATGACACAGCCAGGGACCATCAGACCAGTAGTTGTGCATTAGCCATGACACAGCCAGGGACCATCAGACCAGTAGTTGTGCATTAGCCATGACACAGCCAGGGACCATCAGACCAGTAGTAGTGCATTAGCCATGACACAGCCAGGGACCATCAGACCAGTAGTTGTGCATTAGCCATGACACAGCCAGGGACCATCAGACCAGTAGTAGTGCATTAGCCATGACACAGCCAGGGACCATCAGACCAGTAGTTGTGCATTAGCCATGACACAGCCAGGGACCATCAGACCAGTAGTTGTGCATTAGCCATGACACAGCCAGGGTCCATCATCCCAGTAGTTGTGCATTAGCCATGACACAGCCAGGGACTGACACAACCATCAGACCAGTAGTTGTGCATTAGCCATGACACAGCCAGGGACCATCAGACCAGTAGTTGTGCATTAGCCATGACACAGCCAGGGACCATCAGACCAGTAGTTGTGCATTAGCCATGACACAGCCAGGGACCATCAGACCAGTAGTTGTGCATTAGTCATGACACAGCCAGGGACCATCAGACCAGTAGTTGTGCATTAGTCATGACACAACCAGGGACCATCAGACCAGTAGTTGTGCATTAGCCATGACACAGCCAGGGACCATCAGACCAGTAGTTGTGCATTAGTCATGACACAGCCAGGGACCATCAGACCAGTAGTTGTGCATTAGCCATGACACAACCAGGGACCATCAGACCAGTAGTTGTGCATTAGTCATGACACAGCCAGGGACCATCAGACCAGTAGTTGTGCATTAGCCATGACACAGCCAGGGACCATCAGACCAGTAGTTGTGCATTAGTCATGACACAGGCAGGGACCATCAGACCAGTAGTTGTGCATTAGCCATGACACAACCAGGGACCATCAGACCACTAGTTGTGCATTAGCCATGACACAGCCAGGGACCATCAGACCAGTAGTTGTGCATTAGCCATGACACAACCAGGGACCATCAGACCACTAGTTGTGCATTAGCCATGACACAGCCAGGGACCATCAGACCAGTAGTTGTGCATTAGCCATGACACAGCCAGGGACCATCAGACCAGTAGTTGTGCATTAGCCATGACACAGCCAGGGACCATCAGACCAGTAGTTGTGCATTAGCCATGACACAGCCAGGGACCATCAGACCAGTAGTTGTGCATTAGTCATGACACAGCCAGGGACCATCAGACCAGTAGTTGTGCATTAGCCATGACACAGCCAGGGACCATCAGACCAGTAGTTGTACATTAGCCATGACACAGCCAGGGACCATCAGACCAGTAGTTGTGCATTAGCCATGACACAGCCAGGGACCATCAGACCAGTAGTTGTACATTAGCCATGACACAGCCAGGGACCATCAGACCAGTAGTTGTGCATTAGCCATGACACAGCCAGGGACCATCAGACCAGTAGTTGTGCATTAGCCATGACACAGCCAGGGACCATCAGACCAGTAGTTGTGCATTAGCCATGACACAGCCAGGGACCATCAGACCAGTAGTTGTGCATTAGCCATGACACAGCCAGGGACCATCAGACCAGTAGTTGTGCATTAGCCATGACACAGCCAGGGACCATCAGACCAGTAGTTGTGCATTAGCCATGACACAGCCAGGGACCATCAGACCAGTAGTTGTACATTAGCCATGACACAGCCAGGGACCATCAGACCAGTAGTTGTGCATTAGCCATGACACAGCCAGGGACCATCAGACCAGTAGTTGTGCATTAGTCATGACACAGCCAGGGAACATCAGACCAGTAGTAGTGCATTAGTCATGACACACCCAGGGACCATCAGACCAGTAGTTGTGCATTAGCCATGACACAGCCAGGGACCATCAGACCAGTAGTTGTGCATTAGCCATGACACAGCCAGGGACCATCAGACCAGTAGTTGTACATTAGCCATGACACAGCCAGGGACCATCAGACCAGTAGTTGTGCATTAGCCATGACACAGCCAGGGACCATCAGACCAGTAGTTGTGCATTAGCCATGACACAGCCAGGGACCATCAGACCAGTAGTTGTGCATTAGCCATGACACAGCCAGGGACCAACTTAGTCTTCTCCTTCTCCTGATGCTTGGACTGCAGCAGATATTGATGATCAAGACTACCCAATCCTATAATTTTATAGTTTAATGAAGCTGATGTGGCTTATATAACAGCTGCTCAGCAGTTTAAGCTTTCAAATACTTCTTCCTCTGTCTTTCACTGTCTCTCTTGCTCAGTATTATCCCACCAATACTGACTGACAGAGCAATAAAATGCCTAAAATGATGATCAGATTACACGAACATACCCAGAACAGTAACAAAAGGCATATAATGGTGTTTAGGTTATATCAAAACATCCATAATGAGTAACATGGTAAAACAATGAATAACATTATGTTTGCATCAAAACAGGGAGACTGAAAGAAAAAAAAAAGATTTTATCATTTCAACCAGTCTTTGTCTGCAAAAACAAATATTTAATTGACAATCAAAATACCATATCCAAAATTTAAACGAAGAAGAAGGCATAGAGTGCAGATGAAAGAATGTTGAAATTTGACCCACTCAAGTTGGAGAACTCCCATTTTGAGAATGTGGTGGATTCTCCAGTATAGAAGGAGTCGTGTGGTTACCTGAGCAAGGTAATAGCTCTGACAAAAATATGTCCCTCACAAAATGTGGTGGATTCTCCAGTATAAAATGGAGTGGTGTGGTTACCTGAGCAAGGTAATAGCTCTGACAAAAATATGTCCTTCAAAAAATGCCTAGAATGTTTTCTGAAATACATCAATATACCCACAATGATTGTGACACCAGCAAAGTTTGTAAAATTATGTTTCTATACCAAGAAAATCATCCTCATCAAGTATCCTGCCAGCTGGCATAGGTGTTCATGTCTCTACACAGATCTCGGTATTTGGTGTTCTGGATCAACTCTGCCAATGATATTCCTTCATGCCACAGTCTCAATCAATCCAGCATCATTTCTCTTGGTCTGCCTCTCTTCCCCTCTCTTCTTTCCAGTTGTCACGATGTTCTCCAATGTCTCTCTTCTCATCACATGACCAAAGAAAGTTGTTTGTCTCATTCTTATTGTTGAATATAATGTTCTAGTTTCATTTGCCTGTTTCAGGCAGTTTTCGTTAGTTACTCTAGCAGTCCAAGGAATTTGCAGCAATCGTCTCAGGAATCACATACCAAGAACATAAGAACAAATATTCTCTGCAATTTATTTATCATTGAGGTGATGAAAAGAGTTCTTAAGAGCTATATGCAGAAGTAGGAAAGGGAAAAATGGAGGATGAAGTAGGGAATTATGGTTTCGGAACAAGAAATAAAAGAGAGAAACTAAATAATGGACAAATATAATGATATGATAATTAGAAACACCTGGTTGAAACACCATAAAAAACAAATTTACATGTGGAAAAGTCCTGACAAATATGAGACTTAATAGTTTAGTTTAGTTTAGTCGACAGATCAACATCACTGCACATGGGTGTAACCCATAAGTGCTCCGTTCTACTCCTAACTCAAGCCTGATGAGACTTAATAAAGATGTTCTAAAAGCAGATTAAGAAATTCAAGAACAATACAGAGTGATTATGAAAAATGGGTACAATGCTACAGCTAAAATACAGACTATAAATGAACAGTGTGAAATGTTAAGGAACCCATTAATCAAACAAGCAAAGATATATTACAAGAGAAAACCAAAAAGCTTTAAAAAAAATTGATGACTGAAGAAATCTTAAAGTTTATGGTCACAAGAAAAAAAATTTTAAATGATGAACAAGAATATGAAAAGATAAATAAAGAAATAATAGATAAATGTTTAAAGACAAAAGAAAGTTGGTTGAATGAGTAGTGCAAGAACATTGAATTAAATTCTATTAAAGTTTTAAAAAATATGCACAGGAAAATCAGTGAGCTAATGGGAAGAAAAATAAGAGGTGTTTGAAATCAAAAAAGGGAAAGATATTATTGGAAGAAGGTGCTTTAATGAAGAGGTGGAATGAGTATATAAGAGAATTATATGATGGATAAAGAGAAGAATTAACAGAATAAATTAACTTAGAAGGCCCACCTATTCTAAAAGAAGAAGTCGCTGATGCTATGAAAACATATGAAGAAATGAAAAAACAGCAGAGCCAGAAAGAAAAATACAAAATAGATGAATTAGAAACAATGGGAGAATTTAGAGTAGAAATATTAACCAAAATGTTGAATGATATTTACAATAGTTGATATTTACGTACTAATGTGCCGAAACCTGTATTTATAGCTATACCAAAAAAAGACCAGAAGCAACTGATTGCAAAGATTTTTGAACAATTAACCTCATAAACCATGTCACTAAGCTTCTATTCAGAATTATAATGAAAAGAACAAGAAAGAAAATTTAAATGAAATTGGCAAAGAACAGTATGAATTTGTGGAGGAAAAGGTACAAACAATGCAATTCACACATTTTGAATACTATTAGAAAGATCAATAGAGATACAGAAAGACATATATTTATGTTTAAAAGATTATACCAAGGTATTTGATAAAGTAAAGCATGATGAACTGATTACAATTTTGGCAGATAACAACATTGATGGGAAGGATCTCAGAATAATAAAGAATATTTACTGGAATCAAGTAGCAGCCATTAAATTGGAAAATAGAGAGATTACAATAGAGATTAAGAACAGAATAGGGCAAGAAAAAGCTGCATTTCAGAAAAATGTATTTACATCTTATGCAATAAGTTACTATAACTGAATGTAAGAAAGAGAGTGCTTAAGTGTTATATAGAACCTATTTTGCCGTATGGCAATAAATCTTGGAATGTAAATGAACAAATTAGGAACAGCGTGGAAGCAACAGAGATGTGGTTCCTGAAACGGATGTTACAAATTCCTTAACTGCCACAGTAACTAACAAACATTGCCAGAAAGAGGTAAATAAACTAGAAAATTACATGAAACAATAAGAATAAGACAAACAGCTTTTTTGGTAATGTGATGAGAAGTACTGAAAAACATTGTGACAACTGGAAAGATCAAGGGAAAGAGAGGCAGAGGCAGACCAAGAGAAATGATGGATGGAGTGAGATGGTGGCATGGAGGTATGTCATCAGCAGAGGTGATCCGGAACACCAAAGACCGAGATCTGTTGAGAGACACAAACGCTTGTGCCAGCTGGCAGGGCACTTGATGATGGTGAAGAGCTATAATGAGCCAATCATGATGTACGGCAGCTGCGCAGATGTGCTTTTATAGAAGAATGATGAGCACACCGTGGACAGATAGAAAGAGCAATGAAGATATTGTGACGAGATGACGCCTAAATTGCTATGGAATAATCAAGTTAACTATGGTAGCTGATGCATGAATTAAATTCTCAACCAAATATAGCGTCATAATGGCAAATAATGACGTTATGCGATGATGGGTGGTAAAAATACCCAGCAGTAGTAGGGACAGCATTTATTTCCACGTGATAGATTGAAGTGACGTATTTTACTCCTCCCCCATCTTCAACCCTTTATTTCTCCCTACCAAGCCCACTTGACTAGGGATACTAATTTAACTTCACCTCCAAGCCCTAGGGAAACTGCGATAGGCATTCAGTACGATAATAACAGAGATGGAACACTATCCACTTCCGCCTGGCTCATACACAAACAAGACACTAAACGACTGAGACAGGTTTCTGAAATCAAGTCTAATCCTTGCTTGATTATCATATAGGAATCAAAATTCTGTGCAAGACTAGGGAGCCTTGTTGCTGGTATCAGACACTGGTGGAAGAAGGTCACTGAAAAGCCAATTCGCCATCCAGAGCAGAATACGGAGAAACATCGAATTACCTATTAGTATTGACTTCAATACCTCACCAGGAATAAGTTCAGCGCTAGCCTAGAAGGGATCCTAAGACTACATGTGACTTCGTTCCAAATCAGTGTCTGCGAGTATCTGTGTCTATAATTGTGTCAGTGGGGTGAGATGCAACAGAGCTATGCATCATATGCAACAGAGCTATGCATCATAGTTCTGTATGTACCAAATTTAACACAATACATTGTTTGTTCTAGTTCATTGGTTGAACTAAAGATATTATGTAAACAAATCTTTATTAAAAAGATAATTTGTTTGGTAATTTCACCCACATACTCCACTCTTGATTCTCTGAACGCAAAGTGTGCGAGTGAGTGTGTGAAAGTGTATTAAACAAGGGGGCTACAAATCAGACAAAAGAACTCGGCCATATAAACTAGATATTTGTGTTAGATCTTCCAAATTACATGAGTGTTCTTCACTTTCTGCCTTGTGTCTCCCAAGTGAATCCCAATCTCTTCTATCGGGACCATCCCTTTAGACATCATTCTTAAAACAAGCCATAATTTCAAGATCTCGGCTTACTCTTGGGTAGGGATTTCTGCCTTTTAAAGTCGAAATACCCTTAAGGCCGGCGATAAATATCTTGAAAGAAGTTAAATCACAAAGATAATTGGTTACTCACATCAGAAGAAGACAGTCCTCACAACATTGTCATCACAACGGGAAGGTTGTAGGGGAAGACAGGCAGGAGCAGACCAAGAGAAAAGAAGCTGGATAGTTTGACATCATGGCATGGAGAAATGTCAGTACCAGAAATTGTTGGTGGCACAAGAGACTGAAGACTGTGGACAGACACGATCACCAACGTCACACAGCATGGACTATAAGAAGAACCAAGAAAATATCTAGAATGACACAATATCTTAAATTATTCTGAATTCAAAACAATGTATTCCCTTGGTGAATACAAACACAGATGACATAAATAAAATGTATTACTTATGACATATGTGTACAAATTGATTCTGATGTTCCTACAAAATAATAAGAAAGATTTTGATAATCCAAAATAGCATGTGACATCAGATTTTAATAACAATAACAAAAACTAAATCCTGCCATTCTTAACAGCAGGATAGGAAACTGATTGTAATGACATAGAGGTGTCTGTGTATGGATGACAAGTCAGTTAAACATTAAACTTTAAATTGTTTTACCTGTAAATTTTCTATTGGTTCATAATCGTGGTCTGGGCTGTCACTCCTGCGGAACACACCATTAACAGGCAGCCGGTGAATAGAACTTCCCGTCTGCGGCTCTTCCCTGATGTTTGAAGACTGGCTGTCAGAACGTGGATGGTGGACAGGTGATTGGTTAACTGGCCCTTGTTTCGTGAGTTTGGGTTTTGAATGTTCTGTCCTCGTCTGATGCCCTGGTGACTGTGTTGATTGTTGATTGCCTGGGTCTGATTTCACTGCAGGAGTTTCTAATGATGTCTGATGTTTGGATAAAACACTTTCAGATCTGGCAGTGGATGTGTAACTGGAGGTTGGGGACAGTTCTGATCTTGGACTCGCTGACCTGAGTTCTGATATAAGCAATGAAAGGTCCGGTACTCGAGAAATGGGAATAGGTATAGACTGTTGGCCAGACCTGGGTTTTTCACTATGTGTTTGCTGCTTGCCAGGAAGGTCAAATATACTACTTTGTTCTTGCTGTTTTTCTTTCAAAACTGGTTTCTCTAGGTTTCTAGTTGTCTGGCAGCCTGAAGATGCTGCAGGTGACAATGTTCTGCCTGGCGATTCACTGCTTGTAATTGCAGGTGGCCACCTATTTTTGATGTTCAATTTCTGGATTGAACTGTCACCTGGACTTGTATGTTTTTTGATAACAGAGTATGAACCTTCAGATTCTGGCTCTCTAAAGTTGGGGGAGTTGGAGAGGACATGTAGAGAGGTAGAGAGAGGGTTGGGAGAAGCATAAGGTTCAGTCTGGATATCTCCAAACTTATTAGCTTTCACAGGGGATCTTCTTTTTGGGACCGGAGACTCTGGAATTCTGGGGATGTTGCTTGGTGCCTGGTAATCTGGCTCACTGGAGTCATAGCCCAAGGGCTTACCTGAGGATGCTGCAAGTGTGTAGGCACTGGAACCTATCTGGTGAAAGGTCCGGTCAATCACATCTGGGTCATAATGAAACTCTGCACTCAGACGGTCTGGAGACTGTGGACGGAGGTGGGAGTGACTTTGCTGTGGATGCCTTGGTAATGATAATGAAGACGATGAGGAGGACAGAAATCCTTGTCCTTGGTCATTACCTGAAATAGTTGGGAAAGAGGAAGAGCATGATGAAAAACTGGTAGGGCATGAAGAGCTCAAAATATCATGAACAGCTGAGTCCTTGTGAGCTGTCTGAGGATCAGATCTTGGATGCTGGTAGTGGCTGTAACAACCGCTGTCGCTGTCGGCAACATCTCCACCGCAACTACTGCTAACATCACTATATGTACCACCATAGTTGCTGCAGTCACTATAGTCGGCAAAGTCTGCTGACTGAGATCTGCCTATTTCATTATTCTCGTAAATTCCAAACCCAGGATTTGAATCGTCAAACAAAGGAAAAGGGCAGGTGTGATCACTCAAGTCATCCGTACCCACGTCACCAACAATATCACCTTGTTGCTTGGCCAGGGACAACTGACTGTTGATGTTCTGCTCACCGCTTGCATGCCGGCTTCGTGCAACACTCCAATCTGTGCTAGCCACTTTCGGAGCAGTATAATCTCCACTGTGCTTGCCAAACTTGTGTCTGTCAGTAGTTCCCACCAATTCCTTTGTATGATTTTCTAGAGGTGGTGCATCTAACGATGCAATGAAGTCGTTGATTTCATTGACGATGTCAATATAATCAGTTGGATATTCACTGCCAGAATTTGTTTTATCCATGGCAAATGAAAAGATTACAAACACTGGCTAGTTCACTTTCCTTTGCAATAGTGCATTGACTAACTAATCTCACTTTACATTGTCATTCTGACATTTAGTCACTTATGCATTGACTAACTAATCTCACTTTACATTGTCATTCTGAAATTTAGTCACTTATGAAACTCTAGCTGGTATCAGATCAGTAAACATATAAGCATGGCTGCACAGAATTTCTCAACGGCAATGTTAGAACCCAGGAACAAAATATACAGCTTAACGGCAATCCCGTAAATACATTTTTAACAGTAATCCTCGTTAAGAAAATTGTAAAGAGTAATCTGATGGAAGACAATTGTTAGCGGTAATCCCAATGAAGACAATTGTTAGCGGTAATCCCAATGAAGACAATTGTTAGCGGTAATCCCAATGAAGACAAATGTTAGCGGTAATCTCCATTCAGACAACTGTTAGTGGTAATCCCAATGAAGACAATTGTTAGCGGTAATCCCAATGAAGACAATTGTTAGCGGTAATCCCAATGAAGACAAATGTTAGCGGTAATCTCCATTCAGACAACTGTTAGTGGTAATCCCAATGAAGACAACAGTTAGCGGTAATCCCAATGAAGACAAATGTTAGCGGTAATCTCCATTCAGACAACTGTTAGCGGTAATCCCAATGAAGACCATTGTTAGCGGTAATCTCAATGAAGACAACAGTTAGCGGTAATCCCAATGAAGACAAATGTTAGCGGTAATCTCCATTCAGACAACTGTTAGTGGTAATCCCAATGAAGACAACAGTTAGCGGTAATCCCAATGAAGACAAATGTTAGCGGTAATCTCCATTCAGACAACTGTTAGCGGTAATCCCAATGAAGACCATTGTTAGCGGTAATCCCAATGAAGACAACAGTTAGCGGTAATCCCAATGAAGACAAATGTTAGCGGTAATCTCCATTCAGACAACTGTTAGCGGTAATCCCAATGAAGACAATTGTTAGCAGTAATCCCAATGAAGACAATTGTTAGCGGTAATCCCAATGAAGACAACAGTTAGCGGTAATCCCAATGAAGACAACAGTTAGAGGTAATCCCAATTAAGACAACAGTTAGCGGTAATCTCCATTCAGACAACTGTTAGTGGTAATCCCAATGAAGACAATTGTTAGCAGTAATCCCAATGAAGACAATTGTTAGCAGTAATCCCAATGAAGACAATTGTTAGCGGTAATCCCAATGAAGACAACAGTTAGCGGTAATCCCAATGAAGACAAATGTTAGCGGTAATCTCCATTCAGACAACAGTTAGCGGTAATCCCAATGAAGACAACAGTTAGCGGTAATCCCAATGAAGACAAATGTTAGCGGTAATCTCCATTCAGACAACTGTTAGTGGTAATCCCAATGAAGACAACAGTTAGCGGTAATCCCAATGAAGACAACAGTTAGCAGTAATCCCAATGAAGACAATTGTTAGCAGTAATCCCAATGAAGACAATTGTTAGCGGTAATCCCAATGAAGACAATTGTTAGCGGTAATCCCAATGAAGACAATTGTTAGCGGTAATCCCAATGAAGACAACAGTTAGCGGTAATCCCAATGAAGACAAATGTTAGCGGTAATCTCCATTCAGACAACAGTTAGCGGTAATCCCAATGAAGACAACAGTTAGCGGTAATCCCAATGAAGACAAATGTTAGCGGTAATCTCCATTCAGACAACTGTTAGTGGTAATCCCAATGAAGACAACAGTTAGCGGTAATCCCAATGAAGACAACAGTTAGCGGTAATCCCAATGAAGACAACAGTTAGCGGTAATCCCAATGAAGACAACAGTTAGCGGTAATCCCAATGAAGACAATTGTTAGCGCTAATATCTTGAAGACAAAAGTTAACAGTTATCACATGAAGAAATGCACATTAATATAATCCCATGAGAGATGCAAACTACCGTTAATCCACTGAAGACATTCACATTAACAGTAATATTTAACATGTGTGAAAATGGCATCAGATATAGAGCGGTATATCCCATGTGACAACCACATCAGACATCCCTAGAGTGGTATCTCCCATGTGACAACCACATCAGACATCCCTAGATCTGTATCTCCCATGTGACAACTACATCAGACATCCCTAGAGCAGTATCTCCCATGTGACAAGGACATCAGACATCCCTAGAACGGTATCTCCCATGTGACAAGGACATCAGACATCCTTAGAGAGGTATCTCCCATGTGACAATGACATTCAGAAGCTATCATAAGGTAAATGTAGGCAGACACTGTGACAGGCCTAGAAATAACTACTATCAGATTTGCAGGGAGTGAGTACATCTGGTTCACGTGCCATCATGGTTTAATGGGGATACAATGTTAGATATAACCGCACACGCAAAGTGATTTTATTAGTTGCATATCCTTTTTTACAGGACGTCGCAGTCACCCCAGCATTTTCGTTTTGCGATCGCTTGGCAAGTTTACGTGCATTGCTTTCTGAACGACCATTCCATTTCGTAAAAAAAAACAAAAAAACTAACGCAAGGCGGTCTGCTGCCAAATCGAAGTAAATTACTTTAATTGATTTCGTTACACACCTTTGTATGCGTGTGTGCAAGCCCGCCTGCGCAAGAGTGTGTGGTGAATACGGGTGCATGCAAATTTGGAAAGCACAGATTCAACATTAATATCTACGAATCCAAACAAACATCGGGCGGACAGAATGACCTAGCAGTTGCCTCTCCGGCTACACGTGAGCAGGCACCGAATGGGCAACATTACGGTACAACAGGAGCACGAACACGCAGCTTTCACGGGCCACGTGATTCGTCATCAAGACTAGCCTGCGCCAGACAATAAGGAATAGGAGGTGTATGAGGGACGGAGAAGAACGGGGAAATATACATAGCCCGTTATGAATTATTCATAGGGGCTTTTCGCATCAAAAACGGTAATTTCACGTCGCGGCTATTATCACATCCAATCGGCATTGACAATACATGAGGCGGGCTGGCTTGCCTCCCCTTGATGCCTTCCGCTTCCAACGGAGACCCCAAGTGACCCACAAGCCGCACGATCTCCCATCACTAATCTGATCAATATAGTAATTCAAACCGTTACAAATGCATGTGTGTGTCTATATGTACATACAAAGAACAAATGAAATACGTCATGAAATAAATCGGTGCTGAAAGCTGGAACAAGTTCAATCGGGGCATGCTAAATTGAGCTAGACTGCAGAAAAAGAGGTAACATAACAAAACGATTTTCAATATAACAAAATGAGACAGAGGACGTGAAGCAAAATGTAATAATAAGAGATAATCGCAATGCAGTGGACAGGCAAAATATAACAAAATGAGATAGACGAAGTTAATTAGTTGCATATCCTTTACAGGAAGCTTGCAGTCAACATCAGCATTTTTTGCCGCTGTTCATATTTTGGCAAGTTAACGCTCAGTAGTTTGCAATTGCTTTCTGAACGACCGGCGCCCATACCATTTCGTAAAAACCCAGCGCAACGCGATTGCTGACAAATCGCACGCAGCTGTGTTTCGAACGCGGGTATGCGGGAACACGAACCGCGCCCGTAACACCTTCGCCACGGAGCCGGCATGGGCTAAAAGGATCCCACAAATAACATGGTATTAGAACGCTTGATGATGCTTGTTGAACGCTGGCAAATGACATCAGTTTCATCTCTACAGCTGGTTAGTGCACCCACATGTATGCATACCCCTTAGAAACTGATGTGTTTTCAATTGGAACCGGTCCTGGTGGACAGTGAACTTGCGCACCAACAAAGTAATCCCAGGTTGAGCTCCTGATAGTGCCAAGATGTCTCTCTACGAGAATATCACAAGCATCAACCCGATCACGCAAAATGGACCCTGGATCGCGTTGAGAATGTCCTGGAAATTATCTGACTAGGAAAGGCCGCAAGGAACGGAGCTTGTCTGTCAATGCCCTAATGCTTTGTCTAAATCAATGACAGTATCCTGTCCATTTAATTGGCCGTTGCTATTAATTATTCTCATCTTAAAAGCCTGGTCGTGAAAATGGTTTAAAAAAAACGATTCACTTGAAAATAAGGGGCCAAAAAACAAAAAAGAGAGAGAACAAGGTCTATTAGTGCCAAATCCCCTTTAATGCTCCGAGGGAGAGCAGAGTGCCAGAGCGAGCACCAAAACACGGTTTCTGCTTTTGTAGATGGATGACTCACACTCCCACGCCTACAGGCGGGTGCTAGGTACAACAGAGCGGTAGTCACGTGGCGGCTGATGGCTGCAAATGTACGGCTGAACGATACAAAGAAAGTTAGACAGGGTCCCTCAATGTTTCCTCACAAGTGGCAATGCAAACTTTGGGAATGTTCGCTTCGTATAGTATAAAGGGTGAAATAACACAGAGCACTTCAAACTATGTATTCCCTTAGTGGATTTGAATACAGAAGACGCACACAATATGTTGCACGATTTATTGCCTGTCATATTTCGCTGCATCTCGTCAGGTACATACTGCAGAGTTATATATCATGTGAGGTAAATAAATGAATAATACTTCAGCTGACGCAATTAAAACACAGTCACAGGTATTGTTCCAACGTGGAACATTTGTTAGCACCGCAGTAATTTCACATTTACAACGAATTCTTTCTCTCTACATAAAACCGAACAGAACCGCCTAATTGCTAACGCCTCACTATATTTGAGCAATCGTTTATATTGTCCATTGAATACAGTAAACGAAAAGCTTTTTCTTTATTCACAGAGAACATAAATTATATACAGAAGTATTCGTAATATATCCACTTGTAAAATATTTCTTGGGATGTTTTAATAGTACTATCCTATTCTCTTTGGGTTACAGACAGGCAGGCAGGCGGCCGGGCGAACAGACAGACAGACAGACAGACAGACAGACAGACAGATAGATAGATAGATAGATAGATAGATAGATAGATAGATAGATAGATAGATAGATAGATAGATAGATAGATAGATAGATAGCGTTACAGAGAGGAAGAAGAGCTCAACACAGCAGTCCCCCGTGGAGATGGTACACCGGACCGGGAGGAGCGTTTCTACACCACCTCACTTCGATAGATGCTTCCAGTCTCTTCCAGTGGAGTCACAACCTACCAACCTGGATTCACAACTTCCATCTAACCAACCCCAGTAAGTAACTAGACCAGGTTACGCGGTTATCTTTCCCTTACGAACCGGCTTACGGCCCCTTTTGCTTTCAAAATCCCCAAATTATCTTTAATTAGAACCCTCACACGGATGGCTATTTCCGGATCACGCGCTGGTACATGCCTAGGAGAGCGAGAGAGAGAGAGAGAGAGAGAGAGAGAGAGAGAGAGAGAGAGAGAGAGAGAGAGAGAGAGAGAGAGAGAGAGAGAGAGAGAGAGGAGGGGGGGGGGGGGGGGGGGAGATAGAGTTCTCAAAAGTGAGTGACATAATGCAGATGTCTGTTGCGATATTCCGAACCTTGTGATATTCACGAAAGATTCGTACCAGTCTGCCGACAAGATGTTCCCGAATTTAAAGAAGTACGTTTTCTGCTTAAATATCTTAGATGAAGATAGTGGAGGAGAGGCGGGGAAAGAGAGTGACAGGGAACATTCAGGAAACGTTCTCGCTTAAATATAAATAGCAACATTTAAGCTACAAAAACCGACAACGTGTGTAGCAAAATAGACAAAACTGATTCACTCGCTTATGATTTGGGGGAATTTTAAAAAGAAATAAATAAATTGACAGCAGGCGGCATTTACTGCCGAAGGAAGTACACATAAAAGGATGCGAGTCTCCAAGGACGTACACACACCAGGAAGAACGCGTCCAAGGATGTATCCAAGAAGCTTCCAAATGATTGATTGATTGATTGATTGATTTAGAAACCGACATCACAGCATTCGGGGCATTCCCATACGCGCCCCGTCCCCATCCTCAGCAGCCAGCGAAGAGTTCCAACGCTAATAGTACCAGTAGCAATTTGATTTTATGTCCGTCTCGCCTTTCATCTGAGCGTCGATCGTCGGCCATATCCCCTCTTCACCCCTCGCTGTCGCATTCTTGCCAGACCATGGTGATCCATTTGCTCCTCCGAGATGTACACGTGCTCCCACAAGGCCGCAACCACGTCTGCCTATCATGCATCAATACTCCACCAAGTTTTGCAGAGCCAGCCAATCTGTCTGCCTGTTCATTCCCCAGCACACAAGCATGCCCCGGAGAAAAGATCCAGACGATGCTTATCACCTGTGACTTCCGAAGCGAAGCAAGCCACTCTGAACGAAGCTTGCCTGTCCTCACCCTACTCAGCATGCTTTCTGAGTCAGTTACAATCACGATGTGTGTGTGTATCGTATTCTCCATCCAGCGGAAAGCCTAATGTTCTCTAAGATGCACACCTGTCTGATCGTATCCTCCGCCTGAGCCATCCATTATTTCCCTCTTATCAGTCGCTGACCCGTAACTACGTCCAGCGCCTCATGCAGTGGGTGGTCTGTGTTTGCAGTTACTCTGAGGTATGTCTTCGCCTGCATCACAGTTCTCACAATCCTGTTGTCCAGAGAGCACCACAAAAAAGCTACCTCTTCCGGGTGGATGACAGCACTCATACCAGAGCAACAGTCAAGCACTTTGTCTACTGCCGCCTGTAGCTCCTGGGCTGTTTGCTCCCTATCTCTCCCCTGCCTATATGCAAGAATATCATCTGTAAATGTTAGTATCCTTCCAACCCCTGGTGCTTCTAGGTTTGCAATCTTGCTCGTATACACGTTAAAGAGCACCGGTGAGATTGCGGATCCCTGTGGCAGTCCCGGGGTTAAAATATGTGGCTCTGAGGTCCATGCACCCAGACGGAGAGCGACCCGACGAGAGTGCAAGACGGCCGCTATCCAGTTCACCAACCAGGGATTGACCTCTTTCTCCATCAGTGCGGTCATCAAAATATCATATCGAACTCTATTGTACGCATCCTCGAGATCAAGCGCTAACGCCATCGTTTCCTGTTTACTCTGGAACCCCTCATAAACGTCAAAGACAAAAGTGGCTGCATTTGACCAGGTATCTTTTCCTGGCCTGTAGCTCCTCAGGCCTCTTGGAAGAAGCTTCCCCCTTTCCAAAATCTCTTGCAGCTAGACAGCGACTATCTTCTCTAAGACCTTCCCAAATGTATTTTGAAGAGTGATGATCCTAAAGCCGCCAAGCTTTGAATGATCCTTGAATGGTTTTGGGAGAGGGATGAGATAGCTGTGCACCCAATCCTGCGGTACTGACGCTGTCCTAATGCTCTGGTTAAAGCAGTCGGTCATCTCCTCCAGGTCTGCTTCGCTCAAAGCCTTCATGTGGCCATACCTAACACCATAAGGCCCTGGTGCCGTGTCTTTGCCTTTTTCAAAATATGTTTAACATCTTCCACCCGTATGATGTCTTCATAGGGCATATTCTTCATGGTGCCAGCTAACTCCTCTCTAACTGCATCCCTGGTGTCCGCATCATCATGATTGGTCTGCTCTAAACATCTCTGGAGAAACGCCTCCCCTTTCTCTTTATCTGTTGTCACGCGCACACCATCATCTCTATCAATTGTTCCCACTGTCATAGGCCGATCTTTTCTTTGTATTTGTCTGTGCAGTTTCCATAATTTTCGCAGTGTTTTATCACCTCCAATCTCTTTCATGAAACATTCCCATTTTGCCTTTTTGGCCTCTGCAGCACAGCGCTTGAAAACTCCACCTTGTCTTTCTTGACATGTTCCGCTGTGTCCACTTATTCTCGTGAGCTTCGAGGTGTCTGTCGCACTTTCTTTAGCTGCTTCACTGCAGCTCTCTTTGCTTTCCAAGCATGGTCTACTTCTGGGGTCCACCATGGGGGATCAAAAAAAGGGGTGTTAACAGCCCTGTTGCATGCTCCCTGTCTGAGGCGTCCAAGAAGGCTGTCGGTCCACTCATACTGGAAGGTCTTGCGCGCTCTCCCAGCCTTAACATTCCTGGATTTAGAGATCTGGATTTAGAGATCAGGACTGAGCATGGCATGTGATCACTCCCATGGTCATTCAAAACAGTCCACTTTACATCAAGGACTGATGACTAGGAGACAAGTGCCAAGTCAATAGCTGTGTCTGCTTTCGCCAGGCCTCACTGCCATTCTAGTCGGCCTACCATCATTTATGCAGACCACACCGGAGTCCACCATGGCATCCGCAAGGGCAATTCCCTGTCGGTTTTCTGCACTACTGTCCCAATCTCTGTTCCTCGCATCCCACTGACTAGTGTCTACCTGAATTCATGTAAGCTTCCAAGAAAATAAGTATATAAGAAAGCAAGTATCCAAGAAAGTAGCAAAGTAAGTATCCAAGAAAGTAAGTATCAAAGTAAGTACCCAAGAAGTAAGTATCAAAGTAAGTATCCAAGAAAGTAAGTATTAAAGCAAGAATCCAAGAAAGTGAGTATCCAAGAAAGTAAGTATCCAAGAAAGTAAGTATCCAAGAAAGTGTCAAAGTAAGTATCAAAGTCAGTATCCAAGAAGTAAGTATCCAAGAAAGTAAGTATTAAAGCAAGAATCCAAGAAAGTGAGTATCAAAGTAAGTATCCAAGAAAGTAAGTATCAAAGTAAGTATCCAAGAAAATAAGTATATAAGAAAGCAAGTATCCAAGAAAATATCCAAGTACGTATCCAAGAAAGTGAGTATCAAAGTAAGTATCCAAGAAGTAAGTATCAAAGTAAGTATCCAAGAAGTAAGTATCAAAGTAAGTATCCAAGAAGTAAGTATCAAAGTAGTAAGTATCAAAGTAAGTATCCAAGAAGTAAGTATCCAAGAAAGTAAGTATTAAAGCAAGAATCCAAGAAAGTGAGTATCCAAGAAAGTAAGTATCCAAGAAAGTATCAAAGTAAGTATCAAAGTAAGTATCCAAGAAAGTAAGTATCAAAGTAAGTATCCAAGAAGTAAGTATCCAAGAAGTAAGTATCCAAGAAGTAAGTATCCAAGAAAGTAAGTATTAAAGCAAGAATGCAAGTAAGTGAGTATCCAAGAAAGTAAGTGTCCAAGAAAGTAAGTATCCAAGAAAGTGTCAAAGTAAGTATCAAAGTCAGTATCCAAGAAGTAAGTATCCAAGAAAGTAAGTATTAAAGCAAGAATCCAAGAAAGTGAGTATCAAAGTAAGTATCCAAGAAAGTAAGTATCAAAGTAAGTATCCAAGAAAATAAGTATATAAGAAAGCAAGTATCCAAGAAAATATCCAAGTACGTATCCAAGAAAGTGAGTATCAAAGTAAGTATCCAAGAAGTAAGTATCAAAGTAAGTATCCAAGAAGTAAGTATCAAAGTAGTAAGTATCAAAGTAAGTATCCAAGAAGTAAGTATCCAAGAAAGTAAGTATTAAAGCAAGAATCCAAGAAAGTGAGTATCCAAGAAAGTAAGTATCCAAGAAAGTATCAAAGTAAGTATCAAAGTAAGTATCCAAGAAAGTAAGTATCAAAGTAAGTATCCAAGAAGTAAGTATCCAAGAAGTAAGTATCCAAGAAGTAAGTATCCAAGAAAGTAAGTATTAAAGCAAGAATGCAAGTAAGTGAGTATCCAAGAAAGTAAGTGTCCAAGAAAGTATCAAAGTAAGTATCCAAGAAAACAAATATTAAAGCAAGTATCCAAGAAAGTATCAACGTAAGTATCCAAGAAAGTAAGAATTAAATCAAGTAAGTGAGTATTAAAGTAAGTATCAAAGTAAGTCAGTGAGTATTAAAGTAAGTATCAAAGTTTCTCGCAGGACGCCAGGTGTGTCTTGCCAGATCGAGAGGACGTGATCACTCGGGGCCACATGGATTGACTGATGTCAGTCGCAGCGATCCAGCAAGTTTTGCTCTAGTCTACAATGGGTGACGTTGTGATATTCTAGTGTGATAACTGATCGCGTCCAGAGTGAGTCACGTGGTCAGTGGTTGCACACCCGCATCACATGCCAGTGATCCGGAGTTCGATCCCGGGTCCAGTCAGGGATATGCACTAATGATGAGCTCAAACGAGAGCGAAACTCGAGTCTAGTGCTTCCAATCTGATGTGGACAAGGCTTAGGGTTCGTGCCGGAACACGATCAGCGTTGCCAGTAGTGGGCTGTTCTCAATCTCTAAACCTCAAATCCCGAAACAACCAAACAAATAAATCTCTTTATCTTCCTGTGGGATGTTCTGGTAGGCAATAGACTGTGGGACATTCGAGGTAAACAAGAGTATGTGGGACAATTCAGGGAGATACTAGTCAGTGGGATATGCTAGGCAGACACTAGTCAGTGAGACATTCCATGCAGACACTAGTCGGTGAGACATTCCATGCAGACCATGCAGACACTAGTCAGTGAGACATTCCAAGCAGACACTAGTCAGTGAGACATTCCATGCAGACACTAGTCGGTGAGACATTCCATGCAGACCATGCAGACACTAGTCAGTGAGACATTCCAAGCAGACACTAGTCAGTGAGACATTCCATGCAGACACTAGTCAGTGAGACATTCCATGCAGACCATGCAGACACTAGTCAGTGAGACATTCCAAGCAGACACTAGTCAGTGAGACATTCCATGCAGACACTAGTCGGTGAGACATTCCATGCAGACCATGCAGACACTAGTCAGTGAGACATTCCAGATAGACACTAGTCAGTGAGATATCCCAGACAGACTCTAGTATGTGGGCAAGACTGTAATGGAGTTACAGCAATTCCCCATGATGATAGTAGTGAATCAGCACATAAGTCTGAATTATTTTGAACTGCCGAAGTGTGCACACGGGATCTTCCATTTTGTTACCCTTATTCTGCTAACACGACGTTGCGAAAATACAAAACACCAGCTATCAGTCGGTTTGTTGTAGGAATGATACAGGCATACCGTGGAGATAATCTGACACCTGGAGCATACCACACGACCACTCTTTCTCGCCCCCCCCCTCCTTCCTCCAACCCCCATGAGGCTTGATTGTGATAAAATTCTATCTATGATATCCTTCAGCAGTACTGGTTAGTCCAGCGGTTCTCGGAGAGTGTGGGTTGCAGGGGCCACGGATTATTTCAAGGCAATTACTGCACCATTTGGTATCTACAACATTATCCCTCCCCCCCCCCCCCCCCAATCCCCGTTTTTCCCAGCTGAAAGTTTAACCATTAGGGAGCAATGGTCGGAAAATGTAAGTATAAAGGTGTAATATAGCATATACCACTTGTTTACGCGTGGACAGCTAAATAAGCAAAAACTACTAAACAATGTCAATCGTAAAGATAAATACAGAACGGTGCAATAAAAAGAAATACGGCTAAAAACAAATCAAGAACTTCATCACAAAACTAACGAGACTTGGGGTACACAACAGCATGACAACGATATAGAAACAGCGCAAAGAATAACTCTAGTAAACATATGGAAAATACGTCATCAAATTGTATGATGATGCTAAACCCATTGTGCAACATTAATTATAACAATTAAATTGTGCAAAAATAATCAATCGTTATAAATAACTTGTCGCTTTGGGGTGGAGAGGAAGGAAGGAAGGAAGGAAGGAAGGAAGAAAGAAAGAAAGAAAAAGAAAGAAAGAAAGAAAAAAAGAAAGAAAGAAAGAAAAAAAGAAAGAAAGAAAGAAAAAGAAAAAACAAGAAAGAAAGAAAGAAAAAGAAAAAACAAGAAAGAAAGAAAGAAAGAAAGAAAGAAAGAAAGAAAGAAAGAAAGAAAGAAAGAAAGAAAGAAAGAAAGAAAAGACCATCCCTCAAACTATTCAAATGTGCCACGATAACTTGTCTTAGACCAAGAATGAACCGGCTTTCTACAGAGAGTACCAGAAATCCCAGGACTTCCTCTATTGGAAGAAAATGGAGGGATCAAGGAAATCAAACATGGCTGAATGTGGGAAGGCGAGGGGGGAAGTACATCATATAAGAAACGTAGCGTCTACAGATTTGAGACGAGTTTCCGCTTCTCAATTCAGTATATTCATAAGCCATGTATTCTCTATGAACAACCAATCAGAAAAACGAATACAGGCCTTAGAAATGTGCTGAATTCCGTGGAAACAAAACAAGCACATTTAGGGGTCCAAATGACGCTGGGAATGAAAAGACGGCTAATAGAGGAAATATACAAGAGTAAAATCATATATTTGGGTTATATTAACAGACACGACATTCTTATGAGAAGCATATTGAGGGGAGAGAATGGCAACAGCGGGTGAGCAAGAGATGGGCACGTCAGGAGATAATATGAAGAGATGGACGAATAAGAGTGAGTCAGGGTGTATCGCCAGAGACTGGCTGTTGAAGATCCACTGCAGCCAGCCTTTATTGTGGAGACGGAATTTAACTCTTCAAAGCCACGGTGTTTATTCAAGTCTGCGTAAGAATTACCCACTGTCGGTGGCGTGTTAATATCAGTTATGTCCAAAGACGTTTTATTTTTACCACATTGAGGCTATACGAAGTTGTAACAGCTGTTACAATATAACCCTGACAAAATAGAACAAAACTCCAAGCTCGGCCGTCTCTCAACCACTGCTAAATTGCAGCCATAAAGTTAACAAAGAAAAGGTACTGCGGACACTCAGGTCAAAGCAGCCTTAAATTAGTACACGGAAATGTCTAAGAGAGTAAAGGCGACCGTCTGGATACTGACCACATCACCCACCGTGACACTGACCACATCACCCATCGTGACACTGACCACATGAACCAACATGACACTGACCACATGAACCACCGTGACACTGACCACATCACCCACCGTGACACTGACCACATGAACCACTGTGACACTGACCACATCACCCACCGTGACACTGACCACAGGGTCCCTCATGACACTGACCACATCACCCACCGTGACACTGACCACATCACTCACCGTGACACTGACCACATCACTCACCGTGACACTGACCACAGGGTCCCTCGTGACACTGACCACATGACCCATCGTGACACTGACCACATCACCCATCGTGACACTGGCCACATGAACCACCGTGACACTGACCACATGACCCATCGTGACACTGACCACATGACCCACCGTGACACTGACCACATGACCCAGCGGGTGATCTATACAAATATGGGTCTAACCCCATATACCCAATACGTCTGAGAGCGTGTAAAAGGATCGATAACTTGTAATGACGTAATTAACTCCCTTTACCCGTAGTACACAGGTGATATAGGGTGTTACTATATAATATAATGAACTAAACACATGATAGATGTAATAATGTTAACTGAAGCACACAAGTAAACTTATCATTACTAATATCAGAATATGAAATGATAATATCCACCCTGGTACACATATACCGAAAGCTGGTTCACAAACTGATAGTTATCTCACAGCCGATTACAACATCACCAGGGTGTGACTGATCACAGGCGGTTACACACAGCAGAATAACTGGTCATAGACGGTTTCTACTCCAGTACAATGTAGATGGTTATAATCAGCCACACCACGAGTAGAAGTAAACGGTTATAGAGGGCTACACCACAAGTAAAATGTAGATGGTTATAATCAGCTACACCACGAGTAGAAGTAAACGGATATAGAGGGATACACCACGAGTAGAAGTAAACGGATATAGAGGGATACACCACGAATAAAATGTAGATGGTTAGAGAGGGATACACGAGTAGAATGTAGATGGTTAGAGAGGCATACACCACGAGTAGAATGTAGATGGTTAGAGATGGATACACCACGAGTAGAATGTAGATGGTTAGAGGAGGATACACGAGTAGAATGTAGATGGTTAGAGAGGCATACACCACGAGTAGAATGTAGATGGTTAGAGAGGGATACACCACGAGTAGAATGTAGAAGGTTAGAGAGGGATACACCATGAGTAGAATGTAGATGGTTAGAGAGGGATACACCACGAGTAGAATGTAAATGATCACAGGTGGCTACACCAAAAGTAGAGAGTACAATGGCAGAAGTTCAACTAGAGAGTAAAGTATCACAAACAGCTACTACTCCAGTAGAATGTAGCAATCACAGACGGCTATAACACTGTCATAGTGAACACAGCCACAGACGGCTACACCACTAGTAGAATGTGAATGATCACAGACGGCTACACCACTAGTAGAATGTGAATGATCACAGACGGCTACACCACTAGTAGAATGTGAATGATCACAGACGGCTACACCACTAGTAGAATGTAAATGATCACAGACGGCTACACCACTAGTAGAATGTGAATGATCACAGACGGCTACACCACTAGTAGAATGTAAATGATCACAGACGGCTACACCACTAGTAGAATGTAAATGATCACAGATGGCTACACCACTAGTAGAATGTAAATGATCACAGATGGCTACACCACTAGTAGAATGTAAATGATCACAGACGGCTACACCACTAGTAGAATGTGAATGATCACAGACGGCTACACCACTAGTAGAATGTGAATGATCACAGACGGCTACACCACTAGTAGAATGTGAATGATCACAGACGGCTACACCACTAGTAGAATGTAAATGATCACAGACGGCTACACCACTAGTAGAATGTGAATGATCACAGACGGCTACACCACTAGTAGAATGTGAATGATCACAGACGGCTACACCACTAGTAGAATGTTAATGATCACAGACGGCTACACCACTAGTAGAATGTAAATGATCACAGACGGCTACACCACTAGTAGAATGTGAATGATCACAGACGGCTACACCACTAGTAGAATGTGAATGATCACAGACGGCTACACCACTAGTAGAATGTAAATGATCACAGACGGCTACACCACTAGTAGAATGTAAATGATCACAGATGGCTACACCACTAGTAGAATGTAAATGATCACAGATGGCTACACCACTAGTAGAATGTAAATGATCACAGACGGCTACACCACTAGTAGAATGTAAATGATCACAGATGGCTACACCACTAGTAGAATGTGAATGATCACAGACGGCTACACCACTAGTAGAATGTAAATGATCACAGACGGCTACACCACTAGTAGAATGTAAATGATCACAGACGGCTACACCACTAGTAGAATGTGAATGATCACAGACGGCTACACCACTAGTAGAATGTGAATGATCACAGACGGCTACACCACTAGTAGAATGTAAATGATCACAGACGGCTACACCACTAGTAGAATGTAAATGATCACAGACGGCTACACCACTAGTAGAATGTAAATTATCACAGACGGCCACACCACTAGTAGAATGTAAATGATCACAGATGGCTACACCACTAGTAGAATGTAAATGATCACAGACGGCTACACCACTAGTAGAATGTAAATCTCCATCTTTTGGTCGGCAGGCACGCGTGGTGGCCAACATCACTGTAACTGCGGT
Organism: Cepaea hortensis; assembly: GCA_963921405.1. Classification (NCBI taxonomy): domain Eukaryota; kingdom Metazoa; phylum Mollusca; class Gastropoda; order Stylommatophora; family Helicidae; genus Cepaea; species Cepaea hortensis. Next base: position 49,242,852 of record OY992888.1, read on the forward strand.
GGTTGTACTGTTTGTTCTATTTCTAGCAATAGGTATATCGGAGGCAGCAGCGGAAGTATTAGTAGTAGCAGGAGCAACCACAACAGTAGTCATTGATTAGATTACAAAGGTCCATTAAGACCTACATCCCAGTATACAAGAGGAAAGGCTACGCATGAATGATTGATTCCGTAGGATCTAAGACACCCTGAGCCAGTGTGCCAGGCATCCCCCCCCCCACCCCTCTACATACAAGAGAACAAACTGTACCTCATGACCCAACAAGTCAGCGCAAGGCTTTGCCCTCTGCAAGAAGCATGCGATCTACAGCCGAGATGAGAAATCAGAGCAAAGCGGTACCATTAGAGCTATATTCGTGCCACAGCGAAAGAATGGAATAGTTGCTGACCAGGCTAGATAGTTAATTTCTGAGTACTGACTTGCACTAATAGAAAAAAGTACGAATTAGATGGCACACTAGTTTGCTGAAGAATCGCAAGCTAGGTACACACCGGAATTCGAACCTGCCACTTCTAAATGATCATAGCGCCTCGTGAAGGAGCTAGTTTACGTCGGAGCGTGACCAACTAGAGACTCTAGTGGCAGTTTGTTCGTACTCTCTATGCTTTAGTATTACTAATTGAATACATTCACAAGCACTTGCTGGCACTTTTAGACATAAATGGAAAACCGTCGAGATAAAATGGCAAACTAGACTGAAAAAAAAAATGGCAAAATACTGTAGAAAAATGGAAAGGTCCAGGCACACCACTAGGTGACGAGAACGTCTAACTGGCTTCTCATTCTTCGACTGCCCCCTGATTATTATTTATGACTACCTTTGACCCGGAGTGACCCACTGAGTGCGATTGGTTGTTGAAATATGAGGCTGGCACCATGTACCCCATACCCCTCTGGGACTGGAAGAAGGTAGATGACTTGGCTATCTTTGATGGGGCTAATATTCTTCTAAACAAGGCTTGTCAGAGACAGGATTTAACAAGATTCTGGTTTTGTTATACTTCCAATGTTCTCATCAATACTTTCGTACTCAGCCCATGCCGGGAGACGTTGGTGATCATGTCTGCCACAGCCTTCCTGTCTCGTGTGCTGCCAATCATTTCTGATACAGATGGTCCTCAATGCCATGACGTCAATCTGTCCAGCATCTTCTCTTCTGGTCTCCCCTTGCCTTTCCTCCTCTTCTGTTGTCACGATGTACTCCAGCTGTCCCATTCTCATGACACGAACAAAGAATGTGGATTGTTTTCTTCTGATGAGTAACAACCTGAATCTCATGATATCTTCATTCCTCTCTCTCTCTCCTCTCTCTCTCTCTCTCTCCTTCTCTCTCTTCTCTCCTCTCTCTCTCTCTCTCTCTCTCTCTCTCTATGCGTCCACGGTGTTCTCATCCTTCTTCCACAAAACAACAGCCTCCCCATAGTTGCTCACTCCAGTGCTAATTGCACACGATTAGCTTCCGTACATCAGAACAGGCCCGATATAGCTCGTGAGAATGCTTCTCATCTCGACTGACAATATCTTGCAGAGAGTAGCCCTTATCTTATGAAATGCTACTTTTCGATTGGCATATTCCATAGTTAACATCGCTCATCTGATGTTATTATAGTACCAACATATTTTAATGCATTGACTTGTTTCAGACTGGGTACATTCACTTTGATGTATTTGGGAAGGTATTTTTTCTTGTAAACACCATTACTTCTGTTATTGTGAGTACGTCCTTTGTTTTGACTTCAGTTTACAACTAAATCTGTCATTTCTTGCAACTGTGTTTCATTTCCAGCGACCGGAACCATGTCATCAACATAACGCAGTTGTTTACAGTATGCCCACCAACCGAAATCCCTGGTGTGTTTTGCATGAATCTCATTATTACTTCGGCGTACATATTGAACAGATCACACGATAATACACAAGTTGTTTCATGTGTTGAAAAGTTGCCAAATTGGTTGTCAATTTGTATGGCTACTTTTTGTTGCCTAGACATATATGTCATTGCTCTCATATCTTTACCGTCAATGCTTACAATTCCCAACATTCTAATTAAGTCTTCGGGTTTCACCTGATCAAATGCTTTAGTGTGGTCAATCAAACACAAATACACATCTCAGTTCACTTCAATCGATCTTTATGTTAATGTTGTCAAGATTATGCCAACCTATACATTACATATTGTAATATCAGTGCTTCATACACGTTCATTTGTAAACTGTCAGTGTAGGCATTATAACAGTGAACATCTATACGTGTGAAACTGAGCGCAGACAGCACAGTTGTGATAGCATCCGATGCGTGTCTATACGACAGAAACACGGGCGGGAGCTAGAATACCAGCAGCATCGGTTGATGAGCATGCAGTCAGGAACAGGAAGTGTGGCGCCCGTCACAAGTGTGTCAATCAACAGTTAACAGTTGCCAGAGAAGAACCGGAAAGTTTACTGTATATCAAGCTATGTTTACTGCAACATACGGGATACAAACGTTTGGGAAATGTTTCTATATCGCCATCATTAGCAAATGTCATTCCCGACGACAAGGGCGATCATGTTCCCCTACAACCATTTTTATGTGCTCTTGATTAGTTCAATCTATGTTTGTTTTTCCTTCCACTCTGTCAGTCCATTAGACATGTTCTCACTTTGTCGACCCATATCTCTAGCAACTCCAATCTTCCCGACGTCACAGAGTTCTGCAGATTACCTCTGTTAATAACAGGTATAAAGGTGATCTCATAGCCGATACCGCCTTTGGAGTGTGAAGTGTTAGGCCTTCACATGTGATAGGTCACGAAAAATGAGGTGGGGCACATAAAGTGACCCCAATTTCTTGACCTCTACGGCAATTTCTTCTTAATCTTCTTACTCGGGGTCGACAATTCACTGGCACACAATAAAACATAATCCGATACACGTCAGTGACCTCTATTGTTTTCTTCTTATACTTACTTGTCTTGTTCTTCCGGGGGCGACGATTCAAGGGCATATCGTAAAATATAATCTGAAACATGTTAGTGGTCCCGCCCATGCTACATGGTGGTCGCGTCCCTGCTACAGTTTCTTCTTAAATTTGTTCACACACACAGAGAGAGAGAGAGAGAGAGAGAGAGAGAGAGAGAGAGAGAGAGAGAGAGAGAGAGAGAGAGAGAGAGAGAGAGAGAGAGAGAGAGAGAGAGAGGAGAGAGAGAGAGAGAGAGAGAGAGGACGAACGAACGAACCAACAAACTTTATTTTCGAAGGGTAACAAATTACACTCGGCCCTTCCAATCACTCATCTTTCGTTCATCAGTGCATAGTGCATTCACATAGGAAAAAAAACATTGTCAAATGAATGTTGTAAGCATAAACAATGCATGTTACCATGTTATGAGACAAATCCCCCACCCACCCACTCATCCCCTATCCATCCGTTTGTCCCCCACACACACATCCACCACGCAACCACACATACCCACAGGGACATACATGACCCCATCTATCCACCAATCCCCCAACCCACACATCCAAAACACACCCCCACATACATCTTCCTACCCACACACACACACATCTCCCACCCACCACACATCCCCCACCCACCCACACAACCAGGAGAGAGAGAGAGAGAGAGAGAGAGAGAGAGAGAGAGAGAGAGAGAGCGAGAGAGAGAGAGAGGGGGGAAAAGGAGAAACTATATAGAGAGAGAGGGGGGATCGAGGGAGACAGGGGTCACGACAGTTCATTGGCACATACTAAACCAATCCGGATACAATGGTAAACATTTTAGACAGCACGTAGCTGTGGTCAGACAAGTCTACACTCCACAGACACAGGTCACGTCACCCAGCTGTGGTCAGGCACACTCCACAAACACGGGTCACGATACCCAGCTGTGGTCAGGCAAGTGCACACTCCACAAGCACTGGTCACGTCACCCAGCTGTGGTCAGGCAAGTGTACACTCCACAAACACTGGTCACGTCACCCAGCTGTGGTCAGGCACACTCCACAAACACGGGTCACGATACCCAGCTGTGGTCAGGCAAGTGTACACTCCACAAACACTGGTTACGATACCCAGCTGTGGTCAGGCAAGTGAACACTCCACAAACACGGGTCACGATACCCAGCTGTGGTCAGGCAAGTGTACACTCCACAAACACTGGTCACGATACCCAGCTGTGGTCAGGCAAGTGTACACTCCACAAACACTGGTCATGTCACCCAGCTGTGGTCAGGCAAGTGCACACTCCACAAACACGGGTCACGGCACCCAGCTGTGGTCAGACAAATGCACACTCCACAAACACTGGTCACGATACCCAGCTGTGGTCAGGCAAGTGCATACTCCACAAACACGGGTCACGATACCCAGCTGTGGTCAGACAAATGCACTCCACAAACACTGGTCACGATACCCAGCTGTGGTCAGACAAGTGCACACTCCACAAACACGGGTCACGTCACCCAGCTTTGGTCAGGCAAGTGCACACTCCACAAACACGGGTCACGATACCCAGCTGTGGTTAGGCAAGTGCACACTCCACAAACACGGGTCACGATACCCAGCTGTGGTCAGGGCACACTCCACAAACACGGGTCACGATACCCAACTGTGGTCAGACGAGTGCATACTCCATAAACACGGGTCACGGCACCCAGCTGTGGTTAGGCAAGTGCACACTCCACAAACACGGGTCACGATACCCAGCTGTGGTCAGGGCACACTCCACAAACACGGGTCACGGCACCCAGCTGTGGTCAGGCAAGTGCACACTCCACAAACACTGGTCACAGCACCCCGCTGAGGTCAGACAAGTGCACACTCCACAAACACTGGTCACGTCATCCAGCTGTGGTCATTCAAGTGCACACTCCACAAACACTGGTCACGTCACCCAGCTGTGGTCAGACAAGTGCACACTCCACAAACACTGGTCACGATACCCAGCTGTGGTCAGGCAAGTGCACACTCCACAAACACTGGTCACGGCACCCAGCTGTGGTCAGACAAGTGCACACTCCACAAACACAGGTCACGTCACCCAGCTGTGGTCAGACAAGTGCACACCCCACAAACACGGGTCACGATACCCAGCTGTGGTCAGGGCACACTCCACAAACACGGGTCACGGCACCCAGCTGTGGTCAGGCAAGTGCACACTCCACAAACACTGGTCACGTCACCTAGCTGTGGTCAGACAAGTGCACACTCCACAAACACTGGTCACGTCACCCAGCTGTGGTCAGGCAAGTTCACACTCCACAAACACGGGTCACGGCACCCAGCTGTGGTCAGGCAAGTGCACACTCCACAAACACTGGTCACGTCACCTAGCTGTGGTCAGACAAGGGCACACTCCACAAACACTGGTCACGTCACCCAGCTGTGGTCAGGCAAGTTCACACTCCACAAACACTGGTCACAGCACCCAGCTGTGGCGGGCAGTACAGCTTCGGGGTCGAGCCAGAGTAGCTGATATTCTCTGGATACCGACCACTGTGCCCTCGTGAGCAGTAGCGCTATATTCTCAGTACGCCGTAAAAAAACTGAAAGCGATGAAACCGAGATACGTTCTCCTTTATATATTGACATGCAATGTAACATAATATAGCGACTTCCGAGATAACCAAGCAATACTTCATAATACTGTATAAAGAATACTCTCTGTAATATATCTGTCTATTCGCCCGTAATTAGACAAACTTTCTATAGGCCCAAATTGACAAATAGAACCGTTACGGTAGTTCAGTGACAGACACGAGGTGCCCAAACTAAGACAATTCTTCTTCAGAATAAACCGACATATTAATCGGTTGAGGTAATCCTTAGGCAGATAAGAAATACAGACGCTGGGAATCAGACATTGCCTCTCTCGATAGAATCAGTGACATGAGTGACAAAGCTACCCCGATTACAACGTCCAGCACATACCTACACCTGCCTTGTTCAGACCACTGACCCCCTTGTGTTCTAGCGCCATGGTGACTGAAACAGGCGACCACGCCGCTCCAGTCCGGCGACACGTGTCACTGACATATGTTTAGCCCAGGGTATCAGTCTAGTAGAGTGGTCCCCAAACTGTGGCATACCGACACTGACGCGTAGACAGGTGGGCTGGTGCGGCAAGGCGGAGTCAATGATAGCTAATTATTTAGGGGTCTGAAACTGAATCAAAGTGTCCACGGGATAGGATCATTTTCATACTTGTGATATACTCCAATAAATTAGATAACTTGCTGACAACTGGTCAAAGAAAAATGCGGGGGGGGGGGGCAATGGGAAGGCAGAGAAGTAAATATATGGATGGCTTGGTCACGTGTCATGGTCGAGACAAGAACGCGGAGCTGATCCACGGCTCTGGTGATCGTGATCGTGTCAGATGGCGAAACATGACCGCCCACGATTACCAGCATGGCATATCATGATGATGATAAACGATGTCTACTGTAAGCAAGCAGGCAGGCAGGCCAGCAGTTAGCTAGCTAGACGGTAGACAGATCTACAAGCAGGTAGACAGCTAGACAGCTAGATAAGTATATGGACAGTCAGACACAGACAGACCGAAAGAGACTGGCGTAGCACCAAAACCTCCTCATTCTGAAAACGTGGTCGAGGGAATGACCTTGCGAGATACTGGTCTAGTCAACACTCCCTCCATCATCGTATATTCCTCATTAATCTTACCAGTTGTCACGGTGAATTATAGTGTCTTCCTGGCTCCTGACATCACGAACAGCCCGATCCCCATATCCAGAGTATGGGAACTATCTTCCTTCTGATTCCTGCAATCTGCCTTATCTGTCGTCAGTGTGGTGTCGCGGCTGGGATAGACTGCCAGCTTGCCAAAGGAGCGGCTACCATAGAGAATATATGACAAACTTCATTCAGGAAAACCAGTTCGGGGTAGACACCCCCCCCCCCCCCAAGAGAGATACAAAGACAGTTCGAAAGCCTCGACGAAGAACGGTGGGGTACTGACTGAAGATCTCTTCTTGCGCTGGGGGTGAAAAGAAAGCCACTAAATAGTTATGAATCGAATGAACTACTAGGATGCCTCTTTTCTCCGCCTTTTCTTTTGCAAACTATGGTAAAATGTCTGAGTTCGTCCTCTCCTGATGCTGTCGCTGGTGAATTATATAATTGTAATATTCATTCCTGTTCGTTGTCCTACGTCCGACAACGAGAAGTCGATCACTCACTAGCTTGTATTCAAGGATATATATATCACACAATACGCATTTTTTTTAAACGAACGTTTTGTTTCTGGAAGGAGGGGATCGGGGCAGGGTAGTGCGCAGAAAGTAAGGGATCGGGGCAGGATAATGCACAGAAAGTAAGGGATCAGCGCTCGACCATCTCCTTCGCAAAGAATGAATATAAAGTGAGGTAGATTCTACACTAAGCTCCCATCTGTGCTTCACCCTCAAATATTATTCTTTATATGCATGTGATGTAATTGCAAGTTTAACCCTTACAACATTAAATTGCCCCCCCCCCCCGGCCTCTCTCAATCGCTCTCTAGATCGCTTTCTCTCTCTCTCTCTCTCTCTCTCTCTCTCTCTCCCAATGATTACATCCCCTTTACGTTGTTGGTGTCGTCTTTCATCTGCTCACTCTCTCTTTCCGTCCCTGTATTGGTGATAGTAAATAACAGTAACCTATCGTAGTGGTGTTAGCTGTGGCCGGACTAATAGTGGTGGTGGTGGTGGTGGTGGTAGTAGCAGCAGTACCAACAGTAGTAGTAGTAGTAGTAGTAGTAGTAGTAGTAGTAGTAGTAGTAGTAGTAGTAGTAGTAGTAGTAGTAGTAGCGGCGGTGGTAACAGTAATAATGTAGTAGTAGTAGTAGTAGTAGTAGTAATAGTAGTAGTAGTAGTAGTAGTAGTAGTAGTAGTAGTAGTAGTAGTAGTAGTAGTAGTAGTAGTAGTAGTAGTAGTAGTAATAGTAGTAGTAGCAGCGTTGGTGGTAGCAGTAGTAAAGTAGTTGTAGTAATAGTACCGTTTTGACAAGAATATCACAATACAGTAAGATAGGCAACACATTATATTCTAGGATCAGCCCCTGCATCCCCACCCCTCAAACTCCTTTAACACACACGGGTTGGGGAGGGGGAGATACATGAAATGTGTGCCGGCGTCTAACCAGGAGATATACGCCACAGATACAATGGCCCGGTGCCTCACCTAACTGCAGGCTTGTGGTGACTCACCCTGGGCTCCGAGTTGTGAGTTCCTCAAGGTATGCTCCGGGACCTCCTGGGATGATCTATGGCACAGCTCTCGCGAGGACTAAGAAACTAAGAACATACAGCATGACTGATCCTCTGAGATATGCGCACGGGTGTTTTTAACTATATCATGGGGTGGGGGAAGGAGGCAGGGGTCATTCCGGAAGAGAAGATAGACTACAAATTCCATCATTTGTACAATACGCGTGTATGTGTACGTGTGTGTTAAATTCCATCTGACCCGAAAAGAGTGCCCATCTCGGAAGATTCTCAAAGTATGTAACACTGACCTCCAAAATGGTGCGCCGTACGGGTGTGACGGAAATATGCTCAATATTTGATTGGTTTGGTCTGTAAATGCCCACTGTAACTGTAGATGGACACCGCTATAAATCTTCTCTCCACAGGTCAGCCCACTGTGACTGCAGATAGACACCGCTATAAATCTTCTCTCCACAGGTCATCCCACTGTAACTGTAGATGGACACTGCTATAAGTCTTCTCTCCACAGGTCAGCCCACAGAAATGTCAACAGTTTAATAAACTAAAGATGGGAAATGCTGAAGAACGTAATTGTGAGAGTGGTATAATAACAACTAAAGACTTGTTGCAGGAGTGACCACATAGAAAACTATGTTGGTTGACACTCTAATTGAAGAAAACCTATACAAGAATGTCCACAAGCTCAAGATGGCCGCTTTCTGTGGATACATTCGCGTGGATGTCTGAAGGTGTACATAGAAGATGAAGCTCTATGTAGAATGATTAGTTGGCCTTTATACCAAACAGGTGTTTGGACGATGTCAGATAAATGCTTTGAGCGCCATCTGGTTTGCGGCGAAAGGGGTGAGACTGAATAATATGGGATCTCCCTGAGCGGATGGGTCATAGCGGGCGCGTTCGGGGAGTTGGTGCGGAACTGCGCTGATAATGTCATGAGCACTGAGGGACGAGGGTTCGATGTCTGGGGCTCATCGCCTGCTAAGTAAGGGGCAGATTGGTCATCTACTCCCCCCTCCCCCAACATACAGGCCTACAAAGTGTGATGGTCGTGTCACATCGCAGACCCACACTAGGTAAGTGCTTCCCCACATGTGTTTTAGAGAGAGTATGGACATCATTGGAAAACTGTTTAAATGTGTTGTATGACACGGACTGGAAGTGCCGAGGGACGGTAGTATAACTTGGACAAAATCGGAAGATTGTGTAAATTTGTATGACACGGACTGGAAGTGCCGAGGGACGGTAGTATAACTTGGACAGAATTGGAAGATTGTTTAAATGTGTTGTATGACACGGACTGGAAGTGCCGAGGGACGGTAGTATAACTTGGACAAAATCGGAAGATTGTGTAAATTTGTATGACACGGACTGGAAGTGCCGAGGGACGGTAGTATAACTTGGACAGAATTGGAAGATTGTTTAAATGTGTTGTATGACACGGACTGGAAGTGCCGAGGGACGGTAGTATAACTTGGACAAAATCGGAAGATTGTGTAAATTTGTATGACACGGACTGGAAGTGCCGAGGGACGGTAGTATAACTTGGACAAAATTGGAAGATTGTTTAAATGTGTTGTATGACACGGACTGGAAGTGCCGAGGGACGGTAGTATAACTTGGACAGAACTGGAGGATTATTTAAATGTGTTGTATGACACGGACTGGAAGTGCCGAGGGACGGTAGTATAACTTGGACAAAATCTGAAGATTGTGTAAATTTGTATGACACGGACTGGAAGTGCCGAGGGACGGTAGTATAACTTGGACATAATTGGAAGATTGTTTAAATATATTGTATGACACGGACTGGAAGTGCCGAGGGACGGTAGTATAACTTGGACATAATTGGAAGATTGTTTAAATATATTGTATGACACGGACTGGAAGTGCCGAGGGACGGTAGTATAACTTGGACATAATTGGAAGATTGTTTAAATATATTGTATGACACGGACTGGAAGTGCCGAGGGACGGTAGTATAACTTGGACATAATTGGAAGATTGTTTAAATATATTGTATGACACGGACTGGAAGTGCCGAGGGACGGTAGTATAACTTGGACATAATTGGAAGATTGTTTAAATATATTGTATGACACGGACTGGAAGTGCCGAGGGACGGTAGTATAACTTGGACATAATTGGAAGATTGTTTAAATATATTGTATGACACGGACTGGAAGTGCCGAGGGACGGTAGTATAACTTGGACATAATTGGAAGATTGTTTAAATATATTGTATGACACGGACTGGAAGTGCCGAGGGACGGTAGTATAACTTGGACAAAATTGGAAGATTGTTTAAATATATTGTATGACACGGACTGGAAGTGCCGAGGGACGGTAGTATAACTTGGACATAATTGGAAGATTGTTTAAATATATTGTATGACACGGACTGGAAGTGCCGAGGGACGGTAGTATAACTTGGACATAATTGGAAGATTGTTTAAATATATTGTATGACACGGACTGGAAGTGCCGAGGGACGGTAGCATAACTTGGACATAATTGGAAGATTGTTTAAATATATTGTATGACACGGACTGGAAGTGCCGAGGGACGGTAGCATAACTTGGACAGAATTGGAGGATTGTTTAAATGTGTTGTATGACACGGACTGTTCTTCAGGCTGTATGTGTAACAACTGCCAGACGAACGGCTAGACTAGGACATTTGACAAACATTAATCCAATACGTTCCTCAGTCTGTCTGTATAACAACTGCCAGACGAACGCCCAGACTGGGCATCCAAGATATCGACATTCGTTCTCGAAAGTCCCGTGTGTCACACACATACAGGCACGTTTTGGGCAGCCCTAGCTCTGTTCTTACCTCCAGCCACAATACCTCGAAGTTACTTCATTAAACTCAACTTATCTTTCATACACGTACAATACCAGCTCGTGCAGGCTATTTTTACGCAGCAGGAGCTCAGCATTGCTTGAGGCAATCTCCGGCATTGTGTGACAGGTCCAATGTTCGTCTATCAGTTTATTCTATTTTAAGAGCAGTCACAAGTGGGGGATTGCTACCTGGCAGAGTGAGTAATGCACGTCGGAGTCAGCGAGGACGAGAGGAGGTGAGCGTAGAAGCCAGGAGAGTAATGTGGATGTGATTTCACGCGGAAACAGGAAATGACGGCCAGGTGTGGACGAAGCGGGAGCACACGAGGGACGAGTGCATACAGAAAGGCACGAGATGGAAGAATGCGTAAAGTCAGGCACGAGATGGAAAGGTGCATAAAGCAAGGATCCCATCTAGAAAGTGCATGCACTGTACTAAAGTAATGGGTACATGGTCAGGTGACACGGATAGTAGCTGGTTTAGATGTACAAAGGCCCTGGTTCATATTCCTGACAGGAATCAATCTTCTGACCGCGCGTGGGTTCTGGGCCTCACACAGCCTGATGAATCATACGGAACAGGTTGAGAGAGAGAGAGAGAGAGAGAGAGAGAGAGAGAGAGAGAGAGAGAGAGAGAGAGAGAGAGAGAGAGAGAGAGAGAGAGAGAGAGAGAGAGAGAGAGAGAGAGAGTCGGCAATGAAGAATGAACAGACCTGCTAAAACCACCTCAATTTAACATGCATCAGAATAGGTGAAGAACAAGCACTTCACACTTACAGGATGGAGAATCATGATGGCAAATGTCTGCCCCAAACAAGGCAGCAGCAGCAGCAGCAGCAGAAGAAGAGGAAGAAGAAGAAGAAGAAGAAGAAGAAGAAGAAGAAGAAGAAGAAGAAGAAGAAGAAGAAGAAGAAGAAGAAGAAGAGTGAATGACATGCTCATTATAGAAAATCTGAACAATTATAATAACAAGGACAAAATAAAACAACAGGGTTACTAGCCATGAAAGTTTGCTGACATCCGTTTCAAGCTGTCGCTCCTTACATCGTGCTACTGTTTGCAAGTTGCTACCGTAATAGTTTAAAAAGTATATCTCATGGTTCAGAAGTTTATCTCATGGTTTAGAAAAGTTTACAGTTTAGAAGATCATATCATGGATTAGATGAAATATATCCCAGGGTTTATAAGATGTACATCTTAGAGTTTAGAAGACGATCATATGGTTTAGATGAAATATATCACGGGGTTTAAAAGATGTACATCTCACAGTTTAGAAGATCATATGGTTTAGATGAAATATATCCCGGGGTTTAAAAGATGTACATCTCACAGTTTAGAAGAAGATCATATCATAGTTTAGATGAAATATATCTCAGGGTTTAAAAGACGTACATCTCACAATTTAGAAGTATACTTCACGGTTAAGAAATACGAGAATTGACTATTCATGTATCTTCTGGTCGAAATATTCATATGCACAAGGGAGAGGCGAACAATACGAGAACCTACATCGTTGTTGTGTATACTAGGATTCTTGTAAATGTGCAGGGTAGACAGAAATATCCTCTGCTCTGACAACATCTCAAAAGCAAGAACCATCCTCAGAAGCAGAACATTAATAGTATGTACGAAGTTGCACGATGACAATCCGGGCCAAAGACTGCGGCTGTGCAAATAATGCACCAGTACACATGGGGAGGAGCATGAACATGGCCGATATAATCAATACAGTAGGGACTCGGTCGGCGGAAACTGGCGAGACTCCGACGCTAGCCCGACTATAAGAACTGGGGTGAAGCCAGGTCAGGCACGCCAATACCGTCATTGAGGGGAAAAAAGAAGATACCATAGCCTAATCCTTACTCAAAACAGATATACTTAGGGATGGCTGCTGCATTGGGGGACTGAGCACGAATGGAAATGCCCAAAGTGCTGTGGTGTCGTTCGACATAACATAATATATCATAACTGCGGCATTGAAGCTGGCTGTTTCTGTAAAAAGGCGCCAATATCGCAGCTGATATGTAAACAGTACAGTTAACGTTCTACTTAGCACAATGCCAGAACACTGAAAGTACGCGAATATAATGAACAACATAAATTTGTGTTATCGTATGTGCCAATTTATAATAACGGCTAGCGACGTCGATTTACTTCGTTCTCTCTTTACTACAATTATTATAAATATTTCATCGCGAAAACTAAACAATAACAAAGCCTATAAATATGAACAATGAATAAAATGAAAAACCATTTTACATGAACATCATGACCAATACATGAGAACACTGCGACCATGAAAGTTCATTGGCAAATAAAAGCAAACACCAAAAGGGATTAAAGTAATTACATTTAGATATAATAGAATAACAAAGGCGTGGGTAGCGCCATCGTGTTCCTCTGACCACAAAAAGACACGTAAACTGTTGCCCTCAGCTGGATTAAGCCGGACAGGAAGTTGTGTGCTCTAATCATTGACTACCGCGGGGACGCAGGGGTGTTTCCAAGGCACCAGGGCCGGAATCTATACTGGCCAAGACCTGCTGACACGCCCACGCCGTGCGTCCTGGGCAACAGGTCTCTTCGGGGACCTGGCTAACATCAGTAGGATCGATGATTCCTCCGAAGCCGGAGAGTATCTGCCTGCATGGCGAGGAACCACCAGTCTGCACACCAATAAGTCAGATATGGGTCAACGGATACTCACGCAAACCTCAGGTCCGGTATGACATCACATTGATGTTGGACAACAGGATGTATTCATCCGATATACAGGACTTCACGCTGGAGTTCACAGCCAGCGAATGCAAGCAAGCAAGCAAGCACTGACTACCACGGATCCACATCTTCTTTCTGTTGGATCACTTAACAGGCAAAACTATACGTGGGGAATCTTGAACAAACTTTGCACAGTTGTTCTAGCATGATGAACCTCCCTACACTATTAGAGACATTCTAAACAATCGTCCACATGCCGACTTTTCACTTCAAAACGTAAAGCGTATGACAGGTGAGAAACTAGCTCACCGACCAGGTGTGTGACGGAAGCAACATTCTCGGCTGCACTAACATCAAGCACGCAACACAAATTGTCCTTAAGACTAAAAGCTATGGCTTGACTCACTCCTTTATGGTAAAATGTAGGTGCTGAAAGACACGGGGTGGCATTCCATTTGCAGTACGCTGCTCGCCACTCCACATAGCCGGCAATTCCATACAGAAACACTTGTAGTTAGTTTAGATAGCTTGTACATGGCTCCAGAACAGGAGAATTACCTTCTCGCCGTTCCTCATACTGCATGTGTAACAAGTGCCAGACGAATGCCGAGACTAGGGCAATTTACAAACATTAATCCAATACGTTCCTCAGATTGCCTGTGTAACAACTGCTTCACGTCTCACAATCAGCATCGCATCTCACACACATCATCACGTCTCACAAACAGCATCACGTTTCATAAACAACATCATGTCTTACCAAAATAATCATGTCTCACAAACAGCATCATGTCTCACAAACAGCATCATGTCTTACCAACAGCATCACATCTCACAAACAGCATCATGTGTCACAAAGAGCAAAACGTGTCACAAACAGCATCACGTCTCACGACCAGCATCACGTCTCACAAACAGCAATACGTGTCACAAAACAGCATCACGTCCCACAAATAGCATCACGTCCCACAAACAGCATCACGTCTCACAAACAGCAATACGTGTCACAAACAGCATCATGTCTCACAAACAGCTTCATGTCTCATAAACAGCATCACGTCTCACAAACAGCAATACATGTCACAAACAGCATCACGTCTCACGACCAGCATCACGTCCCATAAACAGCAATACGTCCCACAAACAGCATCACGTCAGAACACTGATGAGAGGCGTGGTTGCTGAAAGGAGAGGCGGGGGTCGACTAGCGCGCATGTGGTCACCGGACTTTGCAGACAGATGAGAGCGATGTTCTGCATAATGAGAACAGTGTTCTGTAAAGGACCTGCTAAATGACGATGGGTAGGGCGTGATCACTGCTAGAGTCAGTGCCAGGCATTGTCAGCACATGTAGCAGTGCCTTTCTCAATCAGCACAGTCAACTTGACTGAATGTCTTCTCATCAAAGATTTCCCTTGTGTACAGTCTCTTGTCTCTTGTGTTGTTGAAACCAGTTGTTTCCAATCAATATACAAAACGCTGGTCATAAGTCTTTACCCTGACTATGAAGAGAATGTCAGAGTGGTTGGTTGGTTGGTTGGTTGGTTGATTGGTTGGTTAGTTAGTTAGTTAGTTAAGGTTCTAACATGTGCCAGCAGAGTTCTGTACATCCTTGTCAGTGTGCATCCAACTAGACAGGAAATGCAGACAAGAAAATCTAGTTGCTGTGGAGGCGGAAGTACAGGCTCTGATCTTCGAGAATTCTTTAGAAAATGATGCGGTCATTTACACAGATGGGTCGGTCGTCCGAGGAGTGAGAAGTTCATGGGCTTTTACGGCTCAGGCCGGAGGGAAAATTGTGAAGGAAGAGTCTGGCGCTTTCGCTTTGACAAGTAGCCTGACTATGGAAGTCATGGTAGTAAGTAAAGCAATAACATGGCTCGAGACACAGACATTCAATCGGGCACGTGTCCTTGGTGACTCAGTGAGTATGCTCAGGAGGACAGAGACGGGGTGGGTCCGAAGAGAGTGGTTGCTGTCTCTGGAGCGGTCTCGGCTGGCAAAGATTAGTTTCATCTTCGTGCGGATGTACAAGGGAATGAGCAGGCTGACAGGCTTGCAGGTAGGGCTACTGTGGAACGCAGATGAGCCATGGACCAAGCAGACATTCTGAATGCTCTACGAGAAGTCGTTTACGAGAACCCAGCGATGACTGGGAATCTACAACCATAGTCAGGCTGCGAGAACAGCGAGTTAAAAGAGGTGTGGCCAAACAAGAACACTACAGGAAGCCATAGAAGAGTAATAAACCAACGCTGAACTGGTGTTGTGAACCGCTACACGCTACGGGATTTGATGAGGAGGGGATCCGAGCACTTATGGACTGAATGGTTCGATGTGCTATTGAGAATGATTTGTCAACCGACCGACCAACTAACTTCACGGCAAAGGGTCGCGCTATAATGCTTAAATCCTGTGCCAGTGAACATCACACAAAATGCTCCTCACTGTGTGAAAAGTGGAACAGACAGGAGTCTCAACAGATCGACATCCCCCACGGGTATACATGCATAAGGCAGCTGTCAGAATGCCAACACAGAAGTCCACCACGAAAAATACAGTTCATCGTAGTTGGAAGCGGCAGTTACTAGAAGATCAGCAGCCACACATTAATGCATAAGGCAAAAACCACTTAGTTCAGCAACTGACTGCCGCCATTTTTCTGAACATGCAGTTCACGATACAAACCAAGGACAGATTTAAAAAGCACTCCACGTGAAATTCACAGCTCACAGTGTCGCCCGGTGCTCTAACAACTGAGCTATGGTAGCGCATATAGTGGTTATACCTTTTCAATATAATCCCCAGTTGAATTGACACACGGGACGCAGAGGTGTTTCCAAGGCACCACGGCCGGGCTATATACTGGCCAAGACCTATTGACGCGTCCTCGTCGAGCGTCCTGGGCAACAGGTCCCTTCGGGGTCCTGGCTAAAGTCAATAGGATCGCCGTTTCCTCCGAAGTCGGAGAGTGTCTGCCTGTACGGCGAGGAACCACCAGTCTGCACACCAATAAGCCAGACATGGGACAACGGATACTCACGCAAACCTCAGGTCCTGTATGACATCACACTGATGTTGGACAACAGGATGCCTTCATCCGACATACAGGACCTCGCGTTGGAGCTCAAGCCAACGAACACAAGCAAGCAAGCAAGCAATTGACACACTTTTCTGAGCTTTGCTAGACCTTGGGAATAGAAACCCCTACGTTTTCAAATACAAGTTATCGCATGCCAGTATTTATATCAGACTTCTTCATCACTGTCAAAATGATTTCCCTTGAGCTTTTTTTTTAAAGATTTTGAAAAAGAAGAAAAGTCTGACGGAGCCAACTTCCGAGAAGAAGGTGGGCGTAAAAGAGTCTCAGTGTTACGATTCTTCTGTGCTTTGTGACAGGGTGCTTTGAAAATGTCTTGAAACAAAGGAAGATTTGAGTGAGTGCTAGCACTTGGTTTCTTATCCCGGTCTGGTAAGGACATCTGCACAGATTAGTTTAGTTTAGTCGACGGCTCAACATCACGGCACACGGGTGTAACCCCATAAGTACTCAAGCCTGAGTCCGGAGAATCTCAGCTCAGTGAACGAACTCCGTAGCACCGGCGAGGATCCTGAAATACTTTGGGTAGATTTTTAACTCGAAATTTTGCCCGGGCAGCGCCGTTAGGCTACTCTTTTTCAATTTCTACGTGGAAAAAAAAAATCCCGACCCTCAGAACTAGAGGCGGACACCATACCTCGAGACCACTCAGCCTATCTGCACAGTACTGTCCGTGAATCCTGTTGTCGCCAACCGGTTTTTATTTTATGGAACCATTCGAAGGACGTGATTACTAAAACACTGATTCTATCTCCCCACTGAGATTTTCTGTCAGTGCCCCCCTCCCCTCCGTAACATCAATTTAATACAGGCCTGGAGCTGCAATTCGGGTTGATATGGTATGTTGCTCCTTGTATCAAAGAGGGGAAACCAGTGGGAGAAGGAATAACGTACTTCAAACGTTCAATATACTGGTATACACACACACACACACACACACACACACACACATATATATATATATATATATATATATATATATATATGTGTGTGTGTGTGTGTGTGTGTGTGTGTTGTTGTTTTTTTACTATGTTACTCTTTCAAAGCCAGGGTAAAGACTTATATCATTATTTTTGTCCATTCTATTAATTTTTGTCCTCTTTGATTTCTCATTCTTAAACCATAGTCACCACCAACCACATCTTTCATACTCTCCTTTCCCATTTTTGCGATGAAATCTCCAGGTATCATGGTGACTTCTTGTCAAAACTAAAACAGCAACAGGTCATGGGTTAATTAACCCCATTAACACTACTGTAAGATATCGGGTAATTCGATTCTGGTAGTGGGCATAACGTGGGGGATGGAGAAATGTACAACCCATAAAGCAAGCTCTAACGATGGTAAAGATAAGCGCTATATTAAGAATCTGGTAAGCAGGGACGAATGTGAATTCAGGAACCGCTGAGGAGAACACCGATAAGATATAACGGGATGGGAGATTAAAAACGGCATAAGTTGAAGGCGAAGATAGAAGGTGCTAATGAGTACAGTTGATAGACAAGGAGAAGAAGAAGAAGAAGAAGAAGAAGAAGAAGAAGAAGAAGAAGAAGAAGAAGAAGAAGAAGAAGAAGAAGAAGAAGAAGAAGAAGAAGAAGGAAAAAGAAGAGAAAGAAGACCACGCGCATGTAGATACGATACAAGGTTGAAATACAAATTATCGTTTTAAAATGGAGGATAACACTGGAGAAAACAACCAGGTCAGATCGTAGAATGAAATGCTTTATCTTGTGAAAGACAGAAAGAGGACATCTCTCTCTCTCTCTCTCTCTCTATATATATATATATATATATATATATATATATATATATATATATATATATATATATATAGAGAGAGAGAGAGAGAGAGAGGGATTCAATAATGACACCGAACTTCATATAAGAACGCAGGTGAGGAAAAAGCAAAGCTTAGTGGGCAAAAAATAGATCAAAGCAGAGATAAGGAGGCGATAATCGCACGATGAATTAGATCAGGCGGACATCAAAGAGCCGGCATCAACCAGTAGGCACAGGCCGTTCAACCAGAAAGTGAATAAATGCATACCCACACAGGCGGAGGGTAAAGACGCTGGTGTGCCACGGTCCAAGTGCTCACCAAGACCTCTTGTCACCTGCAAGTGGAGCGTCTAGGGCAGACACTAGTCTGGCTAACTCGCCCGCGGTATACGGAATTACGGATTGAGACCGTAACACTTCGCCTGAGAGCCCAAGTCAACTGGCATAATCCACCTGGACGCGGGTTCAGACCCCCGCCCACCGGGCCAGCATTTATCCTGTCTCCCGGGCAACATTTATCCTGTCTCCCGGCCAACATTTATCCTGTCTCCAGGGCAACATGTATGTTGTCTCCCGGGCAACATTTATCCGGTCTCCCGGGCAACATTTATCCGGTCTCCCGGCCAACATTTATCCGGTCTCCCGGCCAACATTTATCCTGTCTCCCGGCCAACATTTATCCTGTCTCCAGGGCAACATGTATGTTGTCTCCCGGGCAACATTTATCCGATCTCCCGGCCAACATTTATCCTGTCTCCAGGGCAACATGTATGTTGTCTCCCGGGCAACATTTATCCGGTCTCCCGGCCAACATTTATCCTGTCTCCCGGCCAACATTTATCCGGTCTCCCGGGCAACATTTATCCTGTCTACCGAGCAACATTTATCCTGTCTCCCGGGCAACATTTATCCTGTCTCCCGGGCAACATGTATCCTGTCTCCCGGGCAACATGTATCCGGTCTCCCGGGCAACATGTATCCTGTCTCCCGGGCAACATTTATCCTGTCTACCGGGCAACATTTATCCGGTCTCCCGGGCAACATTTATCCGGTCTCCCGGGCAACATTTATATCCTGTCTCCCGGGCAACATTTATCCTGTCTCCCGGGCAACATTTATCGTGTCTCCCGGACAACATTTATCCTATCTCCCGGGCAACATTTATCCTGTCTCCCGGGCAACATTTACGGGTTGCTTATTCAGCGAACCGGCTCTGTGGCGAAGGTATTACGGACGCAATTCATAATCCCACATTCGAAATACAGCTGCGAGCGATTTGGAAGCAGACCGCCTTGCGTTGATTTTTATACAATGATTTAAGTGCCGGTCGTTCAGAAAGCAATGGACAACCACTGAACGTAAAGTTGCCAAGAAATCATAAACAGCCCAAAACATGCTGGGGTTGACTGTGACGTCGTGTAAAGGACATGCAACTAACTGTTGTATTCAACGAGGCATGAAGCCTGTAGAACTGCCCCAAGCACAACCTAATTCAATCTCCCACTCCACAGTAAACAGCCCTATTACATCTAGGTCTACACTCGTGCCCCGACTGTCTTAGTGGACGCTCTCGGACCTTGCATCAACACAAGCTTCCTTGTCGGCACGTTATGTAACCACAGATTAAACATGACCAACACATGCACGGGTTCTTTTTTTTCTTGTTCCTGCGCCGCGCAGTCATGCTGCAACAGCAGCAGGACTGTCTGGACAGCAAACAAAGAACAGAGGTAAGTAGTTTCGGGTTTTATGCATGATCGCGTCTTCGCTGAATTAGATTGTTTGTTTAAGTCTTAAAAGTCGAGAGGATCGACTTTTCGACTTTGAAATGATTAATTAGACATGACCTTTGACCCTAAAATATCTTGCCGGGAATAGAAAGTAAAAAGTAAATTTCCCATGTCTCTGTCTAGCTTTCAGATAACTCTCACCCAAAGCGTGCTGTCATCCATTCGCATACAATAGCATAATCAGTCGCACACAATAGCACAACCAGTCGCACACAATAGCACAACCAGTAGCACACAATCGCACAACAATTGAACATGTAAAAGTATCATCAATGACAAGGGGCCAACTGCGTGTTACAAACTGAGAAAACTAATTCAGTGAAATACAGAAATGCTTATATAGATATAGAATAGGTAAAGCTTTACTAAAAGTATGGTCCTTGAACAAAATAATAGAATAACCCCACGATCTGGCGCGGATCGACCTATAACAAAGTAATAATATAATTTCTCAGGATCCAAGGCCGCAAACACATTTGTATCAAACATAACAAAAGTGAATGTATGTAACTACGGCATGAATGGTACCGCCGCCCTTCTGATAAGACTCACAAAAGCACACGATAATTCCGGCATTCTAATCCGTATTATCTAACAGACAAGTTATCCACACGATGACGAACACGTGAACACGCAGACAACTGTATAGCAATTACTGATAACTGTTCACAATGTGAAACACTCTTGCTATCCGAGTCTGAAGAACGAAATTCCTGCTACACGCGTTCCCTCTCTCTATCTCTCTTTCTCTCCTCAGCCACTGGCAACAGGGAAAAGATACGACACGAAAAAGGAATCGGGAAATGAAAACGAGGGCAGCGAATTCCCGTACGCGCACTAGTAGTAACTGTAAACATTTGTAAACACTGGTTCCATTTATATGTGGATGTAGACATTTCTGGGGTCTCTGTAGCTTCCAGATATAGGCTTCCGCTGCTTGCTTACACATAACACCAAGTAGGCATACTTTGCCACACGCCCCAATGTTGTATCTATAAGAACCAATTAGTAGCTGCTAATTATGTCTCGTGTTACTTAAATGGCCCTTGGAGTTTCCCCGTGTTGGGCATCGATGTTTGCTGTAACTTTAGCACTACACAATATGTTTGGCCTGGTATTTAATTGTGGAAGTCGGTGTATTTCTTATCCATCTCGGGAGAAAGTCAAAAATGGACGGGGGCATGCGCGCGCACATACAAACACCATTTAATATGCATTTATATACTCCCAGAACTGCTCACTTTGAAGTGTCTGCTCCATACAATTCTTACGAGACTTGAAAGGACAGTGTGCTCAGTTCTTGCGAATATCAAGAAATTGTTACTCCCACCAAAGTCAGATAACAGGAACACTTAACGTGAACAATAAAACAGATAATCAACACAGACACGAATCACTACATGGAAGTGAGCCCAGGGGCAGCATCCAAGGTGTCGTTACATCGATGACAAAAACATCTATTCAGACGCGTCTGTGTGCGAGCAGAATCCACTCTTAAAACAGAACCGCCAACAAGTGGAAAGAACAATCAATGCATTCAGCATTCACCTGCAGTGACAACTACTAGACTAGTTCAAGGGAAACACATATTGTGTCAGCAGTCCCGTCTGACTGTCTTGTCACACTGAGTCAGCAGTCCCGTCTGACTGTCTTGTCACACTGAGTCAGCAGTCCCGTCTGACTGTCTTGTCACATTGAGGCAGCAGTCCCGTCTGACAGTTTTGTCACATTGAGGCAGCAGTCCCGTCTGACAGTTTTGTCACATTGAGGCAGCAGTCCCGTCTGACAGTCTTGTCACATTCACAAAGAGTAGCATACAGGACTCACAGGTACAAGGACCTGGGTTCTAGTCCTGGTAAGACCAGGAATTTTTAACTAATGGCGGTTAAATCTTTAACAAACTATTGAATACTGCGTGTCGGCTGGTGGGGCCAAAGGTCTTTACTTTCGAAAAAAAAAAACCGCTCCTGAAGATACACCACCATACCAGTTGTAACCGATCTTTTTTTTAACTGTTTAACTATACACTGGAATCCACAAGGCAAAAGAAAAAGAGGAAGTCGTACAACACACGGAGGAGAGGAGAGAGGAGGAGACACATGAAAAATATGGGGAAGGCGTGGATGCAGCTGTGATAGCTTAAGTTAGGACAAGTGTTGGTCGAGGGCATATGAACAAATGGGTGATACGAGAGAGAGAGAGAGAGAGAGAGAGAGAGAGAGAGAGAGAGAGAGAGAGAGAGAGAGAGAGAGAGAGAGAGAGAGAGAGAGGACACATAAACATACTCATTTCGATTAAAAGTTAGTTGCATGTCATTTTCAGGACGTAGCAGTTAACCCCAGCATGTTTGGTTGTTCGTGATTCCTAGGCAAGTTTATGTTCAGTAGTTTGTCATTGCTTTTTGAACGGCCGGCACCCATACCATTTCATAAAAACCAACGCAAGGCGGTCTCTGCTGCCAAAATCTCCGGCAGCTGTGTTTATTTCGATGAAGACATGCATAAATAGGCTGGCAGACAGAGAACGGAATAAGTAGCCTATTTACAACTAAAGAAAACCGGCCGCAGGCGATATATCAGCAGGCACATATTGCGGGATGCCGTCCGACAGCGTGCTTACAGTAGGCCCGGCCCGCTCCTGAGCCTACCTGACCGCACCAGTACTGCAGGAGAGTGCCGAGCTAGGAGCAGGACTCGTGCCGAACAGCAGACATCTGGGCTGCATCCTTTCATACAGATAAGACGTGTAGTTCTTCCTGGATTTTAATGGGTTTTTTGGGTTGGCATTTCTTCTAAAAGACTTTCTGTGTCCGTCTGATGTGGTTTTCCTGTCTCAAATTAAGTTTTACCTAACGCACTGACACGCGGGAACGAATGACTGAATTAAAAGGTAACGACAAAATAGCAAATAATGAATACATAGTAAGGCTATAAACTGACAGATAGATAAGAGATGTGAACATTAAGAAAAGGTAAACGGGTAAGAATACAAATGACAGAATACCTGGATGACAAGAAAGAAAGAAGGAATATAAGGCTCATGGTACTGACAGAAAACACAAGATGTTCCGTGTCTCCAGGCCACTGCCACGCGGAGACGCAATAGCAAACTACTGAACGCAACATTGCCTGGTAAATTCAAACCCGGGGTTGATCGCAAAGTCCTGCAAAGGTTATGCAACTAGGACATGTATAAACACGGGGCATGAAGAACTAATAACCAGAGGAGGAGATGGGGAGAGAATGAGGAAGTGGGGGAGGGGGGAGAAACAATACAGACAGATCTTCATCTGTTTGTTCACTTGGAATATGCCTACATCTGCAATTTTGTTTCCAGTCTGAATTGCACTCTTATCTGTAGACACCCCTCCCCCACCCACTGTCTTCTCTTCCCCCACCACCACGGCTTTAGAAGACTCTAACCTATAGGGTTGTTTGATCCGACCATAGAATGGACCTTTCCGAGTTGTATCTGGCACTGTGTGTAGTATATCTCCTACAGCTTGGGATGCTCGCCCGCGTGTGATCATTGCTGTAGAATCTATCTTTAGCTTTGTGTGCATGAGTCAGTGCAATCAACCCCAGGTTGATTTTCTATAGTACGTTCACAAATGTTTGCCATCATCGACATTCAATTTTTCGGAAAAGTATCTGTTGCATGCCGGTCTTCCTGGCTGAGGGGTTAAACGACTTTCTCCGTAATCCTGTTTATCCACGTAGGGACTCGCAGTGCGCGAGAATTGGTAGCGGTCCTCGCCGCGTTGGTGATTTACGGGATAAGTGAGCCGGCCGCTCAGAAAGCAATGGCAATCTACTGAGCGTAATCTTGCCAAGAAATCAACAAAAAGCGGTAAAATGCTGGTGTTGACAGCGATGCCTTGTAAAGGATATGCGAAAAAAAAAAATCTGATGCATCGTTATGAATTTTTTTTTTTCTGCCGTCTTATATTTACCGAGGTAGACCCAGCCACACACAGCTGCCCGGGAAGTTACTGATGGGCGGCTTGATACTGGCCACATCACTTTTGTAGTGTTGGTTGGTGTGTGGACACGAGGCTTGCACTGTATCTCCGGTCAGTTAGTTAGTTGGTTGGTTGGTTAGTCGCGGTTCCATCTTCACGGCAAAGGATCACCCCCATAATGCTCCGTTCCTGTGCCAGTGAATATCACATAAAATGCCCCTAACTGACCCGTATGAAGAGTAGAACAGACAGCAGTACTGACAGCCCAACAGCACACACAGGCAAGTATTGTACGTGTATAAGGCCGCTGCCGGAATGCCAACACAACAGTCCGCCACGAAAATTACAGATCATCAACAGTCACTAGAAATACAACAGCTTCACACACATTATTGTATAGTGCAAAACTAGTTAGTTCAGCAACCAGCTGGCGCAATTTTCTGAACATGCGCTCCAAGCACTCAGCCCAGTAGATGGGCGACGGAACCATGTACTACCAGTCCAACATAATGAAAGTTGGTAAACAAGCCGTAGCCAGAAGCATAAACACTCCCAATAACTTAACAGCCCAACCGCATATCCGAACGGGTGCGGACTGTTTGAGTGAACTTCACGATCAGATTCTGACCCATCAGTCTTAGCCATGTGAGTCCGGGTAGATAAGAGACGCGGCACCGGCCTCTAACTCAGAAGCCGGCAGGAACATTGGAACCCACGCTGTACAGAACTGAACTAGACAAGCAAGAAGAAGAGAACGAGGAAGAAGAATATGAGGAGGAAGAAGATATACTAATGAAATAATAACACACTAAGCAACACATGCATAGTGCTCTGTGAGTGTGTGTGTGTGTGTGTGTGAGAGAGAGAGAGAGAGAGAGAGAGAGAGAGAGAGAGAGAGAGAGAGAGAGAGAGAGAGAGAGAGAGAGAGAGAGAGGACGTATACTCGTGGAAGACAAATGACCGCCCTACAGAAACTGATAGTCAAGTCTACAATAACCACTTTCAGTCCCACTCCCGGAAGGAAATCAAGTGGCTCATTATCATGGAGGTCGCCAATGTTTCACGACTCACGACTCTGGTGTCTCGTATCACACACTCACACATCTAATTTAACGGCAATTACATCAACCGCCACCCCCCCCCCCTTGTCCTCCTCAAATAACAGTGGATGTTATAGGACACAATACTGGAGACGGAGGAGGAGGAGGAGGAGGAGGAGGAGGAGGAGGAGGAGGAGGAGGAGGAGGAGAAGAAGAAGAAGAAGAAGAAGAAGAAGAAGAAGAAGAAGAAGAAGAAGAAGAAGAAGAAGAAGAAGAAGAAGAAGAAGAAGATCATTGCTTGTTGTGGTATACTGTTAGTTGACAGCCTAGTTATGTTTTCTAATGAAATCTAGCGCTGCTATAAACCCACTATAGTCCTGATTTAATCATTTCTGATGCTCTCTCTTCTTGATACGTTGAGTATTCTTCTCAGGAATCTCATTTCCGTTGTTGCATTTTTTCGCTTCTCTCTTTTTCTGCCATTGTCCAAGTTTGGCATTGGTAGCATAGTTAGTAGGAAGACTGAGTTGGAAAGTGCCTTTTTAGTATCTTTGATACGTGTTTGTTTTTTAGTATTGGTGCCATGCATCCAATGAGTTGGTTTGCCTTACTGAATCTAATTTCGATCTCGTCTTCCGATTTGCCATTCGACTAGCTATACTATCAGATTGATTGGGTGGGGGAGGGGGGAGAGAGAGAGAGAGAGAGAGAGAGAGAGAGAGAGAGAGAGAGAGAGAGAGAGAGAGAGAGAGAGAGAGAGAGAGAGAGAGAGAGAGACGATATATTCTATGAAGGGATTCCTTCACATACATGAACTCATACCAATGATGTATTTATCAATTCTGCAAAAGTAAACATGACTGCAGGAAAATCACCCACCACCCACACCCAAAAAAAAAAAAAAAAAGCCAATAGGGGAAGAATACACGTTAACAAGTGTATAAGTGTTTCAACAAGACGAACCGCGAATACTTCAACGAACTAAAAGAATACTATACAACAGGAATGACAATTATAAATAACGAATATGATGCTAATGGTAGCTTGATGAAAAGTGATACAAACATGGCACGAGCTGTTCACTGATCAATTCCGCACACAATAGTACTGTACAAAGGGAGTTCACTGACGCAACAAGATCTTGAGGAAAAGCCGGGCCAACGTTCCATTAAATTGCTACTGGGCCCCTGGCTGCCATAGTCAATTCTGACATTCTGTGTTAAGTATCTTCTCACTGACATACAGTTAGGAATAAATGCATACATTCAATCGGTGGCAAACCCACCACAACAAAGATTTCTCCTACTTACACATCTGGCCAGGCCGTCGGAGTGACGTTAATTTCGGAATTGGAATTACGTATTAAACAATAAACATGTAAACAAAGTGGAAGGGTAATAATGTTCGACTTTAGCTAAGCAGCTACATAAGTAACTGACTATCTAAAACAACTAAAACAGTCCCGCGGATGATAAACCTGACGCAGCATTATTCTGCCAACAGCAGACTAGCATCCAGATATATCAACCAAACACAATGGTCGGTCACTAGCAACATGATCTCGCTGGCGGAGACGGCAGATCCCCTTGCTCATCCACAGAAAACTCACATGCCATTTACACAACGAAGCTAAACTCACGACCACTAGTGCGTACACAGATGCCCATGTTTATTCACTTCAGAACTAGTATTACGATAAGCATGAAAACAAGTCAGTCAGTGGCAAGAAACCAAGAAATACACACGCTGGCTGTGACTGGCCACTCACACTCAACACTAATGCAGCGACTCAAGTACCGGATCATCTTTCCCATCTACGCTCACTCATACTGCATTTAGCTTCTCGGCAACTATGCCTCGTTTCTTCTCAACCATAGATAGATCCTTCCTTGAGATGCTGTCTAGCGTAGACACGAGTTGCTCGACGCCTGCCGACGTGCATAGCTGAATATCAGCGACAATATAAGTGCCCCACTTCTACATGTCACATGTTTGACACAGAAAGATGTCATTCACACATTATACTGTACACGTCCTGCGTGGCCAGACATCCTCGTGCCCCACATGTCATATGTTTGACACAGAAAGATGTCATTCACACATTATACTGTACACGTCCTCCGTGGCCAGACATCCTCGTGCCCCATATGTCATATGTTTGACACAGAAAGATGTCATTCACACATTATACTGTACGCGTCCTCCGTGGCCAGACATCCTCGTGCCCCACATGTCATATGTTTGACACAGAAAGATGTCATTCACACATTATACTGTACGCGTCCTCCGTGGCCAGACATCCTCGTGCCCCACATGTCATATGTTTGACACAGAAAGATGTCATTCACACATTATACTGTACGCGTCCTCCGTGGCCAGACATCCTCGTGCCCCACATGTCATATGTTTGACACAGAAAGATGTCATTCACACATTATACTGTACACGTCCTCCGTGGCCAGACATCCTCGTGCCCCACATGTCATATGTTTGACACAGAAAGATGTCATTCACACATTATACTGTACACGTCCTCCGTGGCCAGACATCCTCGTGACCCGAAGGTCGTGGGTTCCGTTACGAAACCGGTCACTCGCTTCACGGCGCGATGGAAGTCGGCGTATCCATGGTTTAACGCGCCACGCTTAGACTTTCTCTGGTGACCGAGGTAGTGGGTTCGTTCCGCACACCGGTCAGCTGGACTTAAATGCTGACTTCTCGTCTTTGACTTGGGAACGTTAATTACAAGTACCTCAAAATTCGGAGTGGGTTCGCCTGATGGCGGGGGACACTGGTAATTGGGAAAGCTACCCACACGCAAAAATCAGTCCACTGCACTCCCTAGTACTGTACTCCCTAGTACTGTACTCCCTAGTACTGTACTCCCTAGTACTGTACTCCCTAGTACTGTACTCCCTAGTACTGTACTCCCTAGTACTGTACTCCCTAGTACTGTACTCCCTAGTACTGTACTCCCTAGTACTGTACTCCCTAGTACTGTACTCCCTAGTACTGTACTCCCTAGTACTGTACTCCCTAGTACTGTAGCAGCAACTACTAATAGTAGTAGCACGTGGACTACGCTCGAGTTCAAAGCAAACACACAAACAAAACAGGGATGTCATTTGTCCAGAGACAGTAAGGGGGGTCGTCTCTGGGGCCCAGGAGTTCGTGTTCTGTGCCACGCTTTCCTCAGACCGCTCTGCGGACAGAGACGGAGACATATGGGATAATACCCGGTGCAATGAAGTCGACCCGCTCGCTTTTAAATCCCCTTTTTAAACTGTACAACAAATAACAGTCAGACATAGGCTACTTCATAAATGAACAAACGCATTCTGACCATGCCATACAGACAGCTATTGTCAGCAGCATCGCTACATGGATTCGGGAAACAAGATCCATAACTGATTGTGCCAGATAGATGCAAGTAAACCATAATTCACGTACATTCCTAAAGGTCACGGTGTAAAACATTTTTGAGCCCACGGCTCTCTTGACCACATACATCATTTCTGCTGCTTCTATGTGAGATAACTGATAACAGAATACTCTAGCCGTGTACCACATGTAGCCTCCCCTGTGAGATAACTTGTTAACAGAACTGTAGCCGTGTGTCACATTTAACCTCCCCAATGAGATAACTCTGGTTAAACAGAACTGTAGCAGCGTATCACATGTAACCTCCCCTGTGAGATAAATGGTTAAACAGAACTGTAACCATGCATCACATTTAACCTCACCAAGTGAGATAACTGGTTAAGTAGAACTGTAACCATGCATCACATTTAACCTCACCAAGTGAGATAACTGGTTAAGTAGAACTGTAACCATGCATCACAATTAACCTCCCCAGTGAGATAACTGGTTAAACAGAACTGTAACCATGTATCAACAAGTAACCTCTCGACCAGAAATGTATCGTACTTTGGAAACCCTTACAACAGAAACAACAAGAAAAGATCGCTGATAAAGTAGATTTAGTTTACACACACACAGTATAATCACAGGCTGTGCTGATAAGCCTGTGTGATCATGTTTCGCCATGTTTAGTCTTGTTGGTCCAGTCAGTTTCTGAAGTTGGAGAGGGGAAGTAAAGCTCTGCATAAGTTCACGTGCAAGTGATACTTCTGTACTGGGCTGGGAGAAAAGTCCATGCACAAACCTCGCACTGATCAATGAAAGCCCCTTGTGGACCTCACATGCCCTGAATGCCAGTACGCGCGAGCACGCATGCACATACACTCTCCAAATTATCAAAAGCTACTACCATTATTATGCCGGCTTCGTGGCTTAGAGGTTATGACTTTTCTCCGTAATCTCGTATACTCTCATCGGTAACGTGATGACGGTGAGAATCAGCAGTGGTTCGAATCGCATCGGTAACTTACGGGGTATGTGAGCCGGCCGCTCAGAAAGCAATGAGCGTAATCTTGCCAAGAAATCAACATACAGCTGAAAGATGCTGGTGTTGACAGCGATGTCCTATAAAGGATATGAAAAAAAAAAAAAAAAAACTACCATTATTGCACACCAGATAATTTTAGTCCACGGGTGATCAAATCTCATCCTCAGAATGTATACACGTGTGTAACTGCTGACCACGCTGATTCAGTCTTGGTTCACCAATCTTCCTGTGCATCATACAGATCCTTCAAGTCTCACAACTACATGCCTGGCACCAATCTCTCTCATCCCTGGAGGGCTGTTATCTCATCCATGTCATCAAAAATCAGCAGCTGCACCAAGGTAACGTCATTTAAGCTGGGTCCACTGATGGTTCCTCCACAACAGATGCGGAACCAGTCAAAACCTCTGCCTCAGTGACTATATTTGTTATGTATTCCAGCCCAAGTATGATTCATCTATTCATTTCACAATATATAACTGTAGTGACGACATGCAGTGAAATAAGCCATGCAATAAATTGTGCAACTTAGTGTTTGTGATTTCTGTGTATAAAATCACCAAAGGAATACATTATTTTGAACTTCTAATTTTCATTGGCACCAGCATATCCTGGCACAAATCAAAATTAAGTCCGACTGTGGATTTCAACTCTGGCTGAAACCAATGCCTACTCGTGTGTCAGGGCCGATGTTGTTTAGAATATATAGAGTCACTCAATAGGCATGTAGGTGTATAATCCTGCACCTCTAACCAACATAGCGTCCTCGTCACAGTAAGCACCGGTGTTGTAAAGTTCTCAATAAAACATTCCTGGACTCCTGAACCATTTGGCCATTACAGCATGTAGATAATGTCTGAGTGCACCGCCTGTGATGAACAGCTGATCCATCCATAAATGCATTCCCATCACCAGAGCTGTCAGCCACCAATGTGTTCAACCGTCACTGTAGAAGGAAACTACTCCCTGTATCGACCATCAAGAGTGACCACTACTGACAGGAATTCCTTGAACATGTTTCCATTCTCCGCCAGGTGTACATACGCTCAGCTCACAACAACCAAGATTGTTCACGCTTGAGCCTTGTTCCCTGTACTCTCAACATGGAGGGAATGAGCAATCTTTGCTCTTACTCTTGAACACACAGACACATGTGTATGTGAGCGATGTAAATCAGTCCTACTGACCATTAATGCAAAGCCAAGCCAGAATCTTACTGACTTTACAAAGAGTGCCTCTGGCGTATCCTTGATACACATAGCTTGAGATATGCTTGTGCATATTCAACCACAGAGGGCAGCATTCCCTGGTACAGCACAGACATGAGTCCTTTACAGGCTGCTACTGTCAAAACCATTATGGCAGAGTCTTCAACAATTCTTAGCCATGACATGGCTGACAGGCTCTGTTAAATAGTGGGTGGTAATATGTGTGCAGTTGTTCCAATTTAGTTGCCAGTCTTTAGGCAATAATTTATTCTACCAGTTTGCCAACAGTGTTTTAGATGCATATTTTTGTAGACTGTTTGCCTAGCTTTGGCATGGCAATAGAAAACTATGCATTATATCTTCGTAAACAAAAATCCATAGTCTGATTTACAGGTACTTAACAGTTATTGGTAAGCATAAAGGGGTTACAGACACTATTCGTAATTCCGCATAATGCATTTGAAACATAGCTGCGGGTGGTTTGGCAGCAGACCGCTCACGTTAGTTTTCATACAATGGTATAAGTGCCGGTCGTTCAGAAAGCAATGGCAAACTACTGAATGTAAACATGCCAAGAAATCACTAACAGCCAAACAATGTTATGGTTGAATGTGACGTCCCGTAGAGGATATGCAACTAACTTTAAATATAAAGTGTCTATATCTAGAATTATCATCATCATCCACTGGCCTGACCCTGTGCAGAACTTCTCCCCCCCCCCCCCCCCTAAAAGTTGATGGAAATGTGTCTCCACCATGAGCCAGCTATCCTGCCTCTGTTGCTGTCCTGTGAAGTTGATCTATCACATCTTGCTGATTACTGAATTGAAGAATCAACATCAATGCACTCAGGACATTCTCACACATGCTCCGTCCACCTCTTCAAAAGCCACAGAAGAGTATCCATGATGATTATTCCAGTTGCTTCTTTTTATAGTCCATGCCATGTGGTGTCGGTGATCATGTTTGTCCACAGCCTGCTGTTCACATTGAATATATTGCGGACAGACATATGTCAAGTATCTGTGCAGAAGGTAGTTTGCCAATGATTTCCTTCTTGGCAGTGACCATACTGGTAGGTGACCATGGTCATTGTCTCCAGAAAGAGATCCTCTGTTTACCGTCATAAAACTTGAGCTCATAACAAACAATTATTTGTCGACTGCTCCTTCTTCTTCTTTCGTTCGCTGTTGACTGCTCCAATATAAATTTGATTAAAATTCACCAAGCCTTTCCTCTATGCTTTGAATACCACTCAGACACTACTCACTTCCTGATATGGATACCTCGTCTGTTCACCCGCACTCTCCACCCAATCTTTAAGAACCTTCACATAATTAAGTATTTTAGATAGTCAATAAATCATTATATCATACAATATTTCTCTACCCGAACCTAGAGAACCTTCACATAATTAAGTATTTCAGATAGTCAAGAAATCATTATATTATCCAGTATTTCTCCACCCGATCCTAGAGAATCTTCACATAATTAAGTATATCAGATAGTCAAGAAATCATTATATCATCCAGTATTTCTCCACCCGATCCTAGAGAACCTTCACATAGTTAAGTAGTTCAGATAGCCAAGAAATCATTATTTCATACAGTATTTCTCAACCCAGAAAAACAGCAGTAGCTAATCTATTAGTCTATTCACTGATGTCAACTATTTCTTTTGACATGCATTTTACCGCTTGTCATTATTTTTGTTTTTCTTGCATTGATATATACAATTTGTTTTTCACTTTGCTCCTGCACTGATTTTACTAGTTTCTCAATTCCTGTCTGTGTTGTTGACAGTAATACTGTGTCATTATCACTTCAAAGTTCAAATATTTCTATTCCACTGATTACAAAGGGATCATATTGTTACTTGTTGATATTTTCTCCAACATTTCTCCTGATGTTTCCAGTTAAAACAGATTAGGGGACAGATTGTCTGACTCCCTGTCCTAGGTGAAATCAATCTGTTGTACCATCACATGTTCTCATAACTATCTTTTGTTCACCGCAGTGTTGTTATGATCAGTATTTAGTGTAATGGGAAGCCCATTTCTTCGATTATATTCCATAATTCTTCATATTCTACAGTAAAATGCCACTAAGTAGTCTATAAAGCAAGAGTACAGACTTACTTTGTACTCTCTTCTTTTTCACTTTTACTGCCCTCATTTTAAAATTGTTGTCATGTGTACCTCAATTTTGTCTAAAGCCAGCTTGTACTATGTTTATGATTTCTTCTAATTTTCTTCCCATGAATATTTAAAAAAATGTTGGTTGTGTGACCTATCAATGTAACTGTTCTGCAACTGGTACATAATTTCATGTCACTTTTTTTTTTTTGGGGGGGGGGGGGGGGGGGGGGAATTGAGATACATTCTTCTCATCCACTCTTTTGGCCGTATTTATGTTTTCCCTATCTTTGTAGACAACGTGATATATTTTCATCCTGCTTTAATAAACTCTGCCATGATACTATCATATCCTGGTTATTTCCCTTTACTGAAGTTGTTTATTGCCCAATCTACTTCATCTAATGCACGTCCTGGCTCTTTGCTGGCATTTCACTGATTACACTGTTGACTTTACCATCTTTATTTGTATACATATCACTGCAATATTCTTTCCATCTATTAAGAATTGATATATGTTCTGTTAGGGGTCTTTCATTCATGTCCTTCATAGAATGTGTCTTCATTCTAAAGTTTCTGGTAATTTCTTTCAGTTAATTCTCTGAACATTTCATGATCTTGGCCATTCCTCTTGTGTTCTTCCATTGCTGCACAATGGTCTAGTAGGGACTGCATCTTAGTCTCTTCTCACCTTCTTTCTTATTTTCCTTGTTAGGTTTTTGTAGAATAAAGTTAATCTATATCAGATACTGTAGTTAGGTTTTTATAGAATAAAGTTAATCTATATCAGATACTGTAGTTAGATTTTGATAGAATAAAGTTAATCTATATCAGATACTGTAGTTAGATTTTGATAGAATAAAGTTAATCTATATCAGATACTGTAGTTAGGTTTTTACAGAATAAGTTAATCTATATCAGATACTGTAGTTAGGGTGTGAAGTGAAGTCTTAGAACTTCACACATTTCAGCCGATGGCATAAGAGATGGTGTGACCAGTTGCCTTCTTCACCTTTCCTCTCTAGACAGTTCTGAAAATTGTCTCATCCCTGTTTTTATTATGGTGTGTTGAACCCAGAGCTTTACTTGTTGGAACAAATCATCCTGCCTCTGCTGGAGATTGAACCAAGACCACTGTCTCAGTTGGCAAGCACACTAACCAGAATGCAACTGTGGCTCTTTTTGTAGAAAATGAAATATATATTTGTGATACCCAGAATCAAACAAAACATCTAAATGAAACTGAAACATACTGGTAGATTATAGCCATTTTCCTACATCAATATTCCCATCGCAAATGTGTTAATTAAATGCCTTTGAATATAAATGTTATAGACGAGTTCTAAGAATGTCTTGGATAAAGAAAAGAACAAATGCATCCATACCTCAAGAGCTCAATACTGAAGAAGGTTGGCTATTAAAGATGATAAAACAAAGAAAATTGAAATATTTCAGTCACTTGAAACGTCACAAAAGTTTGGAGTGAACAATAATGGATGGGTATATGCCTGGGAAGAGAGGAAGAGCAAAGAGAAGATGGATGCAGGATGTGGCAGATGATCTCCAAATGGGTGTATCAGATGCGGGACATCTTGCTTATGATTGAGAGGTTTTCCGGAAGGTTGTTATGGGAGCAAAGGACATGCTACTGAATGAATGAATGAAATGTGATAATCCTTAACCCTTTACAGGGCAAAACGTCCATTTGCGGCCAATCGCTTAAATTAAACGAGCAGATCGTCTGAAACCGCCAGATACTATTATGCATTGTAAAAACGCGATCTCTCGGCTTTCCGACACTTCCGACGGCTACTTTCGCTTTCGCCGATAGCTTGACAACATGGCCGCCATTTGTAAGCGCCTACTATGTATTTGAACGGACTTTTTTTGACAGTTTTCAGGATTTTTCACGCTTAGTTTTTCAAAATGGATTTCGGCAATTCTTCAAGTGATAGTCGAGATTTTGCTAGGTTCAATTTAAGTGACATTAAAGGGCATGAAGTTGACTATTAATCGCAGCTAGATATCAGTGAAAAGCGTTACTTTGCATTAGCAGTCGTGAGGTGGACTTTAAAGAAAGTGATTATGATTCTGAAAATGTGTTTGTAAATTGCCATATAGATGACGGAAAATCACAAACAATATGCTGTATTTCGTGTTCATATATGGATTACCGACAACAATCACGTGAGTAACATATTCTGCATGCTTTTCCCTTCATTGTGTTTATTTAACTAAAATCGGTTGACTAACACCTTATTTGTGATGTTTTTACTAACGCAACCCGAAATTTTACCGAACCTGAAAAAAATCTTGCCCGTTCAGTGCTAAAAAACGGACAAGCATCTGCCCTGTAAAGGGTTAAGACATTGATGTAATAGCTTCTTCTTCTTTGCCCTGTTTCCCCCATTGGGGCATTATCCCTCAACCAACTCACTCTAAGACATCCTATCCTTAACTATCCCAACTCCATCCATGTCCTCCCCATATTAGCCAAATCTGTCTCTACTTCCCTTCTCCAAAGGTTATTAGGTCTTCCTCTGTTTCTTTTGCCCTGTGGATTCCAAACAATTTCTAGGTATATAATTTTCATGATTTTTCAATGTTCGCCTTATTCAGTGCCAGCGTCATTTCTTGACATCCTGTTTCACTGGTGTTTGTCTAGTTCTCACCACGAGCTCCACATTGGTGATTCCTTCACACATTGTTATAGTAATAGCTGCTTTAGTCAAATATAATCATTATAATCCGAGTCCATGGAAGTGATAACATGAGTTTTAGTATGTTGCATACTGTCACACTGCTGTATGACTGAGAATCGTGGACACTGAATAGACAGAGCAGAAAGAAACTGGAAGTCACAGAGGTGTGTTTCTCCATAGGATGCTAAGACAGATAAGAAGACCAGTATCCAAATACTACAAGAGACCAATTTACTAAGACACTCGATTACTCACATTAGGACAACACAATCATAATTTTAAACATAAAAAGATGGGAGTTAGAGAAAAGGGTGACAGAGGAATAGAATATTGGATGGGTTGGTAAAATGGTCGAATTTAAGAATAACACAGAAGACAGATTGTGGAGGAGCATTATTATCGAGTGTCCATGGCACATGATGGTGACATTCAATACCTGGTTATAACGCCAGCTCAGTGACATGAGATATGTGCAGGAACATCTTTGGCTGACTAAATCACAAGCAAATAATTACCACTGAACAGAAGCCAGTTTCTCCCATCATCATCATGTGCCATGCTGATAAGCGTGGGCTGCCATGTTTTGCCATCTCATATGATCAGCAGAGTCGTAGATCAGCTCTGTATTCTTGTCTCAATCATACCACATGGTCAAGCCATCCACGTATTTACTTCTCTGCCTTGCTCATGTTCTTTTCCTTCAATCTTTTCAGTTCTCATCAAGTTCTGCGATTTATATATTCTCATAATGTGTCCAAACAATTGTGACTATCTACGTCTAATTTTTCTAATAAGTTTATGGTTTTCATTTGTGTCTTCTAGAAATTGGTCATAGGTTTTTCTCACTGTCCATAGTATTTGTTGCATTTTCCTCAGAAACCACATTTCCACAGCCACTAGATGTTTTTCAGTTTGTCTGCTCATTGTCCACGCTTCACATCCATACAAAAGTACAGGTTTTATGTAGCACTTCAACACTCTTTTTCTGATTGCAATTGACATCTTTTCATTGGTCAGTATGTTTTCCATCTTGCAAAAGGCTACCTTCGTCATGGTGATTCTTGTTCTAATCTCTTCAAGGCATCTCTCATTAGATGTTATGACCGTTTCTCCCATACACATGTGATTACAACAATGGTGTTTAAGTGACACAAAACAAGGAAATGTTACAGAAATGTAATGTATGCTTAATGAACACTCAATAATTTTGATTCTACAAGAATGAAAAGAAAAATAAGAAGCTTTAAAACAATAACAAAATCAAGGAGAATGTTGTGAAAACAAACGTTTATCAGTGTCATAGTGAGAGGATAAACACATCAACAACATTAATAGTGTGAAACATGGACAGCATGCAGATTGCAGCACATGTGGACCCACATAAAAGAGAACTAACGAGCCAAACTTGCGAGCATTCAGGGCAGATCTGTCAAGGAAAATATATCACTACCTCCCCATCTGT
Source organism: Cepaea hortensis (assembly GCA_963921405.1). Taxonomy (NCBI): domain Eukaryota; kingdom Metazoa; phylum Mollusca; class Gastropoda; order Stylommatophora; family Helicidae; genus Cepaea; species Cepaea hortensis. Next base: position 49,280,207 of record OY992888.1, read on the forward strand.
TATCATATGGTAGGGTGGTGCTACTGTACTGCCAATTTTATTTCTTTTTGTGTTTAATTTAGTTTACTATTTATGAACATGCTAGTAAAGTGTTAATGTGATTCATTCCTATGAGTAACTGATGTAAATGAACTTGGAAAATAATATAGTCAATTAACTGTGCCGATAATAAGGGTTCAACAATAAGCTCTTGCTATTAAGAGAACACCTGTATCATTGAGAACCTCCCTTAATCCCTTTCAGTGAGGAATTGTACCCATTATCCTTTAGCTTTGAGGGATGCCCCTCACTCCGACATGGGCGCTCATGACACACAAAACCCAGGACCCCTAGAGCACTTTACAACAATAGAGACTCTCACTCATGAACCAACAGAGAGCAAGGAGAAAATCTTACAATCTGAACCTTGGGACCTTGTAACAACCATCTGGGTCCTTGTATAACTAATTATGTAAGACTCAATCATGCAGATAATCTGCGATCTGGTATTAAGAGACACCTGGAAACTGTTTAATATTGGTTGTTCTCAAAAACATGTTTCAGGTAGACTTGGCTATTTCTCTACTACTTCTCTAATTTGAACTATATGCATGCCATCATTAACCATTTGGCTTAGAAACTAAATTTAAAATTTTAAATTTTGTTGCGTATCCCTTACGGGACGTTGCAGTCAACACCAGCATTTTCAGCTGCTGTTGATGTACTAGGCAAGTGTTACGTTCAGTAGTTTGCCATTGCTTTCTGAACGACCGGCCTCTATACCTTTTTAAAAAAAACCAGCACCGCCGTGTTTCGAACCCGGGTATACGGGCTCACAAACCACGTTCGCAAGCCCTTCAGCCACAGAGACCGACTAAATTGAAAACTAAATTGACAAACTTAAAAAATTGTTTTTCAAATCAGTGTCCATTCTAACAAGTTTTATTTACAGTATATAAGTATTTACAGTCATGTGTGCCAGCACACATATCCACAAAGTGTATTAGAGGAATTAGATGCATCTTTCCAGCGGATATAAACTTGCATGCTAGCAGTCATGCATTTCGCTCAATATCTCTTGTATGCTTGTTTGGCAAATGTCACAAGATATTTTCTTATAACTGACATATACGACATGAATGGGGGTACATTAAATTACATTACATTAGCTCGATCTGACATATGTATTTCATAATTTTGATATATCAGGAAAATTTATAATATCAAATTGGCAAAACAAACAAATAGATACTATGTAAATGTTAAACATGTATACTTCATACTAGGATAATGAATGTCTTCAAATGGTATAACAGGGGGGAAAGCAGTCCTAACAAAAGACAAAGGAGAACGTGTAAGATGGGAAACTATAATCGCCAAAGTTCACTGACGTGGCACATGATAATGATGACCCTATGGTAAACAAACATCGGAAAACAAACAAAAATGAACAATAAAACATAAACATAAAACTTACAATACAATATAGATTTGACATTTCAACACAACTTGTTCGCTCGAATCAGTCACTCTAGAAATGTATGTTACGTATAACTGTTGACAATGGCAATTATAGAGTTGATAGATTATCGAACTAAATTATATTTCTGTAATGACAGAATTAATGATTATTAAGATAATTAATTTCATTATTTAGATTGAGACTTTTTTTTTTTTGGGTCAAAGGCAAGCGGTTGAAGAGACCTTTACTGACTATGCAATTATTTGCTCTACTGCTATCCATGCATAAGCTCTACCAAAAGTCCTGGGTCAAATACTGAGAAAAGGGCGGATGTTCACAAGACGACTGTGTAAACAAATTGCAATAATTAATTACAGTATCATACTTACACTCAGATCAATCAGGAAGCGAATATGGCGGAAGTGATCAATGATGTCATTTTACCCGGAAGTGAAACTCAATGGGAGATAATCAGTTTTATTTGAAAGCTCTAAAATAATTATGTGAACTCGATTCTTCGTTTTACTCTATCTCGTAGCTACACTTTCTCATGACACGGTCTGCATCAGACCACTTATTATAAATATGTGTACGTGTGTATATTGTTGATGTGTATTTCTCTTGTTAAATCAAAAAGAACTATATAGATATGGTTGACATCGAAAGCTATTTGACTGTTCCATTGCATGTGCACAAGAATATATAATTTCTTGGTGACTTAATTGCTCCGTATGTTTCAAACAATCGTGAATAAATAAATTAACTGATTGCTTTGATCTGTGTGTTTTTCAACTTCGTTGATTGTTTGTGTAACATCCAACACCAGCGCCGTTCTCTCATCTCTTGATTCACTTACTTGATTGTCTGAATCTGTGTCATATCCAGCACCATCGCCGTTCTTCCATCTCTTGATCCACTTAATTGATTGTCTGAATCTGTGCCATATCAAAGACCAGTGACCTTCTCTCAGCTCTTGATCCACTTAATTGATTGTCTGAATATGTGCCATATCCAACAGCAGCGTCCTTCTCTCAAATCTCAGTTCACTTAATTGATTGTCTGAATATGTGCCATATCCAACAGCAGCGTCCTTCTCTCAAATCTTAGTTCACTTAATTGATTGTCTGAATATGTGTCATATCCAACAGCAGCGTCCTTCTCTCAAATCTCAGTTCACTTAATTGATTGTCTGAATATGTGTCATATCCAACAGCAGCGTCCTTCTCTCAAATCTTAGTTCACTTAATTGATTGTCTGAATATGTGTCATATCCAACAGCAGCGTCCTTCTCTCAAATCTCAGTTCACTTAATTGATTGTCTGAATATGTGCCATATCCAACAGCAGCGTCCTTCTCTCAAATCTCAGTTCACTTAATTGATTGTCTGAATATGTGCCATATCCAACAGCAGCGTCCTTCTCTCAAATCTCAGTTCACTTAATTGATTGTCTGAATATGTGCCATATCCAACAGCAGCGTCCTTCTCTCAAATCTTAGTTCACTTAATTGATTGTCTGAATATGTGTCATATCCAACAGCAGCGTCCTTCTCTCAAATCTTAGTTCACTTAATTGATTGTCTGAATATGTGTCATATCCAACCAGAGACCGAAATTCGTGGTGTGCATCATTACGCAAGGGTGCAGTCACGTGTGAGGCAACCAGGGAACTGCAAGAGCTGTGAAGAAAAGGCAGGACAGAAAAAAACCACTGCAGGAAATCCTCCTCCAGAGACGTTAAGCATTCTTTGTCCATATTGTCAAAGAACATTTCGAGCCAAAATATGCCTTACCAGCCATCTTAGAACTCAAGCTCCATGCTTTCAACCCCACTGGATTAAATGAATGGTCATCATCATTCTTGATGGACAAACAACATAACACACTTGGTACAACACAACAGGTTATCACTTGTACTCGTGTACAATGAAAATATAGCTCATTCTAAACTGCTGCTGATGATTGCACAATGAAAGCTTCTTTGTCCTCGTTTCAGCACGTCAGATTCAATCATGCATTTCGCTCTTGGAAACTCGGGTGCTTGACACCAGTTTTCACTGGCTAGCCGCTTGATTGGCTTTATGAGTCTTGTCGCTTGTTTACGTTTCGGTATTCGGTTTCAGGTAAACTGTTGTTTATTTAACTGTGTTAGTTCTTTGGGTCTCTTGCTTCACTTATAATTAACCTTATCTCTACCCTCGACAGGGAGTTATAAGTCAACCAAAGACTATGTATTTTGTATGGACTTAGTCATGTTACTGAAACACTCCAAGCTCAAAGCAGCTCTAACGTATTGTCTACATTAGATGTATACATTTATGTGCACAGTTTTGTAAACCTACCTTAGAGCTTCAATTGGTTGAAAAATAACAGACAATAATGTACGAGAAAGAGTAGCCAGCGGAATTCAGCACCATCGTCGTGTATCTTGCCAAATCCTGTGCTATATTTTTAAAATCTCGGTATATGATCAAAGAATACTGTTTGTCTCTTTCTTATAATTGTATATATGCTACTTTCATTAGCCTCTTGTAGGCAATCTGTGTTAGTTACTGTGGCAGTACAAGGCATTTGCAACATTCGTCTCAGTAATGACATCTTCATTGACTCCAAACATGCCCTAATCTGTTCGATCACATCCCAAGATTCACATAAGAGCACTCATTATTAAACACCCGGTGTGCTGATGCCGAGGTAGCGGGTTCAATCCCTACATCGGTCAGTTGTACTAAAGTGTTGACTTCTCGGTCTTGACTTAGTGACGTCAATTACAAATACCTCAGAAGTCGGAATGGGTTCACCCGATGTCATGAGACACTGGTAATAGGGAAGACTAATCCACACGCAAAAATCAGTCCACAACACAAGAAGTAGTTGGACGTGTATAGAATACGCTTGAGTTCAAAGCGAGAGAACTTTACGAAAAAAAAAAAACACTGCTGTAAATCATATCATGTTGGCAATAACATTTCAGTATTCTGTTTCTGATAGTCAATGAAAGTGAATTATTACATAAGATGCTTTTCATTTATTTAAATGCAGCTTTAGCTTGGCTTAAAATGCTCTTTATTAAACTCTGCCACACAGCTTGCAACCAATTTATTCCAATTCCAATTCCAATTTTGGTACGAGTACCCCCTTTCAGCCTTCGGGTTTCGACTTGGCTATGTAGGGGTTAGTTAGTTAGTTAGTTATCAGTTGGGGTATCTTCGTTGCACTCCGGACATGTCCATAGGTGCTCAGATCCTCCCCCCAGCATATGCATCAGCGTCCGGTGGCTAATAGTGCCAGTTCTGTGTTGGTTGACGTAGGGGTGTTTATGGTGTAGCTTGAAGTTTGTCTTTCGTACTTTGGGCTGCTTATTGTCAGCTTCCCGGCTTCTGATGTGTTGATTGCGTTCGTTACTTTCTTGATGAGGTTTTCCCATGTCTGGACAGAGTCGCGCACTTGTTGAGGCCTGGAGTAATTGGGTACCCACCCCGTCATATGGTGCTGTTTTCCTTCAGGGAGTTTTACCAGTTGTCGTCTCTCCTGGTGTTCCTTCTATTTCCCCGTCGTGGGTTGCCTTCGCATCTTCTCGGCGTTCGCCAGTCGGGTCTTGGTGGTGAGCGATACCGTTCTTCCTCTGTTGCTTCTTCTTCTGTTTGTGCCCTTGTATCCTCTGGTTCGGGTGTGGCTGTCTGGGTCTTGGTCTGGAGCAGGTCGAACATCTCATTAATTAAAAGTGTCTTGTATTTTAAGTAGCTGTTTATCCGTCTCAGCCTTTATAGCATTCATTCGAGCGACATCCTGAGCTATCATCTGCTGAACTTGCTTCATTTCGTCGAGGATGCGCTGAGCGGTCGTTGTCTGTGTTTCTTGCTTCTTGTCCTTTTCTTTCTCCCTGCTTGATAGCCTTTCTTCTGTCTCAGCCTGTATAACAGCCATTCGTGCGACATCCTGCTCAATCTTCTGCTGAACTTGCTTCGTTTCGTCCAGGATGCGCTGAGCAGCTGTTATCTGTGTTTCTTGCGTCTTGACTTTCTCTTCATCCATGGTTTTGAACTGCGTTCTCAGGTCCTTCAGTTGGCCTTCCAAGGCCAACTGTCGGCTTGATGTCGGCTTTGTCATTTTTGGTGAGTCGGTTGGTCGCCTCGTACCTGGCCTCCTTATATGGTAGGTTAGACTTGATGGCGATTTTCATGGCTTCTTTGCTGTCTTGGTGGCATGGGCAGCCGAGGTACCTGGCGCCATGGTTGCCGAGGCAGTTGGCACATTTCCTGTTGGTGTTAGGCCTCCTGAAGTCCGAGTCGTTCTTTGCATGCTGGTACTGACAGTAGGTATGGGGACCAGAGCATTGCCTACACACCTCCACATTACTGTTGCATGTGGCACGGGTGTGCCAGAACTTCTGGCACTTAGAGCACTGCAGCACTCTCGGTATGTAGTGCTCTGGAACTTGGTCTCTCTTGTCCCATCTGATGTACTGAGGGATCAATCGGTCCTCTGATGTTACGACGACGACAGTAGAGGGGATGTTGTTCTTTCCGATGATCCTCTCGGCACTGGTGATCTTGAGTTTGTGGTTCTCTCTTGTCAGCAACTCCCTGATCTGGTCGTTGGTGAGATGGGTCTTGACTCGTTTAATGACCCATCGTTTCATCATGTTGTGTCGGCTGGCTTCCAATAAGATGCCGTGGTGAAGCTTGATGACGGCTTTCTCATCTCGTGCGATTTTCAGTATCAGTGCTGTGGTCTTTGGGTTTTTATTGATGGAGACCACTACTCTATCGGGTGTCTTTCGCAGCTGGTTGATGCTGTGTCTTCCCAGCTCGTCTTCCAACAGACTGATTATCTTGTCTGTTGGTAGCGCCGACAGTTTACCTTCACCCACGCTTGTCTGTTTGAGCAGTATTCTGCCGGTGAAGTCCTCAGATGTTGCTGTTGTTTCCTCCTGTGTGGAGGTCACTGGAAGATTGGGCTGCATCGTCTCTTGGAGCTGGTTGGAACTTACCGGCTGCTGCTGGCTTGAGATGTGGTTTCTTCATCAACTGGGACGGCTTCAGCTGGTGTAGGTGCCGGACTGCTGTTCGTAGATACAGCGTCAGCAGTCATAGCGGCCTTCCTCGCTCTACCTTCTTCTTCCCGGCTGTATATAACGCATGTCTCTGCGCAGCATTTTTAAAGCGAGGCATCCTCTGCGTTAACCGATAAGGCGACTTGATCTCGATAGCGCGTCGAGTCGACTGATCTGACCAATTTATGATTCTTCTTCTTCTTCTTCTTCTTCTTCTTCTTCTTCTTCTTCTTCTTCTTCTTCTTCTTCTTCTTCTTCTTCTTCTTCTTCTTCTTCTTCTTCTTCTTCTTCAGCATTCCGAGCCATTGAGGTTCTTTGCTGCAGATACAATCCGTCTCCATTCGTCTCTCTGGTTGACCTTCTCTTGCCAGTCGTTGATTCCAAGTGCTTGTAGGTCTGTATATATATTATCTCTCCACCGTCTTCTTGGTTCTTGATTCACCCAAACTATTTAAAGGTATTGACTAGGCCAGTAGTTCTAAACCTTTTTTTTTTTTGGCCCACGCACCCTTCACCATATGTTCAGAATGTCACCCCCCCCCCCAACCCCATTCGTATTTCCTTCTTTATAAATCCCCCGCCTCTACACAGTATACGTAAAAATGGAAACTAAATTTAATAACATATACTAGAACAAGCCTAGACGTCTACATAAAACATGATTTGCGGGTCTACTTACGTTATAAAATGAATTTCAGAAGGGCGAGAATTCCATTCATCATCATCATATGCCGATAAGAGTGAGCGGTCATGTTTTGCCATCTCACTCGATCACCAGAGTCGTGGATCAGCTCCGTGTTTCTGTCTCAACCATGCCACGTGGCCAAGCCTTACAGGTATTTACTTCTCTGTCTCCCCCTTGGTCTCCTCCCTTCGATCTTGCCAGTTGTCACCAAGTTCTACAATTCATTTCTTCTCATAACATGCCCAAAACATTTTTGACTGTCTACATCTAATGTTTCTAATCAGTTTACGATCTTAATTTGTTTCTTGAAGGACTTGTTCATTGTTTTTTTCTGTCTGTCCATGGTATTCTTTGCATTTTCCTCAGAAACCACATTTCCACAGCCATTAGATGTTTTTCAGCTCGTCTGCTCATTGTCCACGCTTCACATCCATACAAAAGTACAGAGCGAGATGTACAGAACCGTAAAGTATGGAGGGAAAAACAATATCAAGTAATCAGTTATTGAATTAACGCGACCTTGAAATAATCTTAATCCCCCCTCCCCCCCCCCCCCCACCTCCCGTGGAAACCCTAAAATTTAATAATAGTTAGATGCATATCCTTTACAGGACGTTTGCAGTAAACACCAGCATTTTTTGCTGTTGTTGATATCTTTACAAGTTTACGTTCAGTAGTTTGCCATTGCTTTCTGAACGACCGGCACCCATACCATTTCGTAAATAACCAGCGCAATGCGGTCTGCTGCCAAATCGCACACAGCTGTATATAAAACGCGGGTATGCGAGATCACGACCCCAGGAATTAATATTTCGAGTACATTTTGAAACTATCTTTTTTATATAACTATTGTTTCCATTTCTTGACATCAAGCATACAGGGAATGACAAATGACGAATGATTTTCTCCCACAGCACTAGTATTCCGTTCGTTATATGTCAAGTGGTGGCGTTTACCCAAGCTGTCATTTAGTAGGATTTTTGTTCAGTGGATATTTGAAACCGTCATCCAGTAGAAAGTACATCTGACTACCATTTGAACCATTTTGTCAAATGAGTAGGGATAGCCTTCGATGGACATTTACCCGTGGTCTGGGGGTGCGATGGTGAGTGTTAGGATAGTTTCTGATCACAGCATCTCTAAGGGCCAACAACTCCGAGATCGTCTGCCAGTTCGGTGTAGACCTGTAATGACCATTTATCCATTGTGTACGATGTGGACGTATGCCAGAAGTCTTACCAGGGGCTCCATGAAACAATCACAGAGTTGATAGAACAAATAAACCTAACACCGTAATTCAATGTAAAAACTAAACCTGAACAAACCATGCTGTAATCTGAGATAACAGTTGCCACATACAATACACACACACATAAATCAAACAATACACCAGTTGAAATAATCAAAGTTATAGACTGCGGTGGGAACAGTTTAGCTTGGACCACAGTTAAATTCATACAAGAGACAACATTGAAGTTACTGACATATTTCAAGCGAACGAAAGAAGAAGAAGAAGAACCTTGGACCACACGGTAAATACCTGAAGATTGGAGAAAGACAAAAACAGGCACTATTTGATTGAGAAAATGTAATAGAACTCGCTGTGGATTTCCTGTTTAAGTCAAGCTGAAAGGTAGTAAAATCTTGGCTAGAAAAATTCTCCCAACTATTGAACACGGCCTATTGGGTTCCAAAGGAAGGATATTCTAGTGTACAGTCTATGTTCTCGCTATTAACTGGTTTTCTCACGCAGATATACCAGAGACACATTGCCAGAAACTATCTTTTTTCGCATATCCGTTTTTTTTATAGGGCAACACCGTCATTTTTCAGCTGCTGTTGATGTCTTGGCAAGTTTTACGTTCAGTAGCTTTCTGAACGACATACCACAGTAATTAACCAGCGCGACGCGATCTGCTGCCAAATCACACGCAGCTGTGTTTCATACGTGGGTATACGGGATTACGGACAACGTCCTTAATCCCCTCGCCAGGGAGACCGGCAGAAACCATCTTACCTCGAGAAATGATTACTGGCCTCAGGGGAAAATAATTCACATTCTTTAGACACGCCGCAAGAAGGGGGAAATTGAACTGGAATGTGTCAAAACAACAGGACAGTGAGAAGATAGGTCGGGACATACACAGAGAGAACATTCTAGACAGCTGGACTTCGTGATATGGATTCACTTGACCATTGAGTATTGTTTACAGTCAATACAAGATGGCGTCTAGCGTCGGGAGGCAATGACCACACAAAAAAAGGGGTACAGTAAAATGATTTAAGATTATATTATTTTTATGTAAATGGGATATAATCAGATGAATCTGTGAAGTAACATAGTTGACAAAGCTATTTGTCATTTATTTGTCATAATTACACCATTTCCCCCTCTTTATCTCTCACTACCCTCTCTCTCTCTCACTCTCTCTCTCACTCTCTCTCTCTCTCTCTCTCTCTCTCTCTCTCTCTCTCTCTCTCTCTCTCTCCTGGGTTTCACCTTTGGCAGGTGCATTTGAATGGTTGGAGCGCTTACAGAATGCGGCCATGCGGGTGATTCTGGGGTGCACGAATAGGCATAGGGCCCTTCAAGCCAACTGGTACCCGAGAGTTGCTGCAGACAAGGATCACCCCATGCATGAAGCCATGAATATGGTCAAGTGTCATAGACTAAGACGTGGCAGGTCCTGGATGGCACCGGCAGAAATATCTATACGCCTGGTGTGTGATCTAGAGACCATCAATCGCGAAAAAGAGTGGGTTGGAGGACCGTAAGACATGTTGGACTGGCACAAAGTAATAGTAACACTGGGTCATGAGTGCAGAGAATGGACAGCGGGCCGCACAGAGTTTGAGGTTTAACAACTGAACCAGGGCAATACACATCAAGGTGACATAGGTCAGTGGTGAGAAACAAACGAAGTGGCTGGGGTTTCATTGCACAGGCAAACAGACGATGTTTGAAAAAGGAGAGTCTAGCATATGAGACTACACCTCCAGCATGAGAATGGAGGTGGAAGCAGTAACAGCAGCTTTCCGATGGTTGGAGGAGACCGCTGCAACACACATTGTATTCATTACGGACTAACTGAGTATGCTTAGTAAGGTGGAGAAAGAAATGTTTCGTGCAGAATAAGAATGGCTCGCCTCGCTTCATAAGTCACAGATAGTGAGAATGTATGGATTGTCTGCCCAGGTCATGCGGGAGGATGAACAGGCCTATAGGTTGGCAGGGAATGCACCTCTCGGTGATAGATTACCTATGAACAAGGGAGAGGAGGTCGAGCGTCTGTGGAACCAGGTGGCGAAAGCGGGGGGAACAGACTGAGAACCCGTATGTGAAGAGAATGATATGGCAGGAGATCGACAGTTAATAATTTCTGTCATTGAGTATAGTTTGGGGCTCCTGACAGTATCAAAGAGACATCTTGAAAGGTTAGAGCGCATACAAAATGCTGCCATGCGGGTGATTCTTGAGTGCACAAAGGACACACCAATTATATGCATGAGGCATATCTTGGCGCTACCAACAATGGCGGATAGGCATAGGGTCCTTTGGGCTAAATGGTACCCGAGAGTTGCTGCAGATGTAGATCACCCCCTGCATGAAGCCAATGGATATGGTCAAGTGTCATAGATTAAGACTAGGCAGGCCCTGGATGGCACAGGCAGAAAGAGGGGGCTGAGTGGTCTCGAGTTATGGTGTCCGCCTCGAGTGCTGGAGGTCCCAGATTCAAGCCTCGGTGAGGATTGGGATTTTTTCACGTGGGCTTATAGTAATAAAATTTCCCCTTGTCTCTGGGTAGTGAGATCGGACACCCGTGTGTATTGTTGCGCACGTAAAAAAATCCCTTGGCAGTTGGAAATCGAAAAAGAGTAGTCTAACGGCGTTGCCCGTGCAAAATTCGAGTTGAAAATCTACCAAAAGTATTTCAGGATCCTCGCCGGTGCTATCGAGTTCGTGCACTGAGCTGAGTTTCTCCAAACTCAGGTTTGAGTTAGAAGGAGAACGGAGCACTTATGGGTTACACCCGTGTGCCGTGCTGTTGATCCATCGACTAAACTAAACTAAACTAGACTAAACTAAACTAAACTAAACTAAACTAAACCAAACATATAGTGGGTAGGTAGATTGTGTTGTAAAGTGCTTTCTTAGTAGTTATTGATACAGGTTTGTTCTTTAGTATTGGTGCCATTTGTCCAATGAGTTGGTTTGCCTTATTGCATCTATTTTCGATCACGTCTTCTGATTTGCCATCTGGTGATATTATACTTCCTAAGTACTTGAAACTCTTTACTTGTTTCAAGGGATGTTCGTTTAGGTGAATCGTTGTTACTTTTTCTTCTTTAATTATAGTCATTACCTCTGTTTTACTGGTGCTAATTTTCATGTTATGTCCCTACACATTTCGTTTAGACAAGTGATTCCTATCCGGTGGGGAATTCCCCCCTAGGGGGGAATTTTAGGGTTTCCGGGGGGAATTAAGATTATTTCAAGACCGCGTTCATACAAGAACCGATTACTTGATATTGTTTTTCCCTCCATACTTTACAGTTATGTACTTCTCGCCCTTCTGAAATTCGTTTTATAACGTAAGTAAGTAGGCTAGCAAAAAATGCATTAATTAATGTAAAGACAATGCCTGGTGCTGACTGTAATAGTGATCATGTACCACTATGTGGACAAATAAAAGTAAGATTAAAGAGAGGGGAAAAAATGGTTAAGAACATGAGACTTAATAAAGAGGTTCTGAAAGTAGATAAAGAAATTCAAGAACAATACAGAGTGACTGTGAAAAATAGGTACAATGCAATAGCTAAAATACAGAGTATAGATGAACAATGGGAAATGTTAAGGGACTCCATTCATCAAACTAGCAAAGAAATAGTACTGGAGAGAAGCCAAAAAGCGAAGAAAAAATGGATGAATGAAGAAATCTTAAGGCTGATGGACAAAAGGAAACAGAATAAAAATGACAAACAAGAGTATGCTAAGATAAATAAAGAAATAAGAGATAAATGTGTGAAGGCAAAAGAAAGTTGGTTAAATGAGCAATGCAGAAAATTGAATTAAATTCAATTAAAGATCAAAAAAGTATGCACAGACAAATCAGTGAGCTCACAGGAAGAAAAATAAGAATAAATACAGGGTGTTTGAAATCAAAAACAGGACAGATTTTATTGGAGGAAGGTGCTATAATGAAGAGGTGGAATGAGTATATAAGAGAATTATATAATGGAGAAAGGGAAGAATTAACAGAAGAAAGTAACTTAGAAGGCCCACCTATTCTTAAAGAAGAAGTCGCTGACGCTATGAAACATATGAAGAAAGGAAAAACAGCTGGACCAGATGAAATCACAGTAGAAGAATTAGAAGTATTGGGAGAATTTGGGGTAGATATATTAACCAAAATGCTGAATGATATTTACAGCAGTGGATATTTACCCAGTGATATGCTGAAATCTGTATTTATAGCAATACCAAAGAAACCAGGAGCACTTGAATGCGAAGATTTTCGTACAATTAACCTCATAAACCATGTCACTAAGCTTCTACTCAGAATTATAATGAGAAGAACAAGAAAGAAAATAAAAATGGAAATTAGTGAAGAACAGTATGGTTTTATGGAAGGAAAGGGTACAAACAATGCAATATATATATTACGAACACTAATAGAAAGATCAATAGAGAAACAGAGAGACATATATTTATGCTTCATAGATTATACTAAGGCATTTGATAAAGTAAAACATGATGAGCTGATTAAAATGTTGGAAGATATCAACATTGATGGGAAAGATTTAAGAATAATAAAGAATATATACTGGAACCAAGTAGCAGCAATTAAAATGGGAAATAAAGAGGGTTGTTACGAACAGATAAAGCTAGGAGTACGACAGGGGTGTGTCTTGTCACCCGATCTCTTCTCCCTGTATAGCGAAGTAATAATGAGAGAGATCAAAGAGAAGCCAGGAATACTAATCGGAGGATATAATATAAACAATATACGCTATGCAGATGACACATTATTGGTAGATGATAATGCAACAGACCTACAACAATTGTTGGACAGTGTAGTAACAGAGAGTGCACAGAAAGGACTGTCCTTGAATATCAAGAAAACAGTAACAATGGTGATATCAAAGAAAATGGGGACACCAAAATGTGACATAGAAATAGAAGAGGAAATTCTCAACCAAGTGGATAATTTTAAATACCTAGGGGCACTTATAACATCAGATGAAAGATGTACAAAAAAGATTAAGAGCAGAATAGGGCAGGCAAAGACTGCATTTCAGAAAATGAAGATTATCTTATGCAATAAGTCGCTATCAATGAATGTAAGAAAGAGAGTACTAAAATGCTATATATAACCAGTTTTGCTGTATGGCAGCGAATCTTGGAATGTAAATGAACAAATTAGGAAGAACTTAGAAGCAACAGAGATGTGGTTTTTAAGACGAATGTTGCGAATTCCTTGGACTGCCAGAGTAACTAACAACGATTGCCTGAAAGAGGCTAATGAAACTAGAACACTATATACAACAATAAGAAAGAGACAAACATCTTTCTTTGGTCATGTGATGAGAAGAGAGGGATTAGAGAACATCGTGACAACTGGAAAGATCGAGGGGAAGAGAGGCAGAGGCAGACCAAGAGAAATGATGCTGGGCGGACTGAGACGGTGGCATGGAGGAATAACATCAGCAGAGTTGATCCAGAACACCAAAGACCGAGATCTGTGGAAAGCCATGAACGCCTACGCCAGCCGGCACGGCACTTGATGATGATGAGGCTAGCAAATCACATTTTATGTAGACGTATAGACTTGTTCTAGTATGTGTTATTAAATTTAGCTTCCATTTTTACGTATACCGTGTAGGGGCGAGGGGTAATTTATAGGGAGGAAATACGAACAAGGGGGAAGGGGGGGGGGGGGGGGGTGGCATTATGAACATATGGTGAAGGGGTGCATGGGCCAAAAAGGGATGAGATCCACTGGTTTAGACTATTCATGTGTTCTTGTAATTCAGCTTCTGATTTTTCTTTTAGTGCTTGGTCGTTCGTAAGCAGGAGTTCTCTAATGATTAAATTTGCAGATTATTCTTCTTCTCTGTTCTCGTCATGCAGTGTTCTTGCAGTCTGTGTTTGGCTGGTTTCTTTAAATATGTTGTCTATATATGTTATGAACAAGAGAGGTGACAGGACACAACCTTGTCGTAATCCGGATCTTATGGTGAAGGGCTGTGAGTGTCATCCAGTTGCTCTCACTATGCATTCACTGCTGTTGTATAAGCTTCTACATAGGTTTGTTAGATATGTACTCACTCCATATTGTTTAAGGATTTCCCACATCTTGTTTCTATTTACTCTATCAAATGCTTTGTCTTGGTCAACAAAGGCTAAGTAGAGTGTTTCATTGAATTCTATTGATTTTTCTATAAGCTGTCTATGAGCGAAAATTGCATCTGTGCATCCTTTGTTTTTCCTAAATCCAAGTTGTGTTTCGCTTAGCTGGGGTTCTATAGTAGTTCGTAATCTTTTCTCAAGAATTTTGCAAAATATTTTCCCAGTATGACTCAACAGTGAAATGCCTCTGTAGTGTGTGCAGTCTCTTTTGCTGCCTTTGTTTTTTTTCAAATTGGGATAATTATGGCTTTTCCCCAGTCTCGTGGTGTCTGTTGTTCTACCCAAACATGATTGAATAGTCTATGTAGCCATGCTGTTCCTACTTGCTGCTTTTATTAGTTCATCTGGTATTTAATCTTGTCCTGGTGATTTGTTCCATGGGGCTAATCTGACGGCTTCTATAACTTCTCCTTTCAGTATGTCTGGTTCTAGCTGTTCGGTGGCATCTGTGTCGGTTTCTTGAATTCCTATGGCATCTGATGTAATGTTGAGAAGTTATTCGAAGTACTGTTTTTTTAAAGCGACTTAGGATTTGTTTTCGTTCACTTATTGGTTCTCCATTTTCGCTGTTAATTATTTCAGTTGGGTCAAAGGGTTCTCCTCTGGTTCTCATTGCACTTATCTGTTTGTAGAAGTTTCTAGTTGCTTCCTTGTAGTTTTTATTTAGGGTTTCTCCATACTCCTCCCAGTCCTTTTGTTTTTCTCTCTTTACTATTTTATTCACAGTCTTCTCGCTATTCTATATTCTATGTAATCACGTTCTTGCTTGCTCTTCAGCCACTTTTTATAGGTTTCCTTTTTGTCTTTTACAGCTTTCTTTACCTCTGCGTTACACCAATTTGTTATTTTCTTTATCCGTGTTTTGCGTTTTTTTCGTGGTTCCACATGTTATTTTTGCAGTATTTAAAATGCTTGATTTGAACATCTCCAATTCTTCTTCCACTGTTTTTCTTTCTATAGGTAATTTTACAAAGATTTCAATTAGTTCATTCTCATATTTTCCCTCGCTGCCCCATCTTTGAGGTTGTTTAAGTTTACTGATTTGCACGGCACCTATTTTCCTGGTCTTTGCTTTCTTCTACTGATGGTTCTTATTGTGGCACTGCCCTTGCATCTAATATATTTCTCTTTTTGTTATTTCTTGTTAATATAAAGTCAATTTGGCTTTTAGTATCTAGATCGTTCCATTTATACCAGGTGTATATTTGTGAGTCGTTGTGTTTATAGAATGTGTTTGTTATTTAGCGGTCGTGTTGGCTGCATAGCTCTATCAGTCTACTTCCGTTATCATTTCTTCATTAAGTTGGTCTCCAAATGCTCCAAGATGTTTTTCTATGCTTGCTCTGTTATGCCCAGGTCTTGCATTGAAGTCTCCCATAACTATGATGTTGTCCTGCTTATCTATTTTATTTAGCACATCATGGATGTCTTCGTAGAATTTCTAACATTCTTGCTCATTATTGGTTGTATTACATGGTGCTTATATTTGCACATATGTTGTAATTGTTTGTTCTTTTATTCTCACTGTTATGATTCTTTCTGATATATATTTTATTTCTAGTATTCCTCTTGGTCGGCTCCATGGCCGAGGGGTTAGCAGCTTTCTCCGCTAACCCCGAATACTCTCGTCACGTGACGCGACGAGAATTAGCAGTGGTTCGAATCGCAAAAGTGACTTATGAGAGTATGGAACCGGTCGCTCAGAAAGTCGTGGCGTGCTGATGAGCGTAATCTAGCCTAGGAATCAACATACAGCTGAAAGATGCTGGTGTTGACCGCAATATCCTGAAACAGGATGGAAACGCGGGAAAAAAAAAAAGTATTCCTCTTGCTAGCCGTGGTTCAATGACTATTCCTACACCGTGTCTTGACCTTTCTTGCTGTTCCACTTCAGAGTAGACAAACGTCTAACTGTGCTTCTCCTTGCATCCTTTCCCCTTTATTCCGGTGTCCGCTATTCCCATAAGCCCAATTTTCCTCTCTTTCATTGTTTCTATAAGTTCTTCTTCTTTACTATTAAAACCGCAGACGTTCATTGTGCCCATTTTTAAAAAATACCGTTGATCTATCTCGTAGTCCATTAACATTGCCCGGTCGATATCCGTTTGGGTCAGTCCGTTTATACTTCTTAGTTTTTCTTCGAGCAGTATGATGATCCCCTGCCGGCTTGCTAGGCCAGTCGCAGGTTAGGACAAAAATCTGACTATAGGGAGTCCATCCCCTATGGCGAGCCCTAGCCCTGTTAGCCCATGACCTCTCGGTCATTGCTTCCCAGTCTACACCGCGTGGAGGTGGGGTTGATTTGTGTAGTCTGCGGGTCATCGGCAGCTACTAATTTTAACTTTTAAGCCCTCCTGGGAGATGCTCGCCGATCCTAACCCTGCTGGCTGCAGGGCCAGGCACAGTCCACACCTTGTAGACCAGGTTAATGGACGATTCTTGATAAAGGAGAGTATGGTATATGAGGCTATGACCTCCACCATGAGAATGGAGGTGGAAGCAGTCACAGCGGCATTCCGTTTGTTAGAGGAGACCACTGCAACACACATTGTCTTCATCACGGACTCAAAGAGTATGCTTAGTAAGGTGGAGAAAGGAATATTTCGTGTGGAATGGCTCACCTCGCTTCAGAGGTCACAGATTGTGAGAATTGTATGGCTTGTTTTTAACCATCGCCATGGAAGAATGCAGGGGAATGAACAGGCTGATAGACTGGCAGGGAATGCACCTCTTGGTGGTAGATTACCTATGGACAGGGAAGAGGTAATCGTGCGGCTATGGGATCAGGTGTGGAAGGTGGAAGAACAGATTGAGAACCCGTATGTGGAAAGGAAGAGATTGCCGGGGATTGGCAGGGGCTCTGGCAGAATCTCAGAACTGAGAGGGAAGTCCAGGAGAACTTTCAATCAGATAGCGGTGGGAACGATTGGTAGTGAGACTCTTCGCTGGCTGTTGAACGAGGGGACGGAGCGCGTATAGGAATGTCCCGTGTGCATTGATGTCGTTTCTTAGGTCAACGCAACTCATCCCAAAGGGAGGGAAGGCGAATACATTCGCATGTGACATATGTTGGAGTTATCTCCCTTCCCTAGATATCCTCGATTGTTTGAAAATGGCCGAAAGCGTTGCTAAATTTTCGTTTTTACCTTTGACGAAGACATTTGATTCTCTTGAAGGCAAAGACAATAAAGAATACTTCTTAAAATGGTATAGTCACAGCGATTTATACGGAATGCATATAAATATTAGCCCAGAGTTTGAATGATTTAAGTTTTTAGCATTTCATAAAAATAATCATATAAATTATAATGATGCCGGTTCCGAGGATGTGATTCGTGTTTGAACTGTACTCAGGTCCCTTGTCCGAGGTGTGCCAGATTATATAACTGGCGCACCGGGATATGTTTCGTAAGCAAGGGTGCTATAAAAATTAATGATGTAACTACAAATAATGTTTACCAGTATGACACCATATTGTTAATTGAGCTTCTGTTACCACTTTAATGGGTTTACCCTGTTCTGATGATGTGGAGACACAATACAAAATCAGGCACTCTTCCGAATAACGGTCCTAAATGGGGACATAACTCTTTAGTGTAAAAAGTATCCCTTACAGAGCCTCATTGGTTGATACAACAATATTAAATGCTATGAACTAAAATATAGAACTGAGAAAATTGAAATACGTGCCAATAATATTTGTCAATTATATGCTGCCATATTTATATTTCTTTACATCAAGTCTATCCACGGCTGTAAAACAAAACGGTACATGCGGCTCCCGGAATGAGCATAATCACTTATTAGTGAAATAAACAATCATATAATTGACTGTGCTGGACTGCTAGACTGATCGATGGAAGCAATAAATGTATGTGGGCCCAGAGGGCCCTCGCTGTCTTCGGCACTAAAAGATATGGATATACACTCTGACGACAATGAGCGCCCTCTTGGTGCACAAACATGTTCATCGATTGGTCTAGCAGACCACGATACATGCATAGCAGATGACGATACATGCAGACGATGATACACTCAAACGACCCGGAAATAACCTCATGAGGCCCTGTAAGGGATACTTTTTACACTAAAAGAGTTAAGTCACCATTTAGGACCATTATTCGGAAGAGTGCCCAAAATCAAAACAGCAGTCCATTCCTTTTGAAATGCTTGCAGAGTTCATCTTCTATTTGTCTCAGACCATCAAACATCATTTCTCTTGGTCTGCCTTTGCCTCTTCTCTCACAGATCTTTCCAGTTGTCACAGTTGTCTCCAATGCCTCGCCTCTCATCACATGATCAAAGAATGCTATTTGTCTCTTTCTTATAGTTGTTCATAATGTTATAGTTAAATTTCCAGGCATTTTTTGTTAGTTACTCTGGCAGTCCAATGTGTAACATTCGTCTCAGAACCAACTGCTTCCAAGCTTTTTCCAGTTTGTTCATTCACATTCAATGATTAGCTGCCATTCAGCAAAACAGGTTGTGCATACATTTCAGCACTCTCTTACATTCAATAATAGAGACTTCTTTTCGTTTTCTGAAATACAGCTTTTGCATGACCTATTCTGCTTTTAATCTCTATCATGCATCTTCCATCTGATGTTAAAATTACCCCTAGGTATTGACATTTATCAAGTTGGTTAAGCATTTTACTTTCTATTGATGTGTAGAATATGTGATAGAAGTAGTAGAAGGGTGATGTCAGAGCAGATACAACTGAAGGGGTTTTCACACATGTTGACTCACAGTTTATGAGGTGAACTGGCCAGCTCCATCCATGACACTCTTTTTCTGCACCATAGAGACATTAGAAACCAAAACTACTGTGTTTGCATGTACATCATTTGAAGTTAGTAAATTACACAGTTCAGTCAATATACACTGGCAGAGATGTTAAGGAGGAGATGGGAACATCTTAGGACCTTTCTGAAGTGCGATGATGATGAACCTCATTAATCACTAAGTTAAACAGCTTAAAAACACCATGATCAAGAATGCGTTTGATTTAATGAAATCTTTCAGTTGACAGGGAAAAATGGGACATAGTAGCTTACTGAAAGAATGTTTCAGGTTAGTGAATTATTTCATAATAAACGGGTACAGTCCCAGACAACTGGGACATCTGGCTACCCTACCCTTGTCTGTAAGTATGACTTGTTCATAAACTTTAAACATGTTCATAGGTGGACAAAATGGTGCTTTCCCTCTGACTCTTACATACAAGAACATTCATGTTCAGATTTATATGGAGCTGAAGAGAGTTTCTGAGAACAGTGGACAGTGGAGCGACCTGATTAGATGACTTCAACACCAGCCCATGGACTTCACATACTAACCAGTTGATGGAGATGATGATGGCAGCATTTAAGACAAAGAGTTTGAAAACTGGAGTGAAAATAAGCTTACTTTTATTATGCTGATTACCAACATAAATAGTTATATTATGTTGCCGTATTTATAAACTATTGATTGTCATCCTGGTGCGAGGAAATGCAACCCAAAGACAAAATAAGTCATGGCAGGGCAGACCAGGCCCTAAGCCTTGGTTGGCAGCTGGTCTAGGATCGAAGCATTGCTTTGCTGATCCGGCACTTCTGCAGCTTGTCTTGTTCCAGATGTATAGGTGTTAACTTTCCTCTGGAGTGAACTAGGCAGGCCGAGAGAGGGATCATGCTGCATGGGCAACACATGGTTTCTTTATTTTAGCCCAGGCTTTGTGCTATGGAGAGACTCTTCTTTATGGCAGTGAAACCTGGACAACTTACTCACGCCAAGAGAAACGTTTAAACAGCTTTCATATGCGGTGTCTGCGAAGAATACTTGGTATTAAGTGGCAAGACAAAATCACAAATACTGAAGTATTGGAAAGATCAGGTTGTGTGACGGTGTATTCCATGCTCAGTCTTCGTAGACTTAGATGGATAGGACACGTTAGGAGGATGGATGATGGTAGAATACCAAAGGACATCTTTTTTGGTGAATTACAGACAGGTAGGAGATCTCAGGGTCGGCCTCTACTACGATACAAAGATGTGTGTAAGCGGGACATGATTGATACAGGCATTGATATGCACAATGGGAGCACGTCGCCGCTGAACGTGTTGCATGGAGGGCAACTATCAGAAATGGAATAAAGACAAAGGAGAAAATGATTGCAGATAAAGCACACACAGAGCGTGAGAGACGTAAGATGGTGGAAATGACCATGTTTTCATATGCACCTACTGTGGGCAAACATTTGCAGCAAGAATTGGCCTTACCAGCCACACTCGCCACCGCCATGGATCGTAGTTATTGCCATATGACAGTTATTAAGCCTTTCTGAAGCACAATGTACCAAACTATCGTCTGTCAAGACGGAAAGGTGCCAATGAATGATGAATGAATGAATGAATGATTGTCATCTATAGCGAAGTAATAATGAGAGAAATGAAAGCGTGGTCAGGAATGCGAATTGGAGGTTTTACTACTGACAATCTACACCATGCAGATGACACTGCATTGATATATGAAAATGCTATATATCTATAACAACTGTTGAACATTGTAGTTCAAAAGAGAGTGATTAAAACAACAACAAAAAACACAGAATTTCTCTTAAATATTAAGAAAATAGAAACAGTGGTTATGTCACAGAAGAAGATAATGTCAAAATGTGACATTTTTTTTTTTTTTTTTTTTTTTTTTTTTTTTTTTTTTTTTTTTTTTTGCTTATCCTTTTACAGGACTTAGCTGTCAACAGCAGCATCTTTCAGCTGTCTGTTGATCTCTTGGCAAGATTACGCTCAGTAGTTTGCCATTGCTTTCTGAGCGGCCGGCTCAGTATCCGCAAGTCACGAGCGGGGGTCGAACCACCTCAGTTCTCGCTCCGCTGCGAGACTCTGCGTGATAAACGGGATTACAGAGAGAAAGTGTTGTAACCCCACAGCCAGAGAGACCGGCAAAATGTGACATAACAATAGAAAATAAAAGCTTATCTAATTTAAAAAATTCAGATGGAATATACATGACAGAGGTAAGATTTTGAAAAATCCAATCAAAATCTGCATTTCAGAAAGTGAAAAGTACGAGGATAAGTTAATAAGTAAGTCACAAATGGCTGTAGGAAAATAACTAAAGATGATAACAACATGAAACCAGTTTATTTTTATACATACATTGCCCCTTTATTTCTCAACATAATTTCCACCAACATTGATGCACTTATCCCATCGTTTTATCAGTCCTCCCAAACCGGCTGCATAGAACTGCGTGCTCTGTTTTCTAAACCACATTTTCACTTCACATTCAACTTTGGCGTCATTCGCGAAATGTCTCCCGCCAAGGTGGGTTTCCTGTTTATGCTGACAAATGTTTGTCCCGTAAAGCTGTGCATAGCTGGGTAGAAAAAGTTACGAGGGTAAGGCAATAAGTAAGTCACACAGTTCTGTGGGATGGCAAGTCAATGAAAGCAAAGCACACAGTTCTATGCAGCCGGTATGGGAGGACTGATAAAATGATGGGATAAGTGCATCAATGTTGGTGGAAATTATGTTGAGAAATAAAGGGACAATGTTTGTATAAAAATAAACTGGGTTCAAGTTGTTTATCATATTTAGTTGCTTTTCTACAGCCATTTGTGACTTACTTATTGACTTACCCTCGTATCTTATGCAATATGTCACTGTCGTTGAATATCAGAAAGGGCGTGCCGAATTGATCATTATAACCTATTTTTCTGTATGACAGTAAATCATGACCTGTGAATGAATAAATTAGCCTTGTGGTATGGGTAAGTTGTGCGTTTGGTCGGGTGATAATGTTCCATATGTTACCTTATATAAATTGGAACACATTTACACAAAACTATGTGTATCAAAACTAACTCAGGTTTCACTTATATTATCTTCACAGGTCTATGAAGAATAGAATAAAGGCAAAAATATTCACATTTGATCAGGCATTTCAAGCATATGAGAAAGATAAATTTGCTTTGGTAAGTCTGATCATTTTTTTATGAATACAAGTCACCCACAGTGTTGCAGACTACCACATCCCATCGTTTATTGTTGTGACTATGTGTCTAGTGGATTGCACCTGGGGGGGGGGGGGGGGGGAATGGACAAGCATAAATGAAAGTCACTTCAGACACTGTTTCCAAGCTCTTCACTTAAATATCAAATTGGCACACTTTGGTACATGAGAGACAGGAATTGAGATCTGAAGTGATCAAACTCTGCAAGTGTACCATGAACCGAGGCTGGCCAAGTGGTGAAGGATAACAGAATGTTTAAACCCTGTGGTCAAAGTGAAAGGGTTGGTAGCACGCTTACTTTCACTTTCATTTGTGATATTATTGTCATCATTGTTTCCCCCAGTGAGCTGCTTCTAAGACTGAAAGAGTTACGACACTTTTGTAGTCAGACAGTCTGGTTATTCATGCAAGACTAGTTTTGCCTATATATGTATATATACATTATAACAGAGCGATAATAGAACAGAGTAAACAGTGTTTTGACACAATGTCTGTAATCTTAAACAAGTTCTATTTAACAGTAAATGAATACCATTGCATTTCTGATGTTATCTATTTCAGGACTTCTTCAGAGATCCAAATGTTGTTTCCAAACTAGAGACTGTGTCAGACGAGGGGCAAGCAGGCTTTCTGGGTATGTGTACTTGATGTTTACACATGGCATCACATGGTCTCTACAGTTCAGCCCAGGGTTTATGCTATGGAAAGGTGTAACTCCATCCCTGGTCCGCGGCATGGGTTGTAGTTATTTTGCCTTTTTTAAGCACAATGTAACAAACTATCGTCTATTAAGACAGCAAGGTGCCAGTGAGGGAGTGATGTTTTCACAGTTGTCACCACTGTGCTGTATAGAATAAAATATGTGATAGAAGTACTAGAAGGGTGACATCAGAGCAGATAAACTGAATACCCATACATGTTGGCTCACAGCTTATTGGCTGGCTCAGCAAAACTTGGTGGAGTATTGATGCATAACAAGACAGACGTGGTGGTGGCCTTGTGGGAGCACGTGTACATCTCGGAGGAGCAAATGGATCACCAGTCTGGTAAGAATGAGACAGCGAAGTGTGATGAGGGGATCTGGCTGATGATCGACGCTCAGAGGAAAGGCAAGACGGACATATAATCAGATTGCTACTGGAACTATTAGTGTTGGAACTCTTCGCTGGCTGCTGAGGATGGGGACGTAACGCTTATGGGAATGTCCCGAATGCTGTGATGTTGGTTCCTAAATCAATCAATCAATCAATCAATCAATCAATCAATCACATGTTGGCTCACAGCTTATGAGGTGACATGGCCAGCTCCATCCATGACACTCTTTTTCTGCACCAACTCAGAGAAACATCTGATACAGCAAATTCATGCTTTTTGTCTTATCCTTTTTCATCACTTTGAATTTTGCTGCTTTTGTGTTTGACCTGGCTATGTCTCTGTGTTCCTTAAACCTATGACCTCAGCTAACCTTTGTCAGTTCACGAGTCTCAGGTGAGCCTTTATTCAGTTGTACAGTCCATTCCTGTAGTCGTTAACGCTTAACTAGTGTTGTCTCTAATTATACTGATTATTATGTCTATCCATTATCTTTATGTAATGTGGGATATGGCATCCACGGCTCCACTAACTTTGGTACATTTTTGAAAAGAGATGTGCCAATAGCTTCTTTGGAAGCAAATAACCCAAAATTGCATTTCCATCTTACATTGTCTATTATAAATCCATAATTCAGTTTTTCATGGGTATAAATTGTATCCTATATATCGCAGGCAATGTCTTCTGTTCCCTAAAAGTGTAATTATATCATGTCATAACAATCAATCCTAGAAACAGAGTTTATATGATGTGAACATATACAGTTATGTGTGAAACCTAAAAGTGATGGAATATGTGCTTGATACTTATAGTTATGATAATACTTATGTCATATGAAACCTACCCATCTCATGATTTATGTTATACTTGCCAAACTAAGACTATTCTTGTTCAGCCATGTACACCATACCTGCCAGCTCAGACTAGGATCCTGACCCACTTTAACAAGGCCAGTTAATATCCCTGAGCCATTGCCAGGGTACAGTACATGGAACCAGTGAATGTGATTGCCATTTCAAACGTTTTGTCCAGAAACATTCAAACTCATGGCAAAGGAATGTTTTTGTTTTTTTTGGACACTCACTGGGTTTGAACTCAAGCATTGTCCATGCACGTGCTACTACTTCTAGTGGACTGGACTGATTTTTGTATGTGGATTAGCTTTCCCTGTTACCAGTGTCCCTTGCTTTCAGGCAAACCCACTCTGACTTCTGAGATAGTTGTAATTTATGTCCCCAAATTGAGGATGAGAAGTCAACATTTTAGTCCAACTGACCGGTGTAGGGGTTGGGTTGAACTGACTGCCTCAGCATCAGAACCATCATATTTTGATGCTGTGAAGCAAACAGAAACATAGAAGAAGACAAAGAGGACATGAACAGGTTAAAATGCAAAGTACAAGGGAAGTCATAAGGGAACAGGAATTTTATCATAAAGTGCATGGAAGAATATGGACAATGGAAAATCATATTTCAGGATATAAATTGGCTTTTAAGCAATACCCTATTTAGGGTTCATGAGGATCAAGTAGTTTGCTCATGAACAATTGTGACTACAGAATTGTTGCCACACTTTCAACTTGCACCATCAAGGGACAATGAGATGTCGTTCATTTTTTGTGGTCAGAGGGTTTGAAACCTTGTGAAACCTACAGAAGAATGATGGTTGAATATGAAGACATTGTATGAGCCAGGAGAGAATGTATGAATGAGTAGAAAGATTTAAAAATGGAAGTCAAAACGTCATTGATGAAACGAGTAGTAGGAGACTAGCTGGGAAAGTCATAAGGACCATCTTTTTGGGATATCAAAGCCCAATATTGGTGCATTTCCAGGAAAGAGGTGAAATTGTGACTAGTGCTTGATACAGTGACAGGCTGGTGAACAAAATGAAGCCTGTGATACAATCAAAATGCCAGGGACTTCTCTCAAAAGGAGTATTGTTGCTGCACGACTATAGTTGCCTTCATATGGTTTCGCATACAGTAGATACACTATATGATCTTAAATTTGAGGTCTTGAAACATCCAGCATACAGTCCAGACTTGGCGGCATTGGACTTTCACTTCTTTGGGCCCTTCAAAGAACATTTGCAGGGTCAGAGGTTTGCAGATGACAACAAAGTAATGAAAACGGTACAAAACTGGTTTAAGGCAATGCCCAAAAACTGTTTGCTAGAAGGCATCAACAAGCTAGTGAACAGGTGGACCAAGTGTGTTGCAAGGCAGGGGGACTATATTGAGAAATAACACACACACAATTTTTGGTTCACACTATTGTAATAACATTATTCATGAAAGTCCTATGGCTGAATGACATCCCCTCATACTAACATTCTATTTGTTGCATGTCCAGGCACAAAAGCAAAGAGAGTTCTGGCTACAAGCGTTCCTTGCACCATACTGTCAATGGCTTTCTTCGATAAAATAATGGATGGAAATATTGCCAGCGAGTCTGGGGACATCAGAAAATGTTTTGATGAGTTTAAAGAGGAGTTTACCATCAGCGATAACCTCCGTCAGGTATGTCAAATAAATGTCAGAAGTTGGCTTAGTTAGATGTACATTCGTCTTTGTTTATATCTTTAATATATTATATTTTTTATTATGTTCATACATTGTGAAGTATTTACTTTAAAATAAAATGTTTGTCTTCATTGAGTGTTTGCTGTATTTCAATGAAGCTGTAATTAAGTCTATATTTATCTTCATTATTTAGTATTTGTCTCAAAATAGTTTGTTAATTTGTTTGATTCTGAGATTTTAAAATATTATCTTCAGTATTTGTTAGTATTATCTCTTTGTATTGACCTTCCTGATTTACATACAAACCTTTTTTTCCTGGAGAGTAGGAAAAAGCCCATCATGGTGTCATAACTGGTGAA
The DNA here is from genome assembly GCA_963921405.1 of Cepaea hortensis. Classification (NCBI taxonomy): domain Eukaryota; kingdom Metazoa; phylum Mollusca; class Gastropoda; order Stylommatophora; family Helicidae; genus Cepaea; species Cepaea hortensis. Next base: position 49,306,790 of record OY992888.1, read on the forward strand.
AGAAAACTCCCAACAACACCTCCAAGTGGTGGAGGATGGACAGTACACACTTGTCCTGACAGTCAGAAATTGCTGTCAAAGGCAGAGGTGAATTACTCCTGGGTGGATGTAGAAGAGGAGATCACCAAATGATGCTCTTAATGAATCGAAGCAGATCAGGGTCAGAGAATGATGTTAATGAACAATATGAGGAGAAGATGACGATGGAAGGAGTTGCAAGAGGTGGTAAAATACAGGAGGGCTAAGTGTGAGTTTGTGGAGGGCCTATACTGCACATGGGGATGACAGGCATAGGAGGAAGGAGAGATGTATGGCCGTTTCGTGAAAGTAATACATTGTTGGTTTTTCACAGTGGTTACTTCCCCTGGGACGTCTGCTGTGAAACTGTGACCGAACATGTTAATACATGTACATTCATTTGGCAGGTACTTTGTAGAACATCGCTGCCATCACCACGCAGTGGAAATACCGCGATCTTTTGCCAGTTACCCTGCATTTTCATGCCCAGTATATATATCTTTTGTGTTCTGTAGCCAGCTTAATGTTGGTCAATCACTGCCTCCTTCCAGAAAGCATGCCTTCCATTACTTTTCTTTCTATGCTACTGTGATCATTATAACGTGCCAATGTATTTCAGTGTACACAACTTGAAGCTGTTTATGAGCCAGCTTTCTTCCATTGTTCAGATCTTGCAGAATGTTTGTAATTTTCTTCTTGTTTATTGTTGAGAGCTTCTCTGCAACATTTAAAGATCAAAAGAGCTATTTTCTTCTGTTGTGATTGCACAATAGTCCATGACTCACCACTGTATTTTGCTAAAAGAAACATGCGTGCTGTTAAGATGTTAAATTTATTTGCTGGTGTTGTGGTTAACTTCTGCATTACTATTGTGTACATTATGAAAACAACAGTAAATAAGAAGGAAAAGCTGCAGCAGTTGAACACAAAGAACAAGAGACAATAATTGTAATCAAATAAACTAACACAGTGATTGATTATTTCTGTGTGTTTTGAGACTGAAGCAGATGGCTGAAACTGTCCTTGGGATGTAGCAAACTTTTAGTTTGTTGTATTGTAGCTGAATAGGCCAGGATTTATTCTGTACATAATAAAGGAATAGCAAGAGAGCTTTTGTGATAATGTTTTAAATGTGATAGTTGATAGATGTTCAGTCTCAGGGGTGGGTAACAATTCACATCTGACTAATGATGGCAAGGTTTTCTTTTCTGTGTGTCATAAAATAGACCATCATTTGTCAATGTGATCAATCTGTGAAGAAGTCAGCATTTTGAGCCTGTGTCAGGCTTTGTGTCTTTGTTTAAGCTGTTAGAAGGAATTTGGCCATTTTGGCAGTTTAATTCTCATGAAAGCCATTCATTCTCATGGCCATTTTATCAGTCCAAGACTCACACTCAGATCTTGGTTTGTGAAGCCACAATCACATCTGACCTACATGCTTGTCTGATGATCATGATTTGTGAAGCCACCATCACATCTGACCTCTGTGCTTGTCTGATGGTCATGATTTGTGAAGCCACCATCACATCTGACCTCCGTGCTTGTCTGGTGGCCTGGTGGCCATAGTTTGTGAAGCCACCATCACATCTGACCTCCGTGCTTGTCTGGTGGCCATGGTTTGTGAAGCCACCATCACATCTGACCTCCGTGCTTGTCTGGTGGCCATGGTTTCGTGAAGCCACCATCACATCTGACCTCCGTGCTTGTCTGGTGGCCATGATTTGTGAAGCCACTATCACATCTGACCTCCGTGCTTGTCTGGTGGCCTGGTGGCCATGGTTTGTGAAGCCACCATCACATCTGACCTCCGTGCTTGTCTGGTGGCCATGATTTGTGAAGCCACCATCACATCTGACCTCCGTGCTTGTCTGGTGGCCTGGTGGCCATGGTTGGTGAAGCCACCATCACATCTGACCTCCGTGCTTGTCTGGTGGCCATGGTTTGTGAAGCCACCATCACATCTGACCTCCGTGCTTGTCTGGTGGCCATGGTTTGTGAAGCCACCATCACATCTGACCTCCATGCTGGCCTGGTGGCCATGGTTTGTGAAGCCACCATCACATCTGACCTCTGTGCTTGTCTGGTATCCTGGTGGCCATGGTTTGTGAAGCCACCATCACATCTGACCTCCATGCTGGCCTGGTGGCCATGGTTTGTGAAGCCACCATCACATCTGACCTCTGTGCTTGTCTGGTGGCCTGGTGGCCATGATTTGTGAAGCCGCGATGATTTGTGAAGCCACCATCACATCTGACCTCCGTGCTGGCCTGGTGGCCATGGTTTGTGAAGCCACCATCACATCTGACCTCTGTGCTTGTCTGGTGGCCTGGTGGCCATGATTTGTGAAGCCGCGATGATTTGTGAAGCCACCATCACATCTGACCTCCGTGCTGGCCTGGTGGCCATGGTTTGTGAAGCCACCATCACATCTGACCTCCGTGCTGGCCTGGTGGCCATGGTTTGTGAAGCCACCATCACATCTGACCTCTGTGCTTGTCTGGTGGCCTGGTGGCCATGATTTGTGAAGCCGCGATGATTTGTGAAGCCACCATCACATCTGACCTCCGTGCTGGCCTGGTGGCCATGGTTTGTGAAGCCACCATCACATCTGACCTCCATGCTTGCCTGCTGGCCATGGTTTGAATTCACATCAAGATGGATGTTTAAAGTTGATGTGGACTGTCAGATCGGCCCAGCCAAAAATGGGCACCAGAAAATGTCTTGGAGAGTAAAGGCAGCTGGCGTGAAACATCTCACCTTGAATTCCCATGGGTCTGTACAAATATGAGACTACCACCATATGCCCAGTATGTACTAAGGCATGTAGAAGGTCTATTGACTGACTGACTTTACTTTCATCTGACCTCCTAGTGTCAGTCTAGTCACAACTGGCAACATGTATGGGACAAGAGCAAGAACAAGGCAAAGAGATCAATTATTGGATGGCTTGGCCACCTGGCATAATCAGGACCAGATCACAGAGCTGATCCAAGACTCTGGGGATTGTGTGTGATGTATGTCGGCATGGGACGTGTTGATCACTAGGTCTCTGTTGGTGGCATGGTGTGTGATGCATGTCGGCATGGGACGTGATGGTCACGAGCCTTCTGTTGGTGGCATGGGGCATAATGATCAATAGCCTTCTGTTGGTGGCATGGGGCATGATGATCACAAGCCCTTTGTTGGTTTTGTGGTGCATGAGGATGAGCCTTCTGTTATGTTGTTTATGAGAATCAGACTGTTTTCTTGCTGTTGGTAAACATTTCACACTGATTCCATTGTTTGTTTTTGAGAACATTAATGTCTGTTGTCCTTGACAGATGCTGCTGAATGAAGACTCTGATGTCTACTGTGAGTTCAATGAGCGGGAGAGGAGTGAGTTTTTGTTCCTCTTGTTTGCTCACTTGTGTCTGGGAGGTCAGCTGTGTCAGTATGAAGACAATGTCAGCCCATATCTGGATGTCACCAAGGCTGTTTATAAAGATCTGATCAGGTTTGTGTGAACACAGTTTCATTACTCTATACAATATGCTTCCCTTACAAAACGTAGCTGGTTCACTAGCAATAGGATTTCATCCTCACACAGGCTTCTTTTTAACTAAAACATTCTCCCATTTAAAGAGGGATTTTATTATGAACATATTCTCTATTTGAGGAGGGATTATATTTAGAAAACATTAAATATTTTCAAAGTTAGGAGGGATTTATTTTGAACATATTCCCTATTTAATGGAGAATTATATTCTAAACATATTCCCTATTTAGTAGAGAATTGTATTCTGAACATCTTCCCTATTTAGTTGAGAATTGTATTCCGAACATATTATCTGTTTAGTGGAGAATTGTGTTCTGAACATATTTCCTATTTAGTGGAGAATTGTATTCTGAATATTTCGCCTATTTGATAGAGATTTGTGTTCTGAACATATTCCCTATGTAGTGGAGAATTATGTTCTGAAAATATTCCCTTCTTAGTGAAAATTATATTCTGAATATATTCCCTATTTAGTTTAGAATTGTATTGTGAGCGCATTCCCCATCTAGCAGGGATTTTGTTCTGAGCATATTCTGTTTAGGAAGGATATTATTATGAATTTATTCCCCATTTATGAGAGATTATATTCTAAACATATTCCTCATTTAGGAGACTTACCTTCTGAAAATATTATGATTTAGGAAACAGTTTGTCCTGAACACATTCCCCATTTAGCAGGCATTGTTGTACAAATTTATTCATCAATAAGTAGGGTTGTTATTCCATGACATAAAGTTCTTGTTTTAACTCAGCTTCTTAATAAAGGTGCAGTATTTTTCCCTGGGAAGATAAGGCAGTGAGATAAATAACTGGCCACCTTATTGTAAAGTGCTGTGACCAAGTATATCTACTAATGTATACCTCTATGATAGTATTTGCTGTAGGTAAACCTGTATATTTGTAGTGCAATGATGCATTCATGACAACTCTCCTATATCACTGTTTCTTGTACTGTCTCTTTAATCTAAAACAGATATCTTTATGTGTTTTCTTTGTCATCTAGAAGTTTCTCATAGTCTATCATAATAATACCTCAGTGGTGACCATATCAAATAAACCCACAAGTAGAAACTCTCTCACCTAAAACAGCTAATCTGGTCAACAAATTATGGGGAAGAGTCAGATATGTTGACCAAAAGGCATGAGTATCAGAGCTCGTACAATTTGAAATAAGGAAAGAACCCTCAAGATGTTCATCTGTCTCAGACATTATTTGTCAATATAGTATCTTCTTCTATAAGCAACCTTGACACAAATAATGTTCTCTAATAAACACATTTTAGGATGAACATAGAAGCTCAAGAAGAAGCTCTGGAGGAATAGTCAAAACTAATTAAATACATACAAGAGAAATAAGCTCCATCAGCTAAGTTTAAAATAGATACTCCAGTAGAAAGTAATCTAAACTAATCTACATTAAGATGAAATAAACTATTCCAAATAGTAAAAACATAATAAGTAGTTCTAAAATTCAGCAAGAATATACAATATGAAAAGTCATATGAGTTATCTTCATATAGATAGAAAGCAAGAACTATTGTAACCGTGGAGAACTGGAGAATGAGTACTTAAAAAAACCCTTGTACATGTTTTAGGAGCGTGGCACTCATGGGGCTAGGCTCCTATTTGTATAGACCAACCAGCTGTCTGTGGGTGATGTGGGTCATTTCCTGGCAGCCATGTTAGGCTGGATCCACCTGGGAGCTCTGAACCCTCTCTGAACGAACACATGACCAAATAGAGCATCAGGAGACAATTTGAACTAGAAATGGGACTTAGCATAAATAATGGTTAAGGAATTAGGGATGTGGAAAGGCATTGTTGTTCTACTAGATACAACTTTTACTATTTGTTGTATCTTTCACAAAGAAAATTAACTAAAAGTACATCAGTGGCTGGACTCTTTCATTTGGAGATAATTGTTATTCCAAAATAATAACACTGAGTGAGAGAAGGAGGTAAAGTAATAACTGAGACACACGCTTTGAACATGTCAGCTATCTAGAAGTGAAGGAGTACAGACAAATAGAATTCTTCTTTGTCACATAAAAAGTAACTGATTAATTTATGCAAGTGGCACAGTGTTAGGGAGTTGAGCTGACAATGACCTGAGGGTGGCCAGATGAGGGTTCGATGCCTGCGCTCACCATCCGCTACGGAAGGCAAAGACCGACTACCTGTTCCTCTGTGCACTCAGGCCTGACAAATGTGTTATTCCTACCACTTCACATACCCACCACTTCACATACCCACCACTTCACATACCCACCACTTCACATACCCACAGCAACTTCCTGCTCTAGGACTTGGTTTTAGCAAACATGTTGGTCTAATGGTTGTGAAGTTGTGCTGACAGCAACATGCGCATCGTTGGATGAGGGTTCCATGCCTGCCCTCAACATTCGCTACAAGAGAGAAAGACTGACCACCTATTCCACCATAGACTCAGGTCTGTAGGATATGATGGTCCTAACATTTCGCATACCCACATCAGATTCCAGCTGTAGGTCTTGATTCTTGTTTGGCTGGCTAAGTACGGAATGCTTTAAACAAAGAGCAACATTGAACTACTGAAGTTGTTGTGTTACTACATTTATCAAACTTCATATGGAATACAGTATTTGTTTTGTGTTGTTATCCTGTATTTTCTTCATGTCACTCCTTTACTTCTTATTTGAGTCAACATGTTTGCTTTACTTGTTTTCTGACAGTGTTCAGAAAAATCCAGAGACAAAGGAGCTATCTATTCTCTCTCATGTGTTTAAAGTCCGTTGTTACGTGAGTACAACTGTATTGTCTGCAAATGTTATTGTTCTAGTTTGTTACCAAGTTGACTACATGTTTTGTTGTTTGCAAATGTTATTGTTTAGTTTTGTGATCATATATTGTCTTAAAATGTTATAGTTTAGTTTTGTGATCATATATTGTCTTAAAATGTTATAGTTTAGTTTTGTGGTCAAATTTACTGTTGTCTATGACAGCGTTTATTTGCTATTGTCTATACTGGAAGTTGCACTTATGAATTACAAGGGTAAGTTAATAAGTCACAAATGGCTCTAGAAAAATAACTAAATATGATAACAACTTGAAACCAGTTTATTTGTATACATAACATTGTTCCTTTATTTCTAAACATAATTTCCACCAACATTGATGCACTTATCCCATCGTTTTATCAGTCCTCCCAAACTGGCTGCATAGAACTGCATACTCTGTTTTCTAAACCATGTTTTCACTTCACATTCAACTTTGGCGTCATTCGCGAAGTGTCTCCCGCCAAGGTGGGTTTCCTGTTTATGCTGACAAATGTTTGTCCAGTAAAGCTGTGCATAGCTGGGTAAAAAAGTTAACGAGGGCGTGTCAATAAGTAAGTCACACAGTTCTGTGGGATGGCAGGAAAATGAAAACAGAGCATCCAGTTCTATGCAGCCAGTTTGGGAGGACTGATAAAATGATGGGATAAGTGCATCAATGTTGGTGGAAATTATGTTGAGAAATAAAGGGACAATGTATGCATAACAATAAACTGGTTTCAAGTTGTTATCGTAGTTAGTTATTTTTCTACAGCAATTTGTGACTTACTTATTGACTTACCCTCATAGCATTTAGCAGAGGCGCATAGGCCCTCCACCAACTGACTTTGACGCATTAAATGGGTGTTTCGTGGTTTAAGAGACCCCCAACTTGCCAAACTCCTGCTTCACTTCTCGGGCTTGTCGAGCAAGTAGCTGACAATTTCCACGAGACACACAAACATGCAGCAACTGTAGTAGAAGGAACTCAACGTCCTATAATTGCACAGTGTCTTTATTCTGGACATTGTTATCTCCAAACGTACACCAAATGACATCGTGCTTCCGATACATAGAAGGGTGGATGTATCCAACAATAAACATGTAACAAATGGAATAACTGTCAATATTAATATATGCCGTCGATTATCGTTTTGATTCCTACACCACCACTAGCGCTAACGTATAGGCTTAAATGTCAGACCAACTTACTGTTGTTTCTGCTGCAGGCCATCTTGGACGAGAGAGAGCTGTCACCTGTTGACATTGACAACCCAGCTTATTCTTCGTTGATGCAACATAGCGCATTGACTGGAAACTTTATTCTGTCCAGAGGCATGTTGATAATTATACTTGACAGCCTTCAATCCTCTGCATGATGTTCAAAAACGCCTGTATATGTTTTCACAACCAGCCAACACCGCAGTTCCAACCTAACTGACCGTTTATCCTTCTTCACCGTGACCCCACTTCTGTCCTCTCCAAATTCATGGAGTCTTGAGTGATCTCCCTTCTCTCGTGATAACCTTACTACGTTTGTGGGGTGATTGTTAATTCTACTCTATTCTTGTTGATCGCTAGCTGTACTGTAGGCCTTTTATTAGTACCTAATACTGGTACCATATGCCTGCTCATAGCACCATCCTTAGCTGTCCCAGGCAGCTACATCTGTGTCCTCCCTCTGTTATTCATTTATATCTCTACTTCTTCTCTCATGTATATTTAGCTCTTCCCTCTGTTATTCATTTATATCTCTACTTCTTCTCTCATGTATATTTAGCTCTTCCCTCTGTTATTCATTTCTGTCTCTACTTCTTCTCTCATGTATATTTAGCTCTTCCCTATGTTATTCATTTCTATCTCTACTTCTTCTCTCATGTATATTTAGCTCTTCCCTCTGTTATTCATTTATGTCTCTACTTCTTCTCTCATGTATATTTAGCTCTTCCCTCTGTTATTCATTTCTGTCTCTACTTCTTCTCTCATGTATATTTAGCTCTTCCCTCTGTTATTCATTTATATCTCTACTTCTTCTCTCATGTATATTTAGCTCTTCCCTCTGTTATTCATTTCTGTCTCTACTTCTTCTCTCATGTATATTTAGCTCTTCCCTCTGTTATTCATTTCTGTCTCTACTTCTTCTCTCATGTATATTTAGCTCTTCCCTCTGTTATTCATTTCTGTCTCTACTTCTTCTCTCATGTATATTTAGCTCTTCCCTCTGTTATTCATTTATATCTCTACTTCTTCTCTCATGTATATTTAGCTCTTCCCTCTGTTATTCATTTCTGTCTCTACTTCTTCTCTCATGTATATTTAGCTCTTCCCTCTGTTATTCATTTCTGTCTCTACTTCTTCTCTCATGTATATTTAGCTCTTCCCTCTGTTATTCATTTATATCTCTACTTCTTCTCTCATGTATATTTAGCTCTTCCCTCTGTTATTCATTTCTGTCTCTACTTCTCCTCTGCATGTGTTGTTAACTCTTCCCCTGCTTCTTTTGCTCTGTGGATTCCAAGCACATGCCTTCTAGTTTAATTCTGGTTAATTTTGTTGACTATTCTCAGTACAGTTGGATATATTTGCTGACAGATTGCAAGTTAAACTTTGCAAACTTGATAACATTGTGGCTTTGTTGCTGTTTGAGGGAATTTGATGGATTTCTCATAACTTCAGTTTGTATTTTGTGGATTTGATGCAGTGGCTAATAGAAATGTTTGACTATGTTCATCTATTTGTTACTGAAACCAAACAGTGTTTAGATGTAATAACAGTTATGAAAACTGACTGTAATGGCAACATTTGTTGTCACGTTGAAAGTTGCTGTTAACTGTTTACATAATGATGACCCACCCATGTGTTGCTGGGGCCCATACAGGGGAGCAAAGAATAGTAATACTGTTGCCTACCATGCACGTCGTAAGAGGCGACTAAGGAGGCTATGGTTCCGTCACCCTGCTACTGAGTGAGTGCGTGGCACGACACTGTGAGCTGTGAATTTCACGTGGAATGCTTTTGTATCTGTCCGCGATTGTTTTTCGCGTGAACTGCATGTTCGGAACGATGATGGCCGGCTGTTGCTGGATTGACTGGTTTGCCTTTTCGGTTCACGAGTGCATTTTTCAGGAGACTCCTGGGAGTCATCACTGTAGCTACGGAGTTCGTGCTTTGTGCAGCACTTTCGGTGGGTCGCCCTGCAGAAAGAGATCGAGCCATATGGGATAAAACCCCGGTCAATGAAGTCTGTCTGGTAACTGCCGTTTTCATTGACGATGAACTGTATTTTTCGTGGAGGACTTTTGTGTTGGCATTATGCACAGTGTACCTGTGCGGGCTGTTGGCTTGCCGACACTCCTGTCTATTCCATTGTTCACATGGGGCAGTGAGGAGCATTTTGTGATATTCACTGGCACAGGAATGGAGCAATATGGGAACGACCCATTGCCTGAAGTTGGAACCACGACTAACTAACTAACTAACCAAATAATGATGACTCTGATATATCTTTCTGAGGTCACAATCAATGTAATGGTACACTCCTTTCTGTGTCTGTGTATTAGTAAAATAAGGGGAAAAAACTGTACATTGTAAATTATAGCAAATCCACATTTAAAGTACTAAGTAATTTATTGTGAGTAAACATGTGTTGTTGGTAACATTCATTTATAGGTTTGTTTGCTTGAATGTTGGTTGTCTGGGATCTGAGTTCTAGGGCCTGATAGTCGTTTTCTGGTATTTGCTCAGAGAGCTCATCTTACAACAACGTGAACACTGAAGAAGCTATTTGTTCAGTCACTGGCTTTGGTCTTATAGGTTTGTTTAAAAGTCAAGAACTGCCATATTGGGATTCAGTTGAGAACAATATATTTAGGTTCGACAATATTTTCATTAGAATTCATTAGAATTTAACAATGTCCTATTCCCTGTAGCCTTGGATGCCTGGAACTCTCAGAAAAAGTGTTAACAAATGGAAGATCATTTATTCATTATACACATGTTAACAAACAAAACAATAAGCTTATACCTTTATAATGAGGATGAATTGTTGTTCCCCGCTCGCTATGAACTCAAGCATAGTCCACACACATGCTACTACGCTTAGTGCACGGGACTAATTTTTGTGTGGGAATTAGCTTTCCCTATTACCAGTTTCCCTCGCCACCAGGTGAACCAATTCCAACTGCAGAGGTAATTGTAATTTATGTCTTCAAATCAAGGATGAGAAGTCATTTTAGTCCAACTGACCTTTGTAGGTGTTGAGCACGCTACCTGTGCATCAGCACAATGAATATTTAAGAACAGGTGCTCTTATCCATTCAGCCATGCTGACCCCGAAGTAAGATTTTAAAAACCATCATCATCACACTCGGGACATTCCCATACTTGCTTGATTCCCTTCTTCAGTAGCCAGCAAAGTCTTCCTATGCTGCTACTGCAGCCTGGTTACATGTTTCCCTGCAGTTATCCATATACATTAAGTGTTGACCACACCCTCTACTCACTGCCTACTTAAGTAACCTCTTCAGTTTTGGAGTAGTTTCGAGATATAGCCTCTGCCTCAAGCTGACTTACTATGACACAGAGTGTGCATGGTTTGGATGTGTACAAGATAACACAAGGATGGTTTCATGCACCTGATCCTGGGCTACTTCATCTGACGTCTAGCCTTCTTGGGTCAGAAAACAACCTGTGTGTGTGCTGAGATCATTAAAGGGGATTAAAGGCAAGAGGTTCAATGTTCTGGCACTGGTTTCTATCCCACATGACCTGGTCTACTCTCTGCAGAGTTGCCTGACAAAAGCTTCCCACAGAGCATGAACTTTGTAGCTCCAGCAATGAATCCCAGGGATCTTCAAAGAGATTTCCCTCATGAACAGAATGATGGAGTCCAACAATGAACCCATGACCTTCATAGCACAAGTAGGCAGCATGACCACTTCACCAGTTATATTCCCCAGATATTCATATTCATGTCTTTTTATGTGCCAAAATTATTTTATTTTCTGTATTTTTATTTCTCTTTATAACCAATCTAATTCAGTATTCAGTTCCTGTTTGATTGATTGATTGATTCATTCATTCAGTAGCATGACCTTTGCAGAACCTCGCTCTCATAACCTTCTGAAAAACTTCTGGATCATAAGCAATATGTCCAGCGTCTGATACGCTCATCCATCTGCCACATCCTGCACCCATCTTCTCTTTGGCCATTCTCTTTTTCTCTTCCCAGGCTATATACCCCTCCATTATTGTTCTCTCTAAACTTTTGTGACGTTTCAAGTGACCAAAATATTTAAATTTTCTTTGCTTTATTGTCTTTATAGCCAACCTTCAATATTCAGCTCTTGAAGTATGGAGGAATTAGTTCTTTTCATTATCCAAGATATTCTTAGAACTCACCTATAACATTTATATTCAAAGGCATTTATGCACTGTTCAGCTTGTTTAGTAAGTGTCCAGTTGACAGATCTGTTTATTCTATTCTTCATTCAGTACATTGTTATTAATTTTATATTACACTTATATTCCAAGACACCTTTGTGCTTTTCAGCTGATTTGTTGAACTAATTTGACCAACACCTGCTTCATTTGAGGACAAACTCTATGGAAATGTTAACAAGCTTAAGTTGACATCTGCTTTCTGTGCATTTATTCATGATACACAAATTAATTACTTCCCCTCACTTATCTTATTCAGTGATACACAAATGAGTTACTTCCCTTTACTCATCCTGTTCTGTGATACACACATTAGTTACTTCCCATCACTTATCTTTTTCAGTGATACACAAATTAGTTACTTCCCCTCACTTATCCTGTTCTGTGATTCACACATTAGTTACTTCTTTTCTCGCATCTCATTCTGTGATACACACTGTTATGTCTCACTCATCTTGTTCTCTGATACACTCACTAGCAACTCACTCATCTCATCACATTAGTTAGTTCTCCTAACCAAAGATAATACCCAGATACCAGAACATTCCCTCAATATATAAATATCAAAATAGTCCAATGATACTCAAAGATGATACTGCAACTTTAGAGAATTTAAACATTACTCAGACATCAGAACTGTCCAAGGATACTCAAACGTGATAGATCAGATATTAGAACTATCCAGCACTACTAAGACATCAAAATAATTGTAAGATTGTGAGAATCAAAACAGTCCAATGATACCCAAGCATGATACACAAATATGACATTAGACTGACTTTACCCAGACATTAACAACGGTCCATTAATACTCAACACATAATACATTTGAACAATCCAACTATACCCAGACATGAAAATAATTGTGAGGTTGTGAAGCATCAGAATGGTTCACTAATACTTAAATGTGATACGGATATCGGAACATTCCACCCACTCTCAGACACCAAAACTATCACACGCAGATAGTAAAACAGTTAACTATACTTAGACATCAGGACTGTCCAATGAAACTCAGATAGTAAAACATTCAACTTATTTTAGACGTCATAATTGTCCAATGAAAATCAGATAGTAAGACATTTAAGCACACTCGGACAACAAAACTGTCCAAGACAATCAAATAGTCAAACATTCAACTATACTCAGACATCAGACCTGTCCATTGACACTCAAATATGAAAGTCGGAATGTGAACACCCTAGTGTCTCAGAGATGAGAGAAATGTCCTGAAGGGAAAGCCACTGTTTGGTTACCAGGTAGAGTTTATGATGACCTCACTCAGTTTTCCACAATTTATAACGACCAGATAAATCTGTTTCTTGAATACCTTATCCCCGGTGTCTCTTGCTGCTGGTGACTGCCTTCATTGAGGACTATCTGATTGAAAATAAAACAAGTAAATATCAGTGTCTGCGTGGCCTGGCACTTTATTGGTTCTTATCTCATCTGGGGATCACTTTACGCCTGGAAAGTGCAGGTCATTTCATGCACTGAAGCTCTGAAGAATGGCCGTGTTTTGGGGGCAGTGGCGTGCAGAGGTTCTTTGATGCCCGAGGCCAACCCCTTGATTGGGATGCCCCTAAATTGTTCTTTCCCTAGTTCATTCCCCCTCCTCCCCTCCCACTGCACTGTGCTACCCCCTCTCCCTAATTGGACACCCCCCCCCCCCCCCCCCCCCCCCGGTTGGATGTCCGGGGCCGTCGCACCCCCCCCCCCCCCCCCCCCCTTTGCACGCCACTGTTTGGGGGGTAAGTATTGTCAGGTTGTTCAGCACACAGACTGGTCTGCAATTGTTTGGTAGTGTCACTTGGTCGTAAATCTAGATTTATGGCTGCCTATAAACTTCTTCTTCTACTTTTTATGTCCCACTGGGGTATATACTCTCAGCCAGCTCACGTCAAGCCCTGCATTCTTTGCATGTCCTTCAGCTCCCATCATGTCCTTCAGCTCCCATCATGTCCTTCAGCTCCTATCATGTCCTTCAGTTCCCATCATGTCCTTCTTCTCCCATCATGTCGTTCAGCTCCATCATGTCCTTCAGCTCCGATCATGTCCTTCAGCTCCGATCATGTCCTTCAGTTCCCATCATGTCCTTCTTCTCCCATCATGTCGTTCAGCTCCATCATGTCCTTCAGCTTCCTCATGCCCTTCAGCTCCGATCATGTCCTTCAGCTCCGATCACGTCCTTTCCTTATATGATTCATTTGTTTCTAATTCTCTTCTCCTTGCATTGGTAGGTCTTCCGCTATCTCTTTTGCCCTGTCGGTTCCAGTGGAAGGACTTGCTGATTATACAATTGAAAGGTTTTCTCACTGTGTCCTATCCAACATTAGCGTCTTTTTCTCATCTTTTGATTCACTGGGATTTGATGTGTTCTCTTCATGAGCTGCCCATTGATGATTCTGCCATACCATGCTAGTCCTTGTATTCTGCCATACCATGCTAGACCTTGTATTCTGCCATACCATGCTAGTCCTTGTATTCTGCCATACCATGCTAGTCCTTGTATTCCGCCATACCATGCTAGTCCTTGTATTCTGCCATACCATGCTAGTCCTTGTATTCTGCCATACCATGCTAGTCCTTGTATTCTGCCATACCATGCTTGTCCTTGTATTCTGCCATACTATGCTAGTCCTTGTATTCTGCCATACCATGCTAGACCTTGTATTCTGCCATACCATGCTAGACCTTGTATTCTGCCATACTATGCTAGTCCTTGTATTCTGCCATACCATGCTAGACCTTGTATTCTGCCATACCATGCTTGTCCTTGTATTCTGCCATACTATGCTAGTCCTTGTATTCTGCCATACCATGCTAGACCTTGTATTCTGCCATACCATGCTAGTCCTTGTATTCCGCCATACCATGCTAGTCCTTGTATTCTGCCATACCATGCTTGTCCTTGTATTCTGCCATACTATGCTAGTCCTTGTATTCTGCCATACCATGCTTGTCCTTGTATTCTGCCATACTATGCTAGTCCTTGTATTCTGCCATACCATGCTAGACCTTGTATTCTGCCATACCATGCTAGTCCTTGTATTCCGCCATACCATGCTAGTCCTTGTATTCCGCCATACCATGCTAGTCCTTGTATTCTGCCATACCATGCTAGTCCTTGTATTCTGCCATACCATGCTAGTCCTTGTATTCTGCCATACCATGCTAGTCCTTGTATTCTGCCATACCATGCTAGTCCTTGTATTCTGCCATACCATGCTAGTCCTTGTATTCTGCCATACCATGCTAGTCCTTGTATTCTGCCACACCATGCTAGTCCTTGTATTCTGCCATACCATGCTAGTCCTTGTATTCTGCCATACTATGCTAGACCTTGTATTCTGCCATACTATGCTAGTCCTTGTATTCTGCCATACCATGCTAGTCCTTGTATTCTGCCATACTATGCTAGTCCTTGTATTCTGCCATACCATGCTAGTCCTTGCATTTTGCACATGTACCAGTTAACGAATGTTTGTAGTTTTATTAGTTATTGTTTGAGTCGTTCTTCATGTTTTCGATCCATATAGCAGTACTGATTTGAAGCTAGTGCTAAATATTTTAATTTTAGATCTGCTTTTTATCTCTATTTGCTTGCACAAATTTCCTAATGCTGTAAAGGATCCTCTTTCTCATTGTCGTATTATTTTAATTTACATTATCCCAACTCTGTCTACATTGCTGCTTAAATATGTGTATAATTGAAGCTCTTGAAGTGAGGTTCTACCAAGGGAAATTGGGTTGTTGTTTGCTTGATTTAATCTCCTGATTTCTTTGTCTATGCACTGTGAATGTGTAGACCTCATTCCCATGACCTCTCATCAGTTGTGTTTAATAAAACACAAGGGCTTGCACCATATAGCTCTGACATATGCCTGGGTCATTGACATTGAGGTGAGTGACCTGTAGCGGGGCTATGAGAAAAACAACCAGCCCTGAGAAATAATGGTGAGGGTAGATGGAGACCCCTAGGGTGGATGGGGCGAGAGACAGTGTATTGTTGTGTGAAGTCAGGGGACTTCAGGGGACAGTTGATGTTTAGACTCCGAGCGGGGCAGGAGTCTAAGGAGAGGAGCTGAGTTAGATATAGATCTCCGTCCTGTGTTGTTCTCCCAGTTTTGAATGCAGGCCTAAAACCCAGTGGGGGTTGTATAGTTAATGGAGGCCTGAACCCAAAGTGGGTTGGATAGTAGTGGAGGCTAGACCCAGTGTGTGGGTTGTATTGTGTGAGGTCCACCCGTGGATAGGAGCTGGATAACTGTCCTGTGAATTTGAGATTAAGCAGGCCTTGAGAAGGCAGTGATGTGTGCGTGTTAAGTCGTGAGGAAGAAATATATATATTCTGTGGATTATATTGGTTTCTGGATATAGAATTATGTTCCGTTTGTTTGTGTTCTTTCCGTATTAAAGGATTATGTGCGCCAAATCAATCTTGTTCACTGACTGATGGATGTGTACTACTGGGGTGAGTTGCATTGTGAGACAGGTGGCTAGCTCTACTTACACTCCATAGTGACATACAAGGAACATTGAAACCTAGACAACGACCATCTCACTCAGTTATGATAAAGAACATCATGAGAAGCTCAAAAGAAATTAAGATGTTTAAAAAGGTCTTAAACATTACTTGGATCTGTTGATTCCTTCAGTCATAGATGGACATTACTATAAACCACTGTGTGTTATTGACTACTTCTGGTATATCAAGATATAACGCTTACTCAATGTCCTTTATTAAGTCCTTCCATCATTGACATACATTGCGTTTACCTGCAATATCCTATAGACACGCGCTACATTTACCTAATGTCCAAGTGACTCCTTAAGTCATAGGCAAGTATTGCGTTTATCCACCATGTTTTGCTGACTCCTTCTGTCATAGACCAGAATTAGAAATATTCCGTCATTGACATGCATTGAGTCACTGTGACTTATTTAATTCTTCAGTCATAGATACATGTTACATGTACCGGCTGTCTTATGGAATTCTTCAGCCATAGACACATGTTACATTTACCTGCTGTCTTAAGGAATTCTTCAGTCATAGACACATGTTACCTTTACCCTCTGTCTTTTGGAATTCTTCAGTTATAGACACATGTTACATTTACCTGCTGTATCATGGAATTCTTCAGTCATAGACACATGTTACATTTACCTGCTGTCTTATGGAATTCTTCAGCCGTAGACACATGTTACATTTATCTGCTGTCTTATGGAATTCTTCAGTCATAGACACATGTTACATTTACCTGCTGTCTTATGGAATTTTTCAGTCATAGACACATGTTACATTTACCTGCTGTTTTACGGGATTCTTCAGTCATAGACACATGTTACATTTATCCGCTGTCTTACGGGATTCTTCAGTCATAGACACGTTACATTTACCTGCTGTCTTACGGGATTCTTCAGTCATAGACACATGTTACATTTACTTGCTGTCTTACGGGATTCTTCAGTCATAGACACATGTTACATTTACCTGCTGTCTTATGGAATTCTTCAGCCATAGACACATGTTACATTTACCCGCTGTCTTATGGAATTCTTCAGTCATAGACACATGTTACATTTACCCGCTGTCTTATTGAATGCTTCAGTCATAGATACATGTTACATTTACCTGCTGTCTTATGGAATTCTTCAGTCATAGACACATGGTACATTTACCTGTCTTATGAGATTCTTCAGTCTTAGACACACGTTACATTTACCTGCTGTCTTATGGAATTCTTCAGTCATAGACACACGTTGCATTTACCTGCTGTCTTATGGAATTCTTCAGTCATAGACACGTTACATTTACCTGCTGTCTTATGGAATTCTTCAGTCATAGACACATGTTACATTTACCTGCATTCTTATGGAATTCTTCAGTCATAGACACATGTTACATTTACCTGCTGTCTTACGGGATTCTTCAGTCATAGACACATGTTACATTTACCTGCTGTCTTATGGAATTCTTCAGTCATAGACACATATTACATTTACCTGCTGTCTTATGGGATTCTTCAGTTATAGACACATTTTACATTTACCTGCTGTCTTATGGGATTCTTCAGTCATAGACACATGTTACATTTACCTGCTGTCTTATGGAATTCTTCAGCCATAGACACATATTACATTTACCTGCTGTCTTACGGGATTCTTCACTCATAGACACATGTTACATTTACCTGCTATCTTACGGGATTCTTCAGTCATAGACACACGTTACATTTACCTGCTGTCTTATGGAATTCTTCAGTCATAGACATATGTTACATTTACCTGCTGTCTTATGGAATTCTTCAGTCATAGACACATGTTACATTTACCTGCTGTCTTATGGAATTCTTCAGTCATAGACACATGTTACATTTACCTGCTGTCTTATGGAATTCTACATTTCATGTGTTTGTGTTGTTGACATGTTCGTAACTTTACTGCAGATTTTGTTGGTGTTACACTCGTCCGCTTTGAACTCAAGTATAGTCCATACACACAACTTCTAGTAGCATCGGACTGAATTTTGCTTGTGGATTAGGTTTCCATATTACCAGTGTCCCTCGCCATCAGGCGAACCCACTCTGACTTCAGGGGTTGTTGTAATGTCTACGTCCCTAATTCAAGGACGAGAAGTCAACATTTTACTTCAACTTTGAACCCCTTACAACAGCATCAGCACACCGGATGTTTAAGAACGCGCGTTCTGATCCACTGGGGCATGCTGACCTGCTACCGCAGATTTAACCCATTTGATTGATAGTATAACACCGACCAATAAATACCTCAGTCATGGGCCTCCATTTTTAGGTTTTGTTTAGACGTACACGTTTTGTGAAGTAGGGCGTTGCTATAAAAAGTACCAGGGCGACGGCCTGGTGCGCCCTGGTACCGATGCCTCAGACGGTGTTAAGGTCACAGTTCTGTTGACTGACTAGTATACTCTGTACTGCCAGGGTTGCTGACCCATTGATTTATCTGCAAACAAAGAGCCACAACTCCAGAAACGCAGTCGACGACCTCCAGTTCACGATTCTAACTCGCCAAAGTGGTTTGTTTGCCCACACCGACCCCGTCTCTG